>CM060837.1:60735000-60890000 GCA_030762175.1 Metallyticus violacea
TTGTGAATTGTATTTAAAAAACTTTAATATCCTTCACTTTATAACAATTTTTGTTTTACTACCAAGGAAAACTTCCTGGTTCGAGAAAACAAAACGGCACTAAAATTTAGTTATATGCAATTTATTTACCTCTGAATTCTTTGATTATATTCGTTTTCTGTAAAGCGCTACCGTTGACCTCTCTATAAAGACAAGTGCTACTTCGAAGTATATAACACATTCAGTTTCACAATCCCAACGGGAATAGCAGAAAGTTAGCGAAAGAAGATTAGGAGCCCTCTAGTGAGCAACTGCGGCGTTTTTAAAAATATATATAGTGATATATTGTAATTATCACCTACATTTGTTTAAAATACTTCACTCTATATCTTGGAAACTAATTATTTTCTCTTTTTCTTTTTTCTTTCTTTTTCATTTCTTTTCTTCCCCCCCCCTCATAGAGTGTATTTTTTCACTTCTATGACTCTAGGATTCTTGCTGTGAAACGCAAAGCAGTTTTTTTCTCATTCAAATATCTTGAAATAATTTGTTTACTTGTTAGGCAGGTCTGTCTATTTCACAGAGTTCACTATCTTCTCTTTCTTTCTAGTATTTGCTGAGATTTCTTCCAAAACCAGACATATCCATAATTTTACACAAATGAGTTAATTATGCTTTTGGTGTAAATTTATTGGATTCGATTAATTTTCACTGAAACTAGAAAAACTCTATAGAAATTGCTGTTGAAACAGGAAATTTGGGCAAAAAAAATGCAAAAAAAATTTTTTGCATCGTTTCAATGCATACTAAACAAGCCCATGTGAATACATTCCAATATATTCCTTTTTCTTTTTTTAAACAAAATCAAACGAGTTGTTTTACACATTGTCTTGGGAAACAGTTGTCTAGAGGACTGCAACCTGCCCCCTCCGTTCTTAGGAAATTAAAAAAGAATTTGTTCTTAAGCAGCACACACATGAAAAACCCTGTACAGAGAATGCCTTTTCAATGACAATGAGGGTGGTGTTTAGAGAGAGACTAAAACGCCATGTGACCCTATGGAATTTGATGCAGCTTTGCATTGTATAGACGAAATATGAGCTTAAACCACATATATTTTAAATGTCTATGAATGATACTATTATATACAGAGTGTCTCGTTTATCTTGCTCACCTAATATAACCTTTTTCTAATGCTTCAAATAAAAAATTATTTTTAAATATTTTTTTAATCATTGTACAGTTCTTACTAAGTTATGCGTTTTGTGTTTCCCTTAATGCAGTAGATATGGGATAGATTTAGTAGCACCATGTACATTTTATTCACGAATACATTTGCATTCTCCAAGAGTTCTTCAGAAATGTATCACACTGTACCATTTCTGTCAAGAAAACAGTAGAAGTGCAAATGGTAAGGAGCGCGCAATTATTAAGAAACCTAACTGTTCAATACCCTGGTTGTATCAATTACAATATAGTACTATAGTAGCAGATTCTGGGTTTTATTTATGATTTCCGATTCATATAAATGCAGGTTCCTTGAGAAGGAGCTGGGAGTAAATCCATCTCCCTGAGCTATTGCGACCACAGTTTTCTAACAAGAGTACATGCGTGAAGAGCAAGTAGAAAGCTGCTGATCTACGGAGAATGTCAAATTGGCAGATAATGCTTTATTCGATTACATTATTGAAGAAGTCAAATGATTTAGTTAAGTAAATGTGCTGTAGTGCTATTAAATAAATGCAGGCATATCTTTATCATTTAGATATCTATTGTTTTCTTGATAAAAATGGTATAGCGTGATACATTTCTAAATAGCTCTTGGAGAGGGCAAATGCATTCTTGAATAAAATGTTCATGGTGTCTTTTAAAAAAACACGAAGTGCTACCCCATAGCTCTTACATTAATGGAGATGCAAAGAGTATACCCTCAGCAAGAACACCCCCAAATCGTTTGTTTGAAATAACTTTTCATTTGACGCACCAGAAAAAAAAAAAAATATGTTGGGTGGTCAAAGATAACTGGGACACCCTTTATAGTTTGTTGTTTACAATAATTTAATGATTGTATTTTGCAACAAAAACAGTAACTCCTAGAAAACCTGAACGAAAGATATTTAATGAATTAGTTCAAAAAACTATAAATATTTAAATAAACTCGAATTGCGTGCCGACTTTTTTTCAATAACTCGAGGGCATTTTGTATAAAACGAATGTGAATAATAATATTAATTTGTGGTTTTCCGCTCAATATGATTCCAAAATATTAAATTCGTGTTATTGATGTGAGGGAAATTTAATTTTTTTTTTTTCCACTTTTTATATATGTATAATTACTACTGATGAACTTGTCTCTTTTTGGACGATTGTTTCATGATAACCCTCAAGGTTTTCGAGGCGACATAAAATGTAAATGGGTGACACAAATGAGCCCACTTTCAAGTTTTTTCTGTATGCTTAGACTCTTTCTTTGTCCTTTTCTCAAACATTTCAAAGTTTTCAAGTCAAGCTTGCATTACGATATTTACCTTAATTTCTTAAACCAACCTTTGGTACTTCTCAACAAATGATGGGTAGGCAATTTATGGATCCTAGAAACTAACTAAGGCTGTGAGCATATCCGTATTATGGACGAAATGGCAATGGAACACAAAGCCTGACGCAGCTATTAAAATAATTAAAGTTTAAAGGGCTTCCACTCTGAAATTGTGTAGCACTTTCGTGTTTAAGTCGACAACTTTCTGGATCTTGAATCTATGAAGGTCAAGCCATGAACCGTATCTCCGATTTTTCCGCTGACCAAGCATGAAGCAAGAATTCTGAAATCGCCGTCAGTGCTTAACTTTTGAAATTGCCTAATGAATAATTGCTGGTATATTTCCATTTTTCCATTAACATAGATTACTGAAGAACTAAAAGCGTAGTAACTTTCACATCCCGTTCAAGACATTTTCGTGTAAAGCTTGGGAGCTTCTTTTCAATTTTTCAGTGGTCGGATAACTCGATCCCAAGTCCTTCTGGTTGTTACAGTCAGTTACTGTAACCAGCTGATCCGCAACGGCATCCTTGAAGACGAAGGTACCTCGGAATCCACACTCCATGCTTCGCGCCCATGAGGGGCCCAAAGCTTTGCCGCTAGCGTCAATGGTGACGTATTACATGACGTCAGAGGTAATGGAGTGGCTGTGGTGAGGCTTGCCGGTGTGCGTAGCTTGTAGTGTGGCGGTGGTCCCCGTCGCGGGCAAATCGCGGCAAGTCGGTAAGGTGACGGTGGTTTCGTGTGAAGTGCAAGTGTCGTGCTGTAACTTCCAGGTCTTGGAATGATTACCAGAACAGGTTTCAAGTTTCAGAGCCGGCGGATTATTTTAGCAAGCGTTTGAATGGGCAGCTTATTTCTGATAGGAAGACAACAGCTGTAGTTCGGTAAAAATATCTCTTTGATTATAGGCGATGAAGGTTTTAGGTTAATGTTATCCAATTCAAAAACTCCTAACTGAGTTTGATCAACATTGGGGGGCATAAAGGTGCATTTTCGAACACAAATATTAAAAAATATTGTTTTGTATGTGAAAACCATATTGTTATAAATGTTTTTATAAATTTTAATTAATAATTTCAAAGTTTTTTTAAAAAAAAAATGTTACGAAAATTGTTGGGCGAGCAATAACTTTATATTGAGCATATTCAAAGACACCTATTTCCCTCCCCCCTACCAATTCATCGTATATCATTTTTATCTGTTAACACTGTGCAACCTTTCATTTGTTTATTATTATGTCGGTCCTGGTGGTGTAATGGTTACCATACTTGCCTCCTACACCCAAGATCGCGGGTTCCAACCCGGCCAGGACCGATGGATTTTTTCGGGCGTAAAAATCCTAAGTATGGCTTCCTTCGGAAGAGAAGTAAAGCCGTGGGTCCCGTGTCGTACATTTACGGCACGAAAAAGAACCTCAAGCCTGAAAGAGAGGCCTCTGAGCAAAATTTGTCGGCCGTTTCACGCCCTGAATAGAATGGGACGCTGATGACCTGAGATGTTGAAGAGCGTCCGTAAATAAATCCATAAAAAAAATCGTTTGTTTATAGAAATATGAATTATAATACCAGTTTGTGTTAAACATAAAATAATGTTTCAATAGAAAAATTAAGAATGAGACTCTGACGATAACAGAGTGGGACAGAAAGCTTATTTAACAAGAGTAAGCGTTAAATGTACAACTAAGTACATTACAAAAGGAACTAAACAACTTTTTTTTTTTTTTTTAACGTGAGAGAATGAGAGCAAATAGATAGTAGAACATCTTTCAATGAAGATACGATAAAAATATACTGCCCAAGAAAGTTAATATCAGCATTCACAGAATGAATAATAATAATAATAATAATAATAATAATAATAATAATAATAATAATAATAATAATCATGCTCTGCTTCTGGAAGCACTGTGCTGTTGAAATTATTGTTTTTTAATCATTATAGTTGACACAATGAAGTATAAATCTTGTATACAAATGTTATACTTACTCATATTAGTGTTCGTAAAAGTACGTATTAAATACAATATATGTGAAACAAAAAATCTCTATGGGACAGAGAGAATCTAAATTAATCACAAGAAGGAACTCGGCTCCTAAGCACAATTTTCTTGTGTTTACTTGTCAGACAAACACTATAGGCAAACATCTCTTGTATGGTCAGTACAAACCTATTTATTGTAATCGTTACGCGATAGCACATCTGTAGCATATTCACTGTCCTCATTGTATTCTTCACCCTATATTTATTGTTTTATTTTCCCACTTCTATTACTTTTAGCCACTGCAGTCACTATTTGAGTCATTAAATGTTTGAGATAAATAGTCACAAATTGAACTTAAACCAATCAATTTGCGACAGCACTTCACACTAACAAATCTTCTAAAATAATGATGCAAATACCCGCGTGGATGACTTTAAATAACATACGAACAGCAAGAAACAAGGCAAAGTTTTGGTGTAAATATAAGTTGACAACAATGGAAGAAAGTTACAAGTTTAAATATAACAGTGAATGATTGTTGCCATACACATTGGCAATAATGTTTAACTCAGAGGAACTAATTATTTTTTTAAAAATTAATTGTAGAGATGGGACGTCCGAATCTTTGAATGTTGGGAAAAAAAAATCTAGATTCGAAAACCTATTCCCTACTTTTTTCGTCATTTAAAACCTAACCTTACATGCAGTTAAAAGTTTTCAAAATTTTGTTTCAACTCTATTGATGTTCAACAGATGAATTTACTACCAGTAGAGAGCAGAGCCTTCTTGTGTACTTGTCCACTATCCACGGACATCTTTAAATACAGGATGGGCATAAAAAATAGCAATTTGGGAAAACTACCTTCAATAGTAATGTCCGCACAACGAAGTAGGCTAGACACAGAACGGTTTCGAATGCAAGTATTTTAAATAAACATTTTCTAAGTTTCTAATTTTTTTAGATTCCTTTAAAGTAGTCCAGTGCTTAGTTTTTCATACCTATAAAAATATTTTTTTTCTTAATTTTTGGAAGGAGTTTAGTACACTATGTTTAGTGTTTATCTACATTAGCTTTTGAAATAATCCTCCTCCTTTGCACTTTCTTTAATTTAAAAAGGTTGTTGTAACATTTGTTACAAAATAAATGTGTAGATATGTGAATTGTGACTCTTTTTTTTTTTTTTTTTCAAATTATGTTAAAACTGGAAATGAACCTCGAAACTCAAAAGAGTTTTAATTATGTACGTCATTTAACTTCATTTTTGCTACGTTTTAAAAATTTGCTTCAATTAAACTACTGCTTCCTTAATCCCCCTTTAATGTTCTAATTTTGTTTATGTCTATGGTACTCTTTCCTTATTAATTGTTAGTATATTCGCCTTGCACTCCTCAGTTAATTTTCTACACCCGAAAAACGCCAGCGCATTCACGCATTCCATTATCTCTACCAGGGCGGCTCTGTACATCACTTTCTTACATTCATCCTCTATTTTTAAGAGTACCCAATTGTTACTTGTTATTACTATAGGAAAACCAGGGATTTCCTTTGTACCAACCTATTCAAGCAAAGCCTGCTAATGAAACACGTTATCTTAAACCTAACCTAGAGGTTACATTTTAAGATTATTGGGTTTGCACGCTTGCGAAAAACGTAACGCATAAGCTAGGTTCACGTTTTACGAAGATTCCTGTAATGACGTGTTAGGTTTGCTAAGTTTACTATAACAAAACTGCCTTAAATCCATATTTGAGAGCTATCCGACACAGCCAGTTTTTTTTTTCTTTTTTTTTTTTTTTTTTTTTTTTTCTCCCCGCATTATTTCAACTGCAGTGCAGAGTAATGCACTTCTTGCTGTTGATAACGACAATGACATGATATCTTCCTCCTTCCTGCTGCCAAAATCTGTTATAAATTAAATCGCATTTTTGAGCGAGTGGGTTAATAGCTTCCCACGAGTTCATACACTCCGTATGACTTCAGGTACCATTTTCCATTCAATTTTGATACTACTGGACGACTAGGGGTGTTTACCAAAAACTTTAATTGTAAAGTAAACGTCTTCTTCGTGTGGCATTTGTCTAACCTGTAATTTCTTATATTTGCTTAGAAGCTAGTAAAAAAATTGTTTAACTGAATTCTGAAATGTCATGTGTTGAGGTAATCAAAGTTTATTTTAAGGAATATTTCATATCTTTTCAGAAGTTATTCTGTATTTCATTGCATAACAAAAATATCGTCATAATTTTTTCAAAAACAATAATCGCAAACACGGTGTTTTCATAAAAAAAAAATAAAAGTGCTTCAAAGTATATGTCTGCTTGTTTTTGACGTCAGTCAGTTGATATTTTACGCACGGTTGAAGACGGCATAACACTTAACGTTAAACTTTTATTTTACCACAAATGTTACGTTGATATTGTCATTCAAATAAATTGTGAAATTTCCAAGGTTAGGGGCAGTGTATGTTCTAATAGTTTTTTTTCCCCTTTAATTACAATTAATTTCAAAGCTGTTTGACATATTAATTTTTTAATGCCCTAACTGCCCCATAAAAACGTCATATGGGAGATCTAACTATTATTGAATCTGTAGGAGAACAATATGTTGTTAGATGTGGTGCTGGGATTCGGAAGGAAAGTTGTTCATCGCAACAATTTAAAAAAAAAAATCTTATTATGTAAATATTATATAAGATAAATATTTCGAGCACGAAAAATGTTTCAGCATATTTGAAATTAAAATTACTAGAAACTTTTTCTATGGCGAAGCATATTTTCATACATTTTGCAATGCTACTATAACTTTTGCTTCTTTTCGAGCTTCAAGTTTATCTTATGGTCCAAGAACGCTTGAAAGGTATGCTCTATACTGTTATAACTAAATTAAATACCTATTCTTTTGCAGCTATTTCACTTGTTTTGAGTTCACTTGTTAATCATTGTGCAAACACGTGAGTTGATTCTGTGAATACTTTTAACCCATCGTCTTGGCTACACATATTAAAATCTTAGAACGCGTAGTCTTTCGAAAGTTCCTCTGCACCGTAGCGACCTTAACCCTCTTGATTCAAAGGCAAGAAGCTTTGTGTGGTAAAGGAACATCTTATGTTGCTCTCGCAAGGCTGGAAAGTGAAGGACTTGTTCTGTTCATCGAGTTTATTGAACTTCCATAAACAAAAAATAGAGAAAGTAGTTCGAAATTGGCTAGTTAATATCGATGCTTATCGACCGAAGTGCGTAGAGATAAGATGCCTGTCTCAGGGTTGAATTGTTGAAGCTATAAACCTCCTCATTTCTTCGTTCATTCACTTGCAAATTAAAAGAATTATAATTAGTGTAAAACGTGATATAAATTAAGTCTTGCATTTCTTTGAATTATGATGTCTTGAAAAACCAACGAATTTAATTATTTTAAACGAATATTAAAGCCAAAATCTCAAATATCTTAATGGTTTTTTTTTTTTTTTTTTTTTTTTTTTGCACAAATATGTGTCTTTTTGCCGGATAAATATCTAAAGGTCATGTATTTAGATTTTTCAGTCGATATTTCCTTAGGTTTAAAGGTTCATTATATAGTTTATAAATTGAGTTTGAAACTCTTCTGTTTTGGGTATTCAAAACTAGATTGTCTGCAAATAACGATCTAATCTTTCTATTTATTTTCATATCTCTTTAGAACTTCTTTCACGTAATTAATTTTTTGATATTCTCATAAACCAAAATGATTTGTTTTAATTGCAGATCTATGAATTTCATAAATATTTAATTTCATATTTGATGTAAGACATCCCTTTAGAATTTGAAAAAGAAACATTTTTATCTACTTTATCGTAGGTATGTGTATATACTCGTATATGAATGAATTTTAGTACCGTTTTTTTTTTCCCTCTAGTTTTTTCTAATAATAATAATAATAATAATAATAATAATAATAATAATAATAATAATAAATATTTACTTTTATAAAAGACATTCTTTTCTTTCCCTATTATGTTTGGTAAAATTCGCCCGTTTCATTTTTAAACGTGCAGTATATGAAAAAAGAAATTCGTATAATTATTGGAGAAAAACAAGAATATTTATATGTTAATTCTCAAATTTGAATTCAAAATGGATTACTTATAAAATTGTAGACAGACCTGATGAAAACGTATTTAAAAAAAAATTTTTTTAAAGAAAATGAAACAAATGCCAGTAAGAATATCTTAGAGATGGTGAGAAACGTTAACATATCACTAGCTGTGATAGGAAATTGGAAAATGATGACGATAATGTCATTCGTCTATGTGCATGTTTTAATTCGATCTTTACGATGTACTTGTATTTTTACAGTCATCATTACTGTCTGCTATGAGGACTAGTTTGTCAATATATTGTTCTATCTTCGGTTAGTTTTCTAGCATATTCTCATCTTCTAGCTTTTTTTTTTTTTTTTTTTTTTTTATATTCAAGTAGTGTTGGACTCGTTTTGGCGCCCACTTCTAAAAGTTAATCATTTGTTCTGGAGCAGTAATTAGGGTGCGGGGGATGTCGTAGTTGATCGCTGGGTTGATCGTGGTTTCGATGTCTCGGCCGGGCTGCTCACTGATGACGTCGTTTGCTCCAATTCTGTTGAATTTTATCTCAGGGTCCACTGGAGTGTTTCGGGATCAGTACAGATCCACGGGAACGAGAAATGTGTTGCCCAAAAGATACACAAGGTTGACTTGTTTAAAATATTTTATTCACATGTAAAGTACTTCCTGAATGTTCGCCGCTGACTTCGCTACTCACTTAGACTGGCTTCCTGAGTGAATATCTGGATGTCTGAATGTCCCTCTGAATCTATGAATGTGTGAGTGTAAATCTGTGAATGTATATCTACTGAATGTCTGAATGTGAATCTATGAATGTGTGAGTGCCTATCTTCTGCGAGTGTCCCTCTGAATGTGTCTCTACCGAATGCGTGAATTTCCCCTCTGACTTCTGTACTCTAGTTTTTCTACTACATCGCCACGCCTTTCGCTAAATTAAATTCCCTCGTATTTTATCTATTTCTGTGTTACATGTTCGTCATTGGCTATCCTAAAATTATTTATTTGTATCTAAGTTCTCCTGATTCGTTAACTTTTATCCGAAGACCATTGGCTAGAATTATTCTTTCCCCCCTGATCTAATGTCTTCCCAGGAACTTGAATTTTCCCAGAACAAGCTGTCATAAATTTCGGCCCTTTCCTTACATTCTGATTTCTATTGAAAATCTTTTGCCTTCCTTATTGTAGATTCCTAAATGTTCCTAGAGATTAAGCACGTGTTTTCGGCTTTCCTGTAATAAAACATTTTCGTCTCCGTTCTGAAATTTTCATTTTCTCTTAAATTATTGCTACCTCTGACTTTGTTAAATACTATCCCGTTACGGCCACATGTTTCTCTTATTGTCAACTCCTAAGTATTTCCCGGGTAGAAGGTTCGTGACCTAACAAAAGATAGTTTACCCTTTCTTCAGCCTTGTCTAAGGAGCGGTCAGTGAGTGGAGAGTCGTCAGGTATACATTCTCTTTCTAACATGTTTTACACAAAATGTATACAAAACCCTTTTGTAAGTTACAAGTTACAAATTATTTCTATTTTTGTTCTACCTATCTCTAAAATATTTCTTATATATACATAACAATTAAAATATAATGCCTTTATAAATATAACTCTGTAGCCTCAGGTTATAAAATTAATATAGGCAGCCTTATTTCCGGCTTCAGTTCTTTTCCTACAAAGCATAATCTAACACATTTAGATAGATGTATATTTGGTTAAACTGTAATTCAAGTTTCATCTGCAGGACTTCATAAAACATGCTTCATTCACTGTCCATCCGGACTTGTGAGATGTTCCCCCAACCTGGCGAAAATGTAGCCGACTTCTGAGGTTGGGAAGCCTGGAAGGCGTGGCTATATTATGTGAGGGAAAACCTCAATCGATCCCACCGCGATTGCTACCACTAGTCCACGGCGGTAGTTGGATTGTATAATATATCAATTGCGTTTCCTTTTAAGACATCATGCTTTAAGAGTTACTTGCATTCTCTCTACATGCACCTTGTTTAAGTTTATTGTTAATATTTTCTTCATTAATAACTCTGTATATTTATACTGTAGTGTTCTTTGGGTCTTTGCTAGTGCAGTTATTCTTTGTCAACAAGTAGGGAAAACAGAAGAGAGTTATTCGCCCGCACCGGTTGCTATGGCAAAATAGTGCACCTCAAAATCACCACACGACGCTAATGGCTCTCGGACAAGATAAAACAGCCTTTGTTATCGACTTGTCCATTTGCCTCTTCCTACGAATGTACCGCCTCCACCAAAAGTGGAATTTATTAATCTGTCATAGAACTGGAATGGGGTTCACGTGAGCATGTAGATTTCAACGTTGTCGCTAGATTTATATTCATAATTTTTATAGTAAGGAAACAAACGCTTACACAAAATACGCCTATTGTTTCATTGAAAAAATTACCAGTTGTTGTCTTATAAATTATTGAAATGTTTACCATTTATTTCTGTCCATTGCCCAGTTTTAGGATAAGGTATACATAGTTTGGTAAAAATGAAACCTTCAGTAAAAGTAGACGAACCAAATTCGCCTTCCACCTGAGCTGAAACAGTTATTATTCAATTGTTATGCACATTTAATTCAAGGTTATTAATAAAAAATATTGTCACAAATGCAGTCCAGTGCATTGGGAATTTTACATATTTATACAAATTCCATATTATAAGTTAAATTTAATAAACTCATACATTTCAAATTTTGGTTTTCATTGTTATAAAATTACGTGGTAGCACGGCTTAGCAGAAGCTGCCTTAACACTTACAAGTTCACAAATGCTTACTATTAATTTCTGCCAAAATACTATGTTAATAATACTCTTAACAAAATATTATTTCAAGAACAAGTTATTTTTGGCCTGCGTCCGTAGTTGAACGAAAGTCATGCGGGGCTAAGGTCGTACCATGATGGTCAAACTCCCCTCCCATTTCTACTGGCACAACCTTTATCAATAATAGACTGCATACAATCATAGTGTTACAGCAAGAGGTATCAGTCTACAGTAGCACATTTCTGACATCTTTAAATGAAATTTGCTTTCACGCTAACACCTCAGCTTCCGAAATTCTTCAATTCTTGCTCTGATATTTTCTTTAAGTTCATCTACAATATGGGGGGGGGGGCTATTCCTGTAGACTTTATTTGTGTATTTATTTTACGTTCAATTCAAGCTATTACAGTAAATTTTATTTCACTAGCACACTGTAACTAATAATAATGGCGCAAAAATATGTAGTAGTAAGGTTTTCGTAACTGCAAACTGCGACTGACCATCAGGCAATGGGCTTGATTTTGGCCCAGCGCGCGATGCGATCAGCTGCGGTCGCAGGCAGGAATTTTTCTAAGTTAGGGAGGTCTGGCAGGGGTTCATCTAGCCTCGTGAGGACAATTGGGACCATTGGACCATCTGCCTGATGGAGAGGTGGCTTCTTTGATCACGAAAGCCGCGTGATAGGTGGCCAACGGGGTGCCCGCATGCTGATCACATGCCCCGCTGCAATACTGCCCTGTATCAATGAAGTCATAAGACGGAGTTAGAGGATGCAGAAGTACTCGCGGCATGCCAAGACTGTAGCTCCAAATAATAATAATAATAATAATAATAATAATAATAATAATATGATAATGGTGGTGGTGTTGATGATGATGATGATGATGATGATGATGATGATGATGATGATGATGAACGGCGTAATGTAGGAATAAAGTTATAGGAAATTATTACGCCCTGATTATCAGCTCTTACTTCTATTTAAATATAAAAAGGCTATTGAAACAGTTAACTTGAAGAAGTAGAAGAAAAAAGAAAAGTTCTAGGGAGTAAATGAAATGAATAAAAATTCTGTGTTTTTATTTTCAATAAAAAAACAAACAAAGAGAACACATTAGAGAAATAGGAAAAAAATCACATTGTCTTCCTCTTTTGTTTCTTTTCCATCCCCCCCCCCCATGTGCATAGTTATTTATGTCTCTCTTCTTGTCTGAAAAAGAAAGTTTCCTGTCTCTCATTTTCTTTGCACTTTATTTTCCTTCCATTGGCGGGAGGGGGGAAAGAGAAAGGCAACCTTACATTGGAATTGTACATTCAAACATAAAATATGCTTATTCCTTTTTATCCACTTTATAACAAATGAAAGTTGTTTCTGTCGTAAAGAAATGTATTTTATTATGTACGAAGGGGTTGTTACATATGTCTATATAATTAAAAAGCGTTTAAACCTTCAAAATCGTGCGCCTTGTATTTGATCAAAAAAATCCGAATTCAAGAAGTAGTTTATTTATAAATACTATCGGTAGGAGCTTTGAACAAATTGCCAGATAAAAGCATTGTATTTTTACGTTTGAAAATACGTGGCGCAATGTGACAATCGTGTATTTCTTCCGAACTGCTGGTGCCAGTTTTGGAAAACAAACAGATACTGTCTTTTCCATGGAACATTTACTGCCGATTAACCCCAGTTCATTTGTTGAAAGCTTCGAAAAGTTAATTTAATGCCTCCAGCTGTTATAGTTTATTCTCCTTTTGAGGTGCGCACAAATCATACAACATGAGTATAAATATACATGTCGCTTGTTTACATTTGTGCGACCATCTCGGGGGGAAAAAAGAAAAAGAAAAACTCGCAAGCAGCGATTAGGATCTCAAAAATTAATAGTACTATTGTTCAAACCACAGTCGAAAGTATGTCCGTACTGATATTAATGTTCCTGGTTCTTAAACTTAGAGGAGGAGTAACCATATGCAAAGCAACGTGACAGCGATTATCTGATATCTCCATTTTGGGGTCAACTTTTCCTATGTCAACTTTTTATTAACTTTTAAATCATTAACAAAGAGGCGGAATATGCATAAACAGTAAGGAAAATACAAATTGCTCTATATTAGTACATATTGTAACATTGTAGAATTTTTTTCACATAAATTTAGGCTGTTCAGAAAGTTGTTACTATAAATCGTGTATATTTGTTTATATCTACAGATATTAAACAAATTAAGAACATTTATCATTTAGTTTTTGACAGTTTTCATTATACCCCAAAATTAATTTTAAAAATGTATGCAAAGTGTTACAGAATTTTAACTTAGTGTTACAGCTATGACTTTAATTGTTCATAAATTTAGTTTATGTGTGTATGCATTTACCTTCTCTGTATTCTTAGATTATAGTGACCTTTTGCTGTTACTGCACGCCTTTCACTTGAATTTGTTTTATAATTGTAAATCGCTTATCTTTCTATAGTCTTTATTGCAACAACTGCTGGTATCTGATCGGTCGACATTGAAATAATATTCATTCATTTATTCCCAGACAGATGGCTTTAGTTGCATATGAGCGTTACTGTATTATTTACTATTTGTGTGTGTGTGTGTGCACGCGCGCATGTGTGTATGTGTTTTAACTGTAAACTAGATCTGCATTCCTCTTATTGTGATATCTGTTAAAATCTGAACCCATCTTCTTTGTTTGTTTCACATATGTTGAAATATATATATATATATATATATATATATATATATATATATATATATGGGTTATATTACAGTTCCTATTATTAGATTTAAGGAACATAAGGGCCAACTTGAGGAAATGAACCAAGAAAAAATTAACCTCAATAGCAACACGCTACCATACTATAAGTAAAAATATAAAATATAAATTTTGAATAGTGTTTAACGCCCGTTTTTACTACAGAGGCACCACAGGCCTCAGTGAACACTGATGATACATGGGATGAAATGATATTTTCGGAAAGGGTATTTTTAAGGAAGGAAACGTTTCAGGTTTAAGTTTAGAGTACCTCCCAGGCATTTGCCATTTATGAGGACTGAGGAAAACCTGGAAAAAACCTCAGTCAGTGAGGACGATCCTGGTGGGATTCGAACCCCAGACTTCCCGCTCACGAGCCCTCGCCTTAACGACCTCGACCACCCGTGGCGGTTTCGCCTCCTGGAAAAGGTTTTAATTTACAGAAAACAAAGATAAAAGAGATTGTGATAGCTTCTGTGCGTGGTCTTTATTTCTACTTCCCATCACCCGAACAGTAACCAATAAGAACAATAATAAATAAGCTCTTCTTTTTATATTCACATTCCTTTTTTACTGATTTATTTTCTGTATTTCCTTGTTTGCATACTTCATATTTTTTTATTTATTGCTATGCTCTATCTATCTGGCATCCGCAATTACCGTTATTGTTTTGCCATTGTACATATATAAAATGTTTCATTGCCAAAATATTTCATGATTAAATGTCTTACTTTTTCGTTGTAATATTTCATTAAGATAATGAACCGTAATTGTGACCTCGTGTCTTCAATTCTCTTCAACTACTTCCTCTGTTGGAGACTGAATTCAATTAATTTTAAATAATAAAGATATGAAGACCATGAATAATGTCCAGCCTATTAAATCAATTCATGCATGAGTTTTCGGAATTCCTAAAGTTTTCAATCACAACGCACTTCTACCCTATAGGCATCCCAATTCTCGGTTGGTCATCCCTCAGTAGAAAGGACTTCGAGGTAGTGAAAATTGAATTGTTTATTTTTGCTAATAATGATTTAATTAGCAATTAGTAATAAGTGAGTTTAGTTAAGTAGAGCTTATAAGTAATTGCCTTACTGCACCATAAACATTTCTGTTTATTTTATCTGCAATTTTTCTTCGATGATTCGATTTGGTAAGAATGAAACGGTTTCGCTATAAACTTGAACCAGAGGGTCAAAATATAAAACTTGGCAATGTACTTCTTCATAAATACAGAGGGTACCAAAAATGTATACACATTTCAAGCAAAGAAAAAACTGTTTTAACATAACAAAACTGAATTCACACAAACAGAAAATGATGCGCACTAATCATCTTACACTTTTACAGTCACAACAGTCAAAATGCCAACTATCGGCTTCGATAGAGTACGTTGAACTACTGATTGAGCAACGTTTGCGAAAGTGTCCTCAGCGATTGCAGCACATGCTGTTTCAATTTCTTCCCGAAGTGTTGCTAGTGTAGCTGATTTTCTACGGTATACAACATCCTTAAGAGTTCCCCTTAGGTAGAAGTCTAACGGCGTTAGATCCGGAGAACGCGGTGCACACGTCTCCATTGCCTTTGAACTTCAACAACATTCTTGGTTTTCCAATACCATTTCAAAATTGTTTTCCGCTGTTCAAATGATAATCTTGGCTCCATTTTGTTGCAGCAACGCTAGCATAATGTAATGAGAGTCATATCTGTTTACAGAGCATCATAGGATAACCTTGGCTTTATTTGTTCATTGTTGATTTACCTGTCACGTAGCAGCGTTATCATAATGTATGTGAGCCACGTCTGTTTACAGAACATCATACTATACATTACTGTTGTTTTTCGGTTCAACTTTGAAATATATCAAATATCTACTGTGAAAGTGTGTATACATTTTTGGCAGCCTCGGCATATTTTTCTCATTTTTATACACTTACCTTGAGCTCCCATCTTCCTCAGCAACAGTTGACAATATACTGGTTAATTGAATAATAAATCGAAAGCGGATCTTTTGTCTACAGAAAGTTTTTAGTGCGTCTTTCCATCTTTGTTCATTCGACATCTCCCGCTTTTCTTTCGCTTCAAGTTGCGAAGAGTTAGTGTTTCCATGAGTTGCCTTTAATGTGTTTCTTACCTGTTTCTACATTGTTGGCTTACTAATTGGGGCATCTGCAGGCAATGCGTCGGAAAGGCGCGCTTCACGACAGAACATCAGCTACACATGTCGTGTTTGATTTTCAGTATTCTTCACACAAAATTACAAGAACTTCACCTGTCCAGTTCGGAAAACTTCTACTCGCGTCTTTAGTTTAGAAGTCTCTGGTTGTACTAAATCCTCAACTTTTCCCATTCTATGGAAAAGCACGGTCATTGCAAATGTGGCGGTTTCTGTTGTTCTCAATCGGAAACAGATGCTTTCCTCGTAGACGACACTCATATAAGCTTTGCTGCTGTGGAATACAAATGACGCTGGCCTGCCTTAACAAGTGTTCGTAGCACTAAGCATTCTGGACAAATGATATCGATGTCTGCTATTGGGTTTTGCACCTCTGTAGTGAATCTGAATTGCCTTATTTTCCCATATTCATATGGAAGTTGTTGACTCTTGGATTATGTACAGCAGTTTTTGTTCCAACTCGTCACTTAGCAACGTGAATAATTTGAAAGATTTTAAAGTAAAAAGTTTTCTACGTTAATGCATTCCACTTATTGCATCGAAATTTTATGAAATTATTTTTGGATTTTATGATTGCTTAAATAAGCAAAAACAATGTTTATTGTAGTTTAATATTATAAGTGTTAAAACGTCACAAAATCTCTAGAACCAAGACACCCTATGCTTTCGCGGAACAGAAAAGAAACTATTGCCTCTTAATTCTAGCAATTCCTTGTCATGATTATAATGTTAAGAGTTTATTTCACCTGCCATATTTTACTGTGGACTTTAAATTCGCTTACATCTGCGGCCCGACAATTAAGTTCACTTGGATGTTGGTCGCATAGGCTCACTCAACAAGAAGGAGTTAAAAAATATGCCCCAGATGGTAGTTAAAATGTTACTTAGTTAAATCTCGTCAGTGCTTTGAATTTATTATTAGTGTTTAACCCCATTTTTACTGTTATGGCATCATACAAAGTGGAAAATGATTATACACAACATTTAGGAAGGAATTTTTGGAGGAAAGCGTTCCAGATCTAAATTAGTACCTCCCTGGCATTCATAAAGTCTGAAGAAATTCTAAAATTTTACTTAAGCGTCAATAAGTCGAGTACTGAACTTACTGCTTTAGAAACGTTTCCAAAGGTGCGAACTTAACACATCGAGGTTTCAGCCCACAGTTCGCATATAGTGTCTACATTGTGCAACTGAGTCTATCACTATTCCCTTTTTTAATGTGACTTTTCGATACGTTCTCTGTGATCCATATTCCAAAATCCATCAACCACAGCAAGGAAGATTTTATAAATTCTTCAGTCGGAAGAAAACTTCGAATAACCTTTAGGAAGCAATCAAGAATATCGTGATATTTTCTGACTTCTTAAATGTTTAAAAGTTTTGTTGTTTTGTCTCGACTGTTGAACCGAGAAGCGTTTCATTTGCGAGACGTTTTAATGCCCCGGTTTTATTTATACAGCGATAGTATACAGAGGCATTTAACTCGCGAGTCCAAAGTTTAATCAGTCACTCAACAGCGATAAGCAATATTACGGTTCATGCTACGTCACGATTATTGCGCCTCTCAGGAGAGTTTGAATCATAACTCATCAAATAATCCAAATCAGTGACGTGAATGGAAGAACCCGCTTGTACATTTTCAGCTAAATGTTGCATTATACTTTTCATTACTTAATACTCTAATTTTAGTTGCATTTGAATTCCTCGTACATCTTTCTTATTTTTTCTCGTTCTTTGTATATTGTGGACTCTGCTTTTTAATTTGAAGGATATGCAGCGTGCAACGCAGTTTCTAAGCAAGGTCCCGTGCTGGATTTGTCAGAATGGGTCATGGTAAACCCATAGAAATAATAATCTCAATTTTGGGAATAGAATAAACGTGTAGAAAATGTCCTTTTTATGGAGGAGAATAAACAAAAAGAACGAAAGAAATAGAAATAAAAGAAAAGCATATCGCTTGTGTGGTCTAGAGGTAGCTTTTGCGACTATAATCCCGGTGGTCTTGGATTCGAATTCGGGGCTGGGTAAAGATTTTGAGGAGTTTTCGGAGTTTTTCCTTACCCTGAGATAGCTTTAAGGTACCAAGGAATTCGAGCTCAATTGCACCATCATTCATTTTAATCATCCCTACAGACTTATACCTGTAGCATTCAGTTCACAACCTACAGACGTCGCGAGGAGAGCAATGCAGTCAAAGCCACAGTAAATAAAACATTTAAAAAATAAATAAAATTTAACAAAGAATAGACAAAAAATAAACTATTAATAAAATAACAATAACGCACAAATAATTAAATAAAATATATAATGTATTTCATAAGCCAAAACTGCCCACTCTGTACTTAAAAGAGCAATTAAAGAATTTATTTTCACGTTATATTGACCATCGACTAGGTAATGATGAATGAAATATTTAAAATTTAATAAAGCATACAACTATGAAAGTTGCACCACTAACACTAATAACTGACAGTATCTGACGCAAAGGAGATAATTATTTTTTTTTTCTAAGTTGATTGTTAATAAGACTAAACGTTCCTCATTAAATTGTGTTTAATTATCTATTTAAACGCTGAATAAATATCGTCATTGCCTGCTAAATACATAGCCTATGAAACAGGAAAAAAACAATGCAACTCATTAGAAACATTTTACAGTAAAAAGTGGTTCTGGTTGGTTTATATTTGCATTCTTATTTCAGATTGTCTGTCTTCAGTATTTTGCGACTATGAACCGTTGTGTATGATATATTTTTGAATCTACTATACAGAGTGTACGAAAAATGACAACTAATAATAAAACTGTAGAATATAGTACATTATATGGCCAATTTGGGTTTAGAATGGAACATTCCACGAGTTTTTTGTCTGAACGAATCTGTCGGGTCAAATGGTGAAAATCAACGAAAGAGGCACGATAAAAGCTCTATGCAACCTAGTCATCGTTGTCCATATTGCCTACTTAACTCTTGGTGGGTCTGTTGGTCATGCTAGAACCACATACTCCGTCGTGCAGCGTTCAAGGAGATTTCCCCTAATATGGCATTAATAATAATTCAGATATTCGGGTAGAGGACCTGGAGCAGCGAACATTTCACTAATGCGTCTGCCCAATCGTTCAAACACATGGGAACTCAGATGACGTACAGGATATCTACCTTGTAAAGTGCTTTCTCACCCCAAGGAAGATTGCTAAACTGTACCACTGCATCACTGTGCTATATTACACGGCACACCGCTTTAAAATGAATACTACTAAAATACCACACGGATAGGATGGCCCTGCCTTTTACTTACGAATAAGTTTTTGCATTGGTTAATGGTAGATGTGCTTTGTTTTGGTCGGATCCTACAATACATAGTGCTGGTCAGGTCATGTAATGTACATAATCACTTTTAACAACTTAAATATAATATAAGACGTGATAGGGGCTCCATTGGAAGCATTTCAAAGGATATGGACCTTGTCAATAACTGCATCACGTTACTTGTCGCATTTGATTCTGGATGAAAGTTACAAGGGTTGGTGTCAGTCCTCATTTTTATTGGCCTGCTCCCTTTAATGATTATTGAAGGGCATTTCATCTATCCCCTGTATCATGGATGGTTTTAGGTATTCGATGTACATTGACGTCTTAAAATAACAACTGGTACTTTTGCGCGAAAAGTTTAAGGAAAATCTCCGGTGTTACAGACCAATTAATGAAATACTTCTAAAAGTAAAAATATGTAACGACTCTGAAGTATAAAGCAATCCGTCACTAGGAGTTGCGTAAAGTAAGCGAATTCCTCAGATATTAGAGAACTTTAAAACAGAATATAAAGTGCAAATTATGTCCTTTGAGATAAAATAAGTTACGGCATTACTGTGAGGTATTAGGGGAACAAAATTAAACTCACCGCTACGGGTGGCCAAGGTTGTTAAGGCGCGGACTCGTGAGCGGGAAGTCTGGGGTTCGAACCCCTCCAGGACCGTCCTCCCTGACTGAGGTTTTTTCCAGGTTTTCCTCAGACCTCATAACTGACAAATGCCGGGCAGGTACCCTAAACTTAAGCCTGGAACGTTTCCTTCTTTAAAAAAAAGCCTTTCCCAATATATCATTTCATGTATCATCAGTGTTCGCCGCCTATGGTACCTCAGTAGTAAAACGGGCGCTAAACACCATTCAAAAAAAAAAAAAACAAATAAACTCCTTGCAACCAATAAGCATCACAGGGGAGAAAGCATATTATTATTATTATTATTATTATTATTATTATTATTATTATTATTATTATTATTATTTAGATTAAACCACAAAATTGATATACCATTAATTGATATACCATTAATTAAATGAAATATATAGCCACTGATAGACAAAGCTATACTGTGTGGGTATTTTTAAACATTTTTAAATATAACCATGTTTATGAACTGAATCCTTTACATTCTCAAAACACACATTAGAATAAAATTTCACATTTGCTATCTTCACAATGATGCTTTTGTTAAATATGAAACATATGCATTGTTATAAAAATATTTTATATGCTGAATTAATTTGTTCTTTTTATTTTAAAATACAACAGAGAAAGTTAAAAGCAATAACACTTTTTAAATTTCGCTTTTCAAGTATACCACTACTCCTAATTGTCCAATTTCCCTAATTTTGAGAAACAAGTTTACTTATGTTATTTAAATGGTACATACCGAGCTTTGTTGTAAAGAAACAGATATGGGTGCCGCTAGAGAGATTTTTAAATATTGGGTTTCAGGTTAACCCCCACTCCCAGTAACCTCCATTTACCTGATTTTCAAGAATTACTTTTATTTTATTTAAATGAGATATAGGGAGTTTCGTTGCGAAAAAGTAAATATTAGTGCCAGAGTAATTCTTAAATTTTGGTTTTCAGTTAAACCCCCACTCCTAATAATCTGATTTCACTGATTTTCAGAAACTATTTTTCATATTTAATTAAATGCTTTGTGCCGAGTTTTGTTGTGAAAAAATAAATATTGATACTGCCAGAGCGATTTTTAAATTTTGGTTCTCAGGTAAACTCTCACTTCTAATGGCCCAATTTCCATGATTTTCAGAACTATTTTTCTTATTTTATTTAAATGGATTTCGTTGCGAAAAAACAAATGTTAATGCTGCAAGAGCGATATATAAATTTTGGGCTTCAGGTAAATCCTCTCCTAATCCTATTTCACTTATTTTCAGAAACATTTTTCTTGTTTTATTTCAATGGCACATTCCGAGTTTTTGTAAAAGTTAAATTGCTGCCGCTGTTTAAATTTCGCTTTAATTCCCCATTCGTTTACAGGTATACCCCTCACTCAATTGCTATGATTTTTCGAAACTGCTTTTATTAATTTTTAAAGAAATATATCGAGTTTCGTTGAGAAAAATCAAAAATTGCACCGCCAAAACGGTTTTAAATATTATATATATAACGTAACTAAAATAATAGCAACTAGAGAAGCAGAAAAAGGATTAAAAAGGATTAAAATTCACAGATAATTGAAATATATTGTTATTTTAATTGCATTGTTGAGTGTTACTTTATTTTTCATATATATATATATATATATATATATATAGTTCTTTTTCATTGTCTATTTCGGTGCCTAGTAGGCAGGATCGACGGAGATTTGAAAAATATTTTTCATAAATCGTTTCATGAATACAACCGCAATAGCTTATATTCCTTCTGGATTCGCTAAAAACGACGAGGTTTGATATTTATCTGGCAAGCCTTTGCCGTTACTAAGGTCATGCTAATTGCCCCGTCTTAATTATTCATAGCTCGTGATCCATGTTGTTGCAACACAAGCCGCTGCAAGAAACGGTTAGTGCGTTAACAATAAACACTTGTCAGGAAGCGAATTCTTTCCGTATGATTGCGAGCCATGCGGAACCACAATACCGACTTCCCGCAAAGAACAGAGTGAAGGCCAAATGATGACGGAACAAGAAATCACTTTAAAAATAGCCTTTGGCATAGATCATTAATACAGCAGCAATGCAGTCTCCTTCACTTTCCTCCAGCAGTTAGGTCTTGAGCCTTTCCGTTTCCATTTATTCGTATCTGCCAGTGAAGAAAATAAAATCTGCTGCCTTATTCTACAAATTGCATTTCTCATCGGTTCATCCCTTTTACAGATTATTTTGAAAACGCTGCTGGTACGTATGAAAAATAGGGACGGAAAATAAACACACTGCACGTAGTGGATTGTGTGTTGCGCTTCAGATAATTTCTGAATCTGCAGTATCTTTAATCACACAACTGTTTGACTGGCTGAATTTCGCGGATGGAAAATAAGAGCGTTTTATTGTTACACATAAGATAACTCATAATTATACCTATCCTATTTCTTAACTATAACTGCTATATCAAAGACGGTATAATTTTATTCCCTTTTCATTATTCCGTAGAGCA
Organism: Metallyticus violacea; assembly: GCA_030762175.1. NCBI lineage: Eukaryota > Metazoa > Arthropoda > Insecta > Mantodea > Metallyticidae > Metallyticus > Metallyticus violacea. The sequence goes on from CM060837.1 coordinate 60,757,711, forward strand.
ATAAAAGAAGATGTTGAAGATTGAGAGGTAGCTGTATAGCTCTGTCCAAAAAAGCTCGTAGCTATCATCACTCATTCTTGTCTTCATTGAACAACGCTGTTTTATATGTTTTTCAAAATGTTATTTTATTTCTTAGACACCATAATTCCTCTTTTTAATGGCATGGTATGTATGATGCATAAAAGCTTACGTTGCCATCTCCAGAGCTGAGAAGACTTGAGTGCTATATAAGGCCGCCCTACCAGTGGTGCTTGAAGCTGCATCGAATGATCTGGAGCGTATAAGTTGAGTATCAATGTCCACCGAGGAAGTCCAAATAGACCAACTAGGGGACCTAGGGGACCTGAAAACAGCCATTTTTTTTTCTTTTGTCCCCCCCACATGCTATACCACACTCGCCAGCGGAAGACACCCCTGACCTTTTGGTGTATACTAAGATTAGGTGAGCACTGGGACTGGTGGGAAGCCGGATGGGTGGCAAGTGCTTTCGCCACCGCCTGTAGTCATCACCCATCCATCTGGTAAGAAAGATACAGCCATATTACGGCTAGGTGCTTCCATCTCGTCCATCTGGCCAGTGTAAGTCTAGACGGCCCGATCTGAGCCTGGAGTTTGGAGTCGCTGAAAGTGCAGTCAATTTGCAATTATGGAAAGCTTCATGTACCCTTTGGGCTAGGAACGTTTCTCTCATATTCATTTTATCATCCGAGATCAGCGGGGCTTTAAGCGTTGTGGGAGATCGATTTATATTCCTACCGCAGGAACACGCGTAGTCCTACACCGGTAATGGAGACAGTGCACTATTAATAAATATAGGCAGTCGAAACTTTATACCACCCATGTTAAGAAAGGAAATACTGGAACGTTCTGTATTCCTGTTCCGAATATTTATGACACCTGCTTGAGAAAATACACACCACTTCAGAAATTAGATTAAGTTTTCCTCGTATGTGATTCGGTCTTTCCCCGTAGTATGTGGATTATTTTGGCAAATCTTATCTTTCAGCGTTCTTTAGAGATAAAATTCACAGGAGTGTGTGTGGATAGAAGGGGCACACCCTCCTATTGACAGTGTTTTCCTCATATACTGATGTTCGTTCATTGAATAGTCAGCTATATTCTTATAAACACGTAAAAATATGCCCCCTCTCCATCAATTCACCAGAAAGGAGTAAAAAATAATGATCATATATAATCATTTGACTATTCGGGTTATTTCTTGTTCCGGAATTTACTTAGGTCGACATTTCGGCTCTTACATCGAAGTTTTTCTCTAGACTGTTTAGAATGACTGCTGCTTGTGCACTGTTTCTTGTTTCATCGTCCGCGGGAGTTTAAGAGAACATGACCGTATATTTCGATGTTCGATGGGGATTCTACGCCGGAGGTCTCCCCCTCAATTGATTTTTCCAATATGCTCTTTCTAAAATTAGTCCTCCCTTACGTAGTAGAAATAGATGCGCCAACGCAAACAGGCCAGGCTACCAGCACTACTGCTTGAGTGGCCTAATGTAGCATCAGCCTCCCCTGCTTTTAATAAGGCCAGAAGCACTGGAAGTGCTCAGGATCCCCCAAGCTCTCACTAAAGCATCTGAAGAGGTCGGAACCCCCCCCCCCCTCACCTTCATTTGGAAATTATTTTTCTTTGCTCACTAACGGTTTATTCAAATAAAATGGAATATATTATCCTGAACTCAATTTCAAAATTCATTTGTTCAATCAAATACTTGTTGTTCAGTGTGGCATTTCCTAAACATGGCTGAGTCTACAGAGCGATTAAGGATTGGAGATAGAGTATCGAGTATTTTCCGTATTTTATATTTAGTTTGGCAGTTTGAAGCCCACTGCTGATGGGAGTTATTCCTATTATCTCAGTATCTACTATTTTATTAGCAAAAGTCTGAATTACAAAAGAACAACTGCTTTGTTATAAAGAGCCCCTAGTTACAGTTTATTTTACAACAGTGTGAAAATGCACCTTACCCCTGCCCTGTCGAGAATTCACATATTGAATTTTGGCATTGATAAATGCATGACTTATTTTTTTTCTCTTTCCTTTATCATTTCTTTAGGGAGAGATAGACTTCTTGTGTTCTGTGGCAGAAACACTTGAACGAAACAGACCTAAACCTCTTAACAGAACCTACATTCGTAACCAGTTATGTTAATAATGTAGGATATTGGTATATACCTTGACCGCTGGACAAAAATTAATACATCAGCCAAGCTGCAAAAGCTTCCACATTTTATAGGGACTTTTAAACATCTTTTCGCCAAAAAGAAATTGACTTTAGTGCCCTGAGAGTGCAGAACCTGAAGCTTAACGAAGATATGTTGAAGGCTTTTCAGCAACCAGAGAGACAAGATAAGAGAACATTTTACTGTTCAAGGGCGTATAGACTGTTTCCATGGCAACACAGCATCAAAAAGAGCCGTAAATCTAAAACGTCGACGCGGTTTTTAAAGCACACGTAAGGCATCTTTGCGCCGTCGCCAGGTTTACAGCGCATGGCTAGCAGTTCTTGGAAATCCTACAGACAGATCCATCTACAGATAGCACTTTGGAGAGACTTCCAGTTCTGCGACGCCAGTTCTCAGGCAGTAAGTGTGCAGTGAGATAAAAATTAAGAACAAGGATGTTTCCGAAAGTGTTTGAATTTGCCCATTATAGTGTCAGACTCTTGAAGTGTTGAACATCATCTGCAGTTCCAACGCCTCACTTGCGATGTGACCGTTTTCCAACTCGGTATGCCTGAGGAAGACTCGACGCTTTGCACACTACGCCCCCATTACGGAGGTGGAATGTACTCTCGACGACGAACCTCGGCATCATCGCCGAACCGTTCGCCTAGCACCAGCCCCCGACCACGTCGAGGTTCCACGACGTGGTCTTCGTCGCTCTCGCCCGGGTACGAGCAGTATCAGAAGTCGCTGCTCGAAGTGCCATGGCCCGCCGACTACGGGGAAGCCTCCAGCGATGATCTCAGCTCGGAGTGGGACTCGGATGTGCCCGATGTTCCTCCGCCACCACCCACTAAGGTAGGTCATTACCTTTGTTTCTTATTTCGGCGTTCATCCGAAAGTTACATGCCAACTGATGGGCTGGTTGCATCAAATCTGGATGTGTTTTTCTCTGTAATATTCCATTTCCCTGCGAGCTTTAGACTCCAAAAACGATTTCTGGTTTGTTAACGCTTTCATTTAAGTAATTTCGTCGATAAACAATCTAAAGTTTTGACGTCACAGTATCTCTGCTATAGTTCTTAAGAAAATGCAAGTTTGTCCATAAAAATCACTAAAGGTATTTTACTACAGTGTTTCAGTAGAAAGAACCTTTCAAAAAGTAATCTGGAAGCAAATATACATTTATTTTATCCTTCGGTAGTGGATGATCTGTTTTAATGCCACTGGTAGAACAAAGACCATTAAGAAACTTCTTGAATTTAACCAGTCTAAATAAATTATATAATGCAGTTAAAATGTCACTCAAAATATGCTGAATCTGTATATAACTTTGTAAAAAATATTAAATGAAAGCATCATAAAAATGTACAAAATAAGTTATTAATCATACAAGTGTCGAATTTGCAATTAGTTTTTTGTAAGTAAATCTACGAACAAAATAAACTGATACATAATTTTTAAACAACTCTTAACATTCATAAAAATATGCAATTATAAATTAAAATTATTCCGTTCATTCGAAACGCTCCTTTGTTTCAAAGAAATAGTTGGCGTATTTCTCAGTAGGCGGGATTTGGAAGAAACGTAATCTAAACCTCTGATAACATAAGTAACGCAATTGTGATAGTTATCATTCGTTTTTTAAAAAGTTTTGACTCTAAAAATACAAATTGTTTTATTAATATATTTTGTACTTATTATACTAAAATGTTATTTTCCCCCCATGTTTAACGAAGTCATAATTTGCACAGGAGCATACGCTATGATGGGACCAACTGTCATTGATTTTCTTCTAACCTGATCTGATTTCAGGGTTGCCAACATTGTTACTTATGCAAATAAATTTTAGAAGCAAATTCATGTAGTATCACAAATTGCACTGATTTCCAAACCACATGCGGAATGTAAATTTTTAAAATGTAGTACATAATAAAATACGTAATTTGTATCCGCTTAAATATTTTTATAATTATCATATTCTATATAAAACCACAATTGTTAACACTTAGCACTCATTTGAGTACCTTGTATGAAAATAAATTTTAGTATGAGCCTCTAAAAAACAGCTTTTAATACATGGTTGTTTCGGAGACATATAGTCGGTCTGGTGGTGTAGTGGAAACCATACTTGCTTTCTAAACCCAAGATCGCGGGTTCAAACCCGGCCAAGATCGATGGATTTTTTCGGGCGTAAAAATCCTAAGTATGGCTTCCTTCGGAAGGGAAATAAAGCCGTGGGTCCCGTGTCGTACATTTACGGCACGATAAAGAACCTCAAGTCTGAAAGAAGAGGCCTCTAAGCAAAATTTGTCGGCCGTTTCACGCCCTGAGTTGAATGGAACGCTGATGACCTGAGATGTTAAAGAGCGTCCGTAAATAAATCAATCAATCTTCTGATAATTAATGCTAAAGAATTAAAACGTTTTCTTGAATGCACTATATCCCACCACGTTCTTACCATTGTCGTCTCAGAAAATGTCATTTCTACCAACCATGAGCTCTAAAGTCTCTAGATATAAGGAAAAAAAAGTCTAACCAAGCCAATTTTGTAAAAAAAAAAAAAAAAAAAAAAAAAAAAAGTAATGTAATGTAATGTAACATTTCATAGGTTGTCTGCACCGGTTTACGCGTCTTTTACAGCCACTCAGGAACTTCGAGATGCAAACAAATAATTTAATTCACCATCTTCTCTCTTGTCTCCCAGCATTTATCAACATTTGATGGCTATATACAGCCGGGAAGCTAAAGTGTTCAGCGTCGATTATTCCATTCTGCTTGCACTGAAAGCACATTGAACACTGAAGTATGCCAGTAATATGCACCATGCTGTGGTGTCCTGTTAGGATTCGGTGCAACAGTAAACAATCTCCACCCTGGAAGATTTTATATTATTATTATTATTATTATTATTATTATTATTATTATTATTATTGTTGTTGTTGTTGTTGTTGTTGTTGTTGTTGTTGCTGTGTTGTCTAATTAGTTTACCAGTTTCCACAGACAAAATGACAACAAAACTTTATTAACTAATTTAAGGGTTATTTACACCTTTAGCGGTCAAAAAATACATTACTTGTACTTTATTTGAAATAAATTTTCAACTTCATGACTACGAGAGAATTTTTACAACATTTTCATAATTTGCCGAGTTATGCATTAACACATTTTAATGTGAATTCATACCTGGACCACTAAACCAGCTTCTTTCTTTACTTCAGGACTTCTTAAGTTATTCATCAGTAATTATAGTATTAATTATATGCTGTCGCAAAATTTGTTTCATTCTACTAGCATGGCGAACTTGTTGGCAGTGACCTGTTATAAACAGAAAGTAACTGTCCAATGTTTAATGTTGTTGATTTGAAAAGTGAAAGTATATGTATATTGGTGATCATAGGTAAAAGAAAGGCGCAACATCTCAAGAAAAAACATAAATTTAAAGATAATTTACTGTTAAAGTGAAAACTGAAAACTGAAAACTTTAGAACTACTACTATTATTCCACGAACCTGCAGGTTTATCGCTTTTTTTCGTTTCAAAAGTGTGTTTTTCAAAACAATTTACATTGCAACTTATCAAGGTAATTGCATAATCCTTTGCACAGACCTTTTTCTTATCGAGGTCAACAGCCTGTACTGCAGCCTACTTTTATGTTTAATGGGGAAAAATGTTTAATGTTATAATGGAAAAAAATTAATTTCAAATTTAAAAAAAAATAATTTGAATTATAGAGGTTTATTTTTAAAATTAGATTTTACCTTTATAATAAGAAAATAATCGTTCACAAAATTTTAAAATGTTGGGAATACTTTTGTAAATGGTTTTAATGCAAGAATAACACTGGCAATTTTGAGAATTAAAAATGAATAGTGTTATAATATATAGGAAGTACGTTTTATATAATATTATACATAGGTTTTATACACGAGGTGCACAAAATTTAATTTTAAACGTAGTTCATATAGAAACAGAGAAAGAATATGTGAAAAACAACACATTCCTAAGTGTCAAAGTTGTATACACCCCCTTAAGATATATGTTGAAGAATAACAAAACAATATCTGTACAATTTTTCTCTAAAATAGATCTTGTCTGAAAACCCCTAACTTTACTCGGTAGCAAGGTACAATGTCTGGTAAAAGAGACAATGTGAGATGAATATTACAATGTTTGTGGAAACACATAATGAGCAAATTATTTGCATATTCTAAGAGTAAAGTTGTGGTACCCTGTGAGTTTTGTCAGTTTATCAGGAAGAAAATGTATTCAAAAAACTCTTTTGAAAATTTGATTTAAGAATGTTTTTTCAAACAATCATTAGACCGATCAACACAATTTTTGCTGAATGAAAACTTAATATTTCCTGATTTCTTATCACGTGGAATCTCTCAAATCAGACTTAGTTTTGTTTCATCGGGCTACAGTTTTTTCACAATACTTTTTGTTTATTCATTAAGCAGATACATAAAATAAATATTATGAAAGACTTAAGCAAGATAATAAATTATTCACTTTGTGAATGAAACAGCAGGGCCAAATCGGACCAGAAAAAATTGTGAAATATGAACCTTTGGTTTCTCCATCTAATGTCCTTCTTCCACCACTCCATGTTAAGTTATGAAGCAATTTGTTACTGCTTTGAATAACGATAGTGATTGTTTCAACTTTCTTGTTACAAAGTTCCCACAGAAAACTGAAGCTAAGAGAGCAGCAGGTATTGTCGATGAACCCCCAGATTCGTGAGCTTATGCAGGATGAGACTTTTCCTCAGTCGATGTCCAAGTTAAAGAAGTCAGCATGGTTGACATACAAAAATGTGACAGAAAACTTTCTTGGAGATATCTTAGAATTATAATGAAATTGTGGAGAAAATGTTATAACATTTTAGAAATCTAGGGTGTAAAATGAGTGTTAAAGTGCATTTTTCTCAAGAGCCATGTTGATTACTTCCCTGCCAATCTTGGTACAATGAGCGAAGGACAAGGAGACGGTTTCATAAAGACATTAAAATAATGGAAACCCGTTTTCAAGGTCATTGGGATGTGTCAATGATGACTGATTACTGTTTGTGTTTGAAAAGAGATCTAGTGAAGTGCATTGGAGTTTTCTTCTCCGTAGTAGTGCAAAACGTTTCGAAATTCATAATTATTGAATAATTGACGCATATCTCTCTTTTTCAATATATTCATTAATATTTATGTTTAAATTTAACCTGCAAAAGCAATTTGTCTTAGCTGTCTTAAAACTTCATCAAAAAGTATGTTATTATATTTTCTGAGATTTTTGTTGAAAAACTCTATAGAGTAAAACTGAAAACATGTTTGAATTCAGGGGGAAAGTTAAAAGAGCAAGATTTTTTTAAGACCGGTGTTATATATTCTTTTAAAAGTCATAAGCTTTTTTAACGAAACTCTGATAAGTTAAAAATACGTTACGACTCAGTCAATGAGGATGCAATTTTCCTCGTTACACGCTGTTAATACGTCCACACCTGTCAGGCGCCAAGGCAGCCTTGTCTTTTTTTAATACGTGGACGTCATAATACGTTATCAAATCTTGGAGCGTGTTTTATCTCCCCACTACTTCCGGGGAATTTGCGTGGTAAAAAATACCAACCGTGTTGCGCATTTGTAAGTGGTTTCACTGATAATATACCTGTCAAAACCAGTTGGTTTAAAAATGACTACAGACGTCTTTTATTTGTATAAAATTTGCCAATTCTTGTATCTTGCACAAAAACATTTGCGTTGTTATTTCCATTTAGAGCAAAATCTCGTTAATACAAATTCAAATTGATGTATTTAATGGAAAAAAAAAAATTCTGGTTTATTAAAATTTAGTACTATGTACTGCTATGTAACATAAAATGCTGTTTACGAAAATAAATTTATACCTGTTATATCTTTTCTATTTGGATATCTGTTTCATCAAAGCTTCTCTAGAGTGGGCCTCTTGCTAGCAATGCAAATCTCAAGTAATGTAAACAAATTAAAAATATTATATGCATAATTTTAAAAATGGAAATTAAGAAGCAGTATAATATTTATACATGATTTTTTTTTCTTCTTCTTCAATTCACCTTCACTAATTTTAATCTAACTTCTCGAAAACCTTGCTTTAAGAAATTTGTTGTATTTCTCTTCAAATTTTAAATACCCTTTATTCACTTCGAAGGGGTTAATGCAGTAAGCCATGTACATTCCAAACAAGTTCCTTTACATAGTGTCAAAGAAAGTTTATACCGGACTTCCAGAATATGTCCTCGCCGCACACACAGCGTTTTGTGTCTCGGCCAAGGCTGACTCCCCTCCCCACTCACGGACGGTCATCAGTCTACATTCGTTGGCAAAGACTTTAGCGTAAAGTATTTGTGCGTGTGAATGTTACTGTACTAGGTCTCTTCAAAAAGTATAGCGAATTTTGAATTTCCGCGGGCTACGTATATTCGATTTTCGATTGTTTTGTGGCGTCATGTTGGTACTCATGTCCCTCACTTATGTTGACAAGCTCGGCCATTTTGAATGTTCAGTTAATTGTTGACAGCTAGTTTGCTTGGACGTGTTTTGGCTCGTCTTCGATTTTTGCCTATTCAAAAAAATGGAACAAAGAATCTGTATCAAATTTTGTGTGAAAAACAAAATTAAGTGCGCGGATGCATTCCGAATGTTGACCGTGGCATATGGGAAGCTACCTTGGACCAAAGCAACGTTTAACGGTGGTACAAAATGTTCTCAGAGTGTCGAGAAGATGTGAACGACGAAGAGCGTCCCGGACGCCCGAGCTCGTCAACAACAGACGAAAATATTGAAGAAGTGAAGAAAATAATATTGGCCAATCGTCGAATCACCGTTAGAGAAGTTGCTCAGGACCTAAACATATCGATTGGCTCGTGCCATTCGATTTTTACCAATGATTTGGGCATGAGACGGGTCGCCGCAAAATTCGTACCAAAGTTGCTCAATTTCGACCAAAATCACCATCGCATTAACATTGCTAAGGAGCTGTTGAACTCTGTCCGCGACGACCCAAATTTGCTCCAGAGGGTCATAACTGGTGACGAATCATGGGTGGAAACTAAAGCTCAATCATCCCAATGGATGCTGCCACACGAGCCAAGACCGAAAAAAGCACGCCAAGTTCGGTCGAATGTGCAGGTTTTGCTTACAGTTTTCTTCGATTGCAGGGGCGTGGTGTATCATGAGTTCTTGCCACAGGGTAGAATGGTCAATAAGGGATATTACCTGCAAGTTATGCGTGATTTGCACGAAGCAATCTGCAGAAACGCCCGGATTTTTGGAAGAACAAAAATTGGCTTTTGCACCATTATAACGCCCCTGCTCACACATTGTTGCTTGTGCGCGAATTTTTGGGCAAAAACAACACACTTATGATGCCGCAGCCACCGTACTCCCCATACCTGGTGGCTTCCTGTGCCTTTTTTTTTTTTTGTTCCCAAAACTGAAGAGGCCCATGAAAGAACGACGCTACGCCACGATTGAGGAGATAAAGACGGCAGGAGTTGAACACAAAACGATTTTTTTTAAAGTGCTTCGAGGATTGGAAAAAAGTTGGCACAAGTGTATAATATCTGGTGGGGATTACTTTGAAGGGAACAAAATAGATATTCATGAATAAATAAATACTTTTTGAAAAAACACAAAATTCGGGATACTTTTAGAACAGACTTCGTATATAGGTATCACTCAGCGCGTTCATGAAAAATTTATTTGGAAGTTCCCTGTAATTGACTCCTTCCAGAACAGCAATTCACGATCTTAAGAATAAATTTGTACTAATGGTTCAGTGCAAAACAAGAAACGCATGCGAAGATGTACTGTTTTAACAGAAGACAAATTAGACGAAATTGGCGCACATCTTGAACGTTCACCAACAAAAGCACTATCGATATTAGCTAAGTTGGGGTTCATTGTCTTCTGCATATAGAGCAACAAAATTGTTAAAACTCAAACTTACAAGTCCATTGTCTAAGACGAGGTGATCCCATAGCAGGTGTGCATTATTGTGAATGGTTTCTTTCATCAATGACTGAAGAATAGTCCACCCTTTTCTTTTCAGACGAGGCATGGATTTCAGCAAAATGGTCGTGTGAACACTCACAACACCGTTATGGGTGTTCTGAAATTGTAAACCAAAAAAATCCCCCTTTATGACAGGAAAATTGGAGTTTGTCATGCGGTTAGCGCAAGACGCATAAAACTTGGCCGGCTGTGGCCTGTCCAGCTGCCGAGATGCAAAACCCTATTAGAGCGGTAAAGACATGTTATCATGCTTAGGAGCGTCTTGTATGAAGCAAGGGGATTTAATTAAAGCACAAATATTACACGTTACATTAAAATCCCCATCGCTGAAATGTCTTTGGTTAGACAAGCACGATTATAATGAAGAGTCTTAAGGAGCTAAAATACGTGCTACTACTGCTAATGATCAGATAAGTTGATCGGATTATGCAATCACCTAATTAGTATTTAGAAGGTGAATGTTAAGATGTGTTGGACAAAGAAACTCAGAGTATTTTTTTCGATTAAGTATCAAAGATAACAGATCAGTAAATCAATCGGCCAATCAATTAGATCAGAAAGGTTGGTTCACCAGGTCTCTCGGATGTCCAGCATTTCTCCCAGTATGCTATTACCGGTCTTGGAGCTGATACGTCGCTCGCTTAAAAAAGAGCAGCATTCTTTAGCATTTACGTTAGCAGCAAGATTGCGAATTAATTAAAGGGAACACCAGGTGGTTTTCTTTGGCGTTGTCTCGCGTGATCTCAGTGAACTGCTGTTTGCAGCAACTGGGAAATAAATTTAATGTGCTTATTAAGTTCACTCCCGTCCGTCGAGAAATGTGTCAACATACGAGTTGCTGGGGTAGTTTAATTGATGTATTTACCTGTTCTATGTGACATGCCATAACTATCACGGCCCATGCTGGTCTGCTGCTTTATTTCTTCCTAGCCGAGCTTCAAATTAAATAAACTTTTTTTTTTTTTTATTTTAGGGTTAAGCGGTCACGAATTTACAACTGAGTCTATGTTGATTTGGCTAAAATGTTCAGTTTTAACTAGAAATCTCGGCAACTAAAATTACAGTATCGTTTTTCCAGTTAGGTTTTGCGTTTAGTTGTAACAAATTTGTCTAAATTTATAGTTTTAATTAGCTTTCTGACAGTTAATGAATGGCAAGTGAAAAATGATTATACTTAGGAGAAGTAAATTATGATTTTTGTCTATCAGAAGAGATTTTATTTATTGCTGAACCTATCAACACAAGAACTCGTTAAGAACAATTGCTCCTCAAAGCAGGTGGGCAAGAAAAGTCAAAAGTACTGCAGGAGCTGAACCATCTTCTGTGTATCAGAAATATACTCGCCATCAATAGTAAAATTCACTTTCAATTGAAGTACAATAGATCAATTTTCCTCACCCCCATACAACCTCAATCAATCCTTAAACATTTGAACCGTTTTCTCAGAGATACATGACATTCTTTAATTCAGTTTTCTAGTAATCCGAGTTCAACTGAATTGACTGAAAAGTTAACTTTTAATATCAATTTGTTTTCAGTTCTAATATGAAGGATTATTATAAGTTCCTAGTTTGAAATGACAGTATATATTCCATATGTATTAACAGTTTGTCTCCATATACATACGAGGTGGTATCCGCAATATTCGGGACTGTTGCTCCATCTCGACAGTAGTTGCAGTAGAGTTTTGTACCGCTAGGTGACAAAACCAGCACATCTGATGAGTGAATGTTTAAAGTTTCATGCTGCTGGGTAGATGTGTTGAGATTCTACAGTACTTTTTTATGAATCTCTGTGTGTAGTGTGTGGCGATTTTACATGGATCCAAGATTAAAACAGAGAGTGTGCATCAAATTCTGTGCAAATCTCGGGGAAAATGCTACGAAGACCCTTGCAATGATTCAACAAGTATTTGGGGGGACAAAGCATGAGCCACGTATGTTTAAGTGGCATGCTAGGTTCAGGGCCGGCCGTACAGCTATTGAAGACGGTCCTTACATCGGTAGGTCCGTCAGCTGCACAACGCTGACATTGTTGCCAAAGTTCAACACCTCATCCGTGAGGATCGACGTCAAACCATTGAAGACCTTGCTCATGAAGTGGGAGTTGGTTATGGAACATGTCAACGAATTTTAACTGATGAATTGGGGCATGCATCGTGTCGCCGCAAAATTTGTGTCAAGGATCCTGACTGCTGATCGGAAGGCGCAGCGTGTTGAAGTTTGCACGGAGCTTCCTCAGGCCTTATCCGATGACTCAACCTTCTTGTCCAGGGTCATCACCGGCGAAGAGAGGTGGACGTACGCTTATGACCCTGAGACAAAACAACAATCCTCCCAGTGGAAGAGCCCGAACTCACCAAGACCAAAAAAAAAAGGGGGAGACAAGTGAAGAGCAAAGTCAAGAGCATGCTCCTCGTCTTCATCGATACCAAGGGGATTGTGCACAAAGAATTCGTCCCACCAAATCAAACAGTGAATTCCACGTACTACTGTGACGTTTTGCGACGCCTGCGTGAAAATGTACGGAGACAATGACCCAAACTTTGGTGACAATTGCGTTACGATAATGCGCCTTGTCACAATTTCTTGTTCACTAGGAACTTTTTGACGAAAAACAACATGACGGTTGTCCCCCACCAACCGTACTCGCTAATTTGGCACTCTGTGACTTCGCTCTATTCCCCAAACTGAAAATCAAGATGAAAGGACGTCAGTTCGACACAATTGAGAGGATTCAAGAAGAAACTCTGTCCCTGCCAAATACCCTCAAAGAACGTAACTTCCAAGATGCACTTGGAAAATGGCAGAATGGCTGGGACCGGTGTATACGTGTGGAGGGGAACTACTTCGAGAGTGACGGCGGTCATTAGTCTCAAAGTAAGTTTTTGACCAGATGGCAGCACTAGTCCCGAATATTCTGGATACCACCTCGTACCATTAACGCTTTACAGGGGTTGTGCAGTTTTAAACGTTCTTTGCTAAGGTAACTGTGTCGCGTCTGTATAAATAATTGTGGTTTAGAATGGTGACAGCAATTTTCGAACAATAATCAATAAAATATTTGGATTTGTGTGAAGAAGAGAGAAGAAAGGAGATTTAGGGATTGAAGATGTAAACTATGGGACCGGGATGTAGATAGAAGAAGAAAGTTCAAAGATGCAGATTAATAGCTGGAAGATGTAAGCAAGTATAATTTCTTCAGATAGGGCCGGAAGGTGTTGGTTACCAGCATTTGAGCCGTTCGTCTTCCGACGGAACATTTTTAGTTTAGATAGAAAGCGTTGCTGCCAGCTATTGGTTGTGTTTATTGGTTTCCAGTACATTTGTAATTTTATGTAATTTATTTTTTTAGTAGTGAAATGTTTAATTTTTATTTAAGTTATATTTTGACTTGGTTATATAATTATAGATTTAATCTGTAAAATTATTATGACTGTGTGGAAAAAGAAAATATAATAAATTATAAAATTTGGAAACACGCGTCCCGGTATAGGTAACAAGATACCGGGACGGAGTTTTGCAGATTTTATTTTATTTTATTTTTGTTCCTTTCGCGTATTGATACTTCATCAAAAGCAAAACATGCATTTCGAGCCATTTCGGCCGCTTTAGTCCCGAGTTTGAAATCTTCAAGTATGCATGCATATTATGATTTAATACATAATTTTGTAGTCTACATACCGACATTAAACAAGCAATTTATACTCCATTTTATTCTGAATATAACCACATAAAATCTCAATTGTTTCGTATTATAAAGTCCAGGTGATCATGCCTAATTACTATATAAATTAACAGATAATTTTTTGATTTTTTGGTCTGTAATAATAATAATAATAATAATAATAATAATAATAATAATACTTTCTAATCCAAAAAATATTTTATTCAAACAGAACGCTTAAATACAGTTTTTCATCTTAATGATTTCATTTAAAAGCTACACCCTGTACAGAACAGATTTTTGTGAAAGAATGTACAATAGAAAATGACGTAATTATGGAACAGCCCTCATGATGGCTGAGGGCAAGTTTGAGCGGGACCATGAACTCCTTGGCTGGTCCGAGAGAGAGAGTTGCACACACCTGCTGCCGGCTGTTACGTGATACATAGTCCGCCCGCATGAACCGTGCAGGACGATGGACTCTCCGGTTGTTTTACGCATTAATAGGGACGCTAAGTCATAATCCTAATACAATGTTTCAATACAATCCTAATGTTTTTCTTACGCAAAAGCAATCAAGCACTGTAATATTGAAACAAGTTAATACTTTGAATGTTTTCCTAGCAAAGATGTCGTTCGTATTTTTTTTTTTTTTTTAAATACAACGTGCAAGCATAGAACTGAATTAGTTCCAATGTAATTGGAGGCTGTCATATCATCTAAGAAGGCAAGTCAGAAAGTAAGTAGTAGGTGAACGGGCAAAGATTTGTATCGGCACTTCTTTGACATGATTGACCAAAGCTTTGAAGCTCTTGTCGTAGAGTAAAATGAGTTTTTCATTCCCTGACGATAGAAAGGGATTTCAAAACTTCGTCGTCACTCTCTACCCCATAGATGTTTCTTCATTTTCTCAAAAGTTGATAGATAACTTCCAAGTAACACGCCTGTTTCATCAATGTTGTTGGATATACGCCATTTCCTGCTCCTGAGAATGTTTACAGATTGTCTCTTTTGTGTTCCTGGACGCACCTCCTGCCATGGCCGCTCAAGCAGTACTTTCGCCATTTTGCGATTGTCGCTATGCCAAAGTATTTGTGTATCTTGCTCCATCTATCGGAAAATGCAGCGAGCTCCGTTCATTTCTTTCCGAATAATAAAATAGAGGGAAACATGTTTTTTTACTTATTTTCGCAGTTCATCTATTTCACAAATTATGCCCCTCACCCAAAAAAGACCTGTTAATCCCTAGCATTGACTGATTCATTCATCACTCTTTTCTAAAAGCATCTATGATATTTTCCTGTCTCCTACTGGTGTAAGTAAATTGTTGTTTCGTTGTCTTAATATTATCCACCATTTCATCGTGTATTTGCAATTATTTATTTCTGTTAGTGTATCATTATGTTTATAATTTTAAATAAGGATTATAATTTTCATTCTTAATTCGTCAGTTCTAACTTAGTGCCTGTCGTTTCATCCAGGAATACGGGTGCATCCCATGTTGGAAACTTCGATTACTAAGGAGTATTTAGTTACTCTTATATTCCTACAAAGGGTAATGTGATAGATGGTAAGCTGATCGTGTTTGGCAGAGAACTAATATATTACTTGGACGTGAAATGGCCGATAGTTTTATCTAGGGACTTCTTCTTTTTCTTCTTCTTTTTTCTTTTTTCTTAATCCCCCCCCCCCCGGTATGGAGCTCTTGACGTGTCGTGAATCTGCGACATGGGACTTAAGGCATAAAGTACCTTCCGGAAAACTTGCGCTGGAGATTTTCACGTTTGAACCCGAAAAGCATTGGACCCAGAGGAGAGAATTAAGAATGAAGATAGTAGGCTCATAAATTTATTAGCATAATTACACTATAATAATATTTTACTAAACTCTTGGCTGTTATAAACCTCTTAGAATCTTTTCTTCTGTTTGTTATGACCCATTTTCTTCTGTTTTCAAAGTCTTTATTTCAGCTCCAAATAAACAAGCTCTAATATAATTTTGAGTTTCTTTTTGTACTTAATATTTTTCCTAATCATGAGGCCGCTCAAAATAAAAATACTGAATCGCCTATTTAACCGTTATATTGGATTGGATTGTTAGGAGTTTTTCGGTGTTTCAGCCTTGCTCAACGGCTGGCCGATTGTGCTTACGCCCCCAATGGGAGCACCTCCAGGAGGAAGGTATGCGGAAAAGTGAGACACCGGCATCAAGGATTCACGAGCAGATGGGGTCTAACATTATTTCCAGATTGAACACCCCAACGCCAGCAGAGCATCAGAAGAGCCCCCTAAATCCAGAAACTTTCCAAAGCGCAAGTCACCGTCACACCGCAACAGCCCAATTCGCCCTGGCACTTTCGACCTTGTGACAGAATCAACGGAAATAATTGAACTGGGTGGAGCAGATATTTCTTGGAAAGTAAAGATACATCCCAGCATTCGCTTTAGAAACCACGAAACAATGCAAGGTTAGGATTTGAACCCTGAATCTCTCAAATGTGAGCTGCAGCCTAAGGCAACCCGTTTGCTCAACCGTTATATGGTTCATAAAAATGTGTACCTTATGTGAGGGTTCCAAAAGGTCATAATTTTATTTTGCTGAGAGAGTGCAGTTAAGTTATACTCTTTTGAATTTCTTGGTAATCCATAAGCTGCTGTCTGCAATATTCCACTGTTTTAAGTATTATAGAATACAAGGCTCACCATTATTTATTTATTTTTGTATTAAATGCTTTTGAATTTAAACAGAACATTTTCGCTACCATATCAACTGTAAACCAAGCTACCTTATATCTAATTTTCTTTCAAATAACTTGCAAATGCAAAGTTTGCTATTTCTTTTTATTTCCCTCCCCCTCTGTTTTGAAACGACTTATAAACTAATGTAAGAAAACGAACGTTGTTTTATCCAAACAAAGGCTAAGCTTTCACAGTAATCTCGACCGCTACACGGTATTGACGAAGGAACTGTTTAGGACGTTATCTGCGCCTGCGCGGAATGTTAATGAACGATGACGGAACAACATAAACAAAAACGACTTTCGAAACCCATTGTCAAGTCGCTGAAAAGTAACAAGTGACTGTCACATTGCAAGGGAAGTTCATGTAACTGTCATATACGGTTTTGAAAACCTGACTTTCTCTCTTTTAATTTAAATGCGATTTTATTTAATGGAAATATAACATTATTAATTAAAAGAAACATTTTTTATTTAATTGCATTTGTCTATTCGTCCTGCTTTGCCTCTATTTCCGTTGTTTACATTCATTGCAGTGTCAGCCCGCATTTGTGTTGCGTCTTCAAAATATTACCATAGCCATAAAAGTCTGCATCGACATCTAGACCAAGTTGGAGAAGCATACTGGTCCAATAACTCGCAGCTGACATCTCGAAGGTTATGCTTGCACAAAGTGAGTGGTGATGCAGTGAGAGATTAACCGAAAGCCATCTCTAAAATAGAATCTGGCGTCTTTCAAGACTATTTTTGTTTAATTGCTCTTACCAGCCTCCTATTCTATCTCTCTTCTTCTGATTTTATTCACAATCTTATCTTTTCTTCTAATTGATAAACCCGGACAGATTTATAGATTCTTCTTTACGCTTGAGATCTTCATGATCTGCAGAATTATATCATTATATTCCAACATCTCTTGACATGCTTATATCTCTTCTCTCTCCAAATTCGTTCTCTCTCTCTCTCTCTCTCTCTCTCTCTCTGACATTTCGACCTTTCCCCTTCTGAAATGTTTACCAAAATGACAGCGCCGAAAATTGTGTAATCTAGAAAACAACACAGTAAGATCTCTGATGTATTTAGATAAAAGCAATGTACTTGCCTTTCATGTAAGTTCTTTCATTTTGTCATATGTTGTCGTATCCCAGTGCCGACGGAGGGCGAGCGGTAGCCAACGGAGGGCGAGCGGTAGCCAAGGGACATTTAGATGGCCTAGGTCTAAGCTGAAGTACGCGAGGATAGATTGGTCACTTGTGTTGAAACACAACGTCGACCACTTTCTAACAGACTTTATTTACAGAAGAATGATGAAAGAGGCTACAAAGCAAATAAATTTCGTTGATAAATTTCAAAGTCCCCAGGAGAGAATTCAGGATGTGATAAAGTGTCAAAAGTAAAGAAGTGGTTTGAAGGCAAGGATTGCTCTGTATCGATGAGACACACTTGGTATCCTCTACATATTCTGTGTGGTTTATATCCCCGACAGATCATTTCTGGGGTCTTATATAGCCTTCGAGCTACTAGGAGGGGAGGGGCTCGTAGTAGACATGTGAAATATTAAACAGTGTCTAGCTATACTTTCCTGAAGCCATAAATTGGAAAGCAGTGGTTGTATCTGGACATTAATGTCCACCTGTAGAAGAACCTTCCAAAATAAATATGTCAACTCACTTCGTTATTTCTGCTTATTGTGAGGTTGACAAAAAGAGCGTGGAGATCAGATCTTGTCTCTTGACAAAAAGAGCATGGAGATCAGATCTTGTCTCTGTTCCTTTCTAGTACACTTGAAGTCGTAAATATGTCTTAGGGAGCGATAAACGTGTACAATGGTTGGAATAATAACCATACCAGAAAGAAGGAAGTGGAGAGATTAAGGGACTAATCGAAAAATATGGTCTGGGGTTTTGAAGTAAATTGAAGAAGACGTATACAAAAATATTGAGGTCAAGGGTTCTTTCTATCCTCTTTAAAACACGAGGGGAGAAAGGTTGGATTCTTGAATGAAGCAGTGGTATCAGTAGCATATGGTGTATGCGACAGTGTTCCATCGATTTGAACTACATTTACCACTTGTACAAATATGTCATCTGGTAGCAGAAACCTAACAAAGGAGCTTTGGATAGTCCAATACTTTTTTGGGATTGTCTTTAGATGCAACAGCTTCGAATTAATGCCTGTACATTTAATGATGGAATTTATAAACTGTGATACATATTGTACAACATCCTAGAAGTTTTGCCTGTGCATAGCACAGTTTTATTATCTTATCATAACCACATGATAATTTCCTCCCTTGAAAGTTTTCTTTCAGTTTTGTGAACAGCCTTGAGTCTCTGAGAGAGCTTGAACTGAGTGTTCCAGCAGTTCAAACCCTGTTTATCAATTGCAATACAAGACTTGTGGCTTGAATTATTTTCCGGAGGAAAAATTACACCTGATCTCAACATTCTGCGATGTAATGAACCTATAACTCATCCACAATCATAAACTGCAAGAAATGTCTGTTTACTGTATCCGGATAGTCGCTCCATCTTAACATTAAAAAATGTTGTGACAATTTTCCAACGTTCGCAACCAGGCTCATCTTTACACCGTGCCTGGTGCAGGCAGTAACGCTGGAAACTGGCATCCGGGAGATGCCCGTTCAAATCTCTTTGGACCGTCAAGGGTGGCCGAGTTTGTTAAGACGCGGACTCGTGAACGGTGGTCTGGAGTTTGATTTCCACCATGACCGTCCTCCATAAATGAGATTTTTTGCAGGTTTTCCTCGTTCCTCATAAATAGCAAATGCCGGAGAGGTACCCTAAACTTATCCTTTCCCAGTTTATCATTTCATCTCATGTATCATCACTGTCCACCGCCTCTAGTAATTCAATAGTTAAAACAGGCGTTAAACACTATTTCAAAAAAAAATCCTTTGGGGTTGGCCATCTTAACCTAGAATTGTTTCGTGGTTTCGCGTAGTCACTGAAGAAAATATTGCAATGGTTCTTTCCTTTCGAAAAATTATCCGCTCTTCCATTTCAATTTATCTCATTGCAGGATCTTAAATGTCAAGGCTAGGTGGGCTGTTCGGTGTGACGGTAGCTTGCACTTTGGAAAGTGACTGGTATAGAAGCGGTCGACTTCGCCGGCATCGGGAAACATTGTTAGGAACGCCATCTACGTCATTACCACACCGCCCGTCGATCTGGTCGCGCGATATTTCCCTCGCCTCATCCTTTTCTCACAGAGGTGCCCTTACTGGGTGTGTAGGTACAAACTGCCAACCATTGAGCAAGGCAGAAGTACTGAAATATCCTCCTCTGCCCCAAACAATCCAATCCAGTCCATAGCTCATACTCACAGAATGTTGTACCACAATTAAATTCACAGCACCATATTTTTACTATACCACGAAAACATAATACATTTTCCTCAAAGTTGCTGACATGATTTTCATTTCACTGTCCCTTAATTTTCAAGTATACCATGCTTCATTTTCCTAGTGAGTAGCGTTTATTATCAATAGCAACAACACATAAACTTTAAAATACCAAATCAACTAGAAATGTGTCAAGAATGGAGATTACGAATAAACCTTCATAACTTGTAACACAGCACTCATTAAGCAAATTTAATGAATGTTTTTATTGTTAAAATTGTTTGCATAATTTTTAGAATTTCACTTCTCCTTCCTCTTCTTTTCTGTAGAGCAAAATGAACCAAATTGGGGCAAAATACGTCCAAGTACGAACCTTGTACTTGTTCCATTATTCGTCTGTTTCATGATCTATTTATCCATGTCAAGATTTACAATAAAATCTGAAGGTATCGTCATCTCTTCGACTACATCAATGTACGCACTAACCAGTTCAGGTGCAGCAGATAGAGAGGTTTAACCATGAAATGAGGAGATTATGAAAAGTATCTCTGTAATAGCCTTTCATAGAAATGGAAAATTACCAAAAGAGATTTTTCAGATCCTTAAAATGCTGCAAATAAGCAGAATGTGTGTGCCCCGCAGTATTCAACGCTTCATTTCACCAGTGCTGTTGATCACGGTTCGGATTCTCTTGCCAAAGCACTGGTGACTCATGTTCAGAAACAAAACAGTGATCGCCCTCTCAGAGATGAGAGCATACTCAGGAAATCCGTGGCCAACTAGCTTAGATAAACAGGACTCTGGTCTGAAGGCTTTTCGTCGCAGTACTGAGCATTTGAACTGCAGAATTGAAACAAAAGAGGGTGTAGAGATGAAAATGACTGCCACAGCTTTACGATAAAAATGACTAACAGAAATTTCTTTTTACTGCCGAGCAAGTGTTCAAAACTAAAGAAAACTACAACAGTCAGATGATGTCTCAACTTCACGAGTAACTTATGAGAGAATTCTGAAGCTCCATAGAGGGCACTATTAGCCTCAGTAATGATTTGATGGGGAGAGAGGTGTATCGTCAAATTCTTTCTGTCAAAAGGAAATGACAACAGCCTCCAGTACAAAATCACTCTACTGGAACCTATGGTGAAGAACATGAACATGACTTTGTTCAAGGACAGACATTGAAGGTTACAAAATAAAATTATTAAAATCTGCAATACTCCGCCCGGGCATCTGTTGCCTATAGCGAACGTGCATTTTCAAATTTTATCGTTTGTTAAATTTCATTTCCCACGATACAAGTATTTATACAGATTAAATCTATAATTATATAAACAGATCAAAGATATAACTTAAAATAAAATGTAACATTTCACTATTAAAATCTAATTTTTAAAAAATTACAAAAATTACTAATGTAAACAAAGTTACAATTCTACTGGAAGCCCAGTATACATAACCACTAACTGGTAGCCAGTTATCTACCTACACTAAAATACTTTCCTCGTCCTAACTATCTAACTTATATCTACCAGCTCACTATCGTAATCTTTTACTATGTACGTCTACTACTCCATCACTTCTATTTCTTCTTCTTCATCGCTGTACTCTTCTCTATTTTCTTCAGCCCCCTCCTATCTGTTATTTGTCTCTTCCGTTTCTCTTCTCCTTCTCCTATTTTCATCCAAAGTTCCTCTTGCAATTTGCATAATTTTTCGCTTTCACTAGGTAAAAATCTTCTCATTCCCCCCCCCCCCATTCTGTTGTTCCGGTTGTAGTCCAAAAATAGTAAATTAAAATATCTTTCTCTACTTCATCACTCCCTTCTTCCTCACCATCTTCTCTTCCTGTTGATTAATAAAATTGTATTGTATATTTTCTATTCTTGCTTGTCTTTATCATACCTAGAAAATGGTTAGGTCGGAAACTTATGGGCCTACGCTCGTAGCAGTTCTGGTGACATTCTTGCACATCACTGATCGATACAACTGTCGCAGTTTGTAGCTTGTTCTTGCTAACGAGTCTACAGTCGGCTCATTAAAATTTGGAATGAAGCGTTCGCACACACTTGACACTTGAACACAAGTCGTTGCTCATTAAGGACTTGCGCCGAAGTTTGAACGACACAAAAACAAAATAATGTGTGTATGTGTTCCATCAGTGACACGTGAAACACCGTCAAGGTCAGTCTTCACTAGACGTCATCGTGCGCCATTGTGTCACAACTGTTCGCCAACCTTGTTTTGCATCCTTGTTTAGTCAAGTCTTCGCAGGAGTTTCTATATGGCCAGCCTCTCCCAGTTCCAAACATGGCTCGAAGGTGATTTTCAAAGTTAAACTAGATCTCGCCCCTCGGAGCAGTTCATCCACTATTCATAGATCTCCAACATGTGCATTTACAAAGGTTAAGGAGTCGTTCTGAATAACGAGTATGGATATCAGTGAATCATCTGTTAACTTACTAATGCAATTCATTATTGTTTTATAAGCCAATTGTCAATTGATTGTAATTGACTTGTTTCTGATTTCATGATCGTTTTTATATAATATTCTTATTTGCTTTAATTAGGCTTATATTTAAAATTATTTATTTTTTATTTAGTATGAATATAAATTATATGTGTATATGCGTTTTCTTTCTTAAATAAATAGTTCATTTTTATCATATAGCTTTTTCGACATGCCAGTTTGTATTTTGCAGTTACTGTAAAGGATTTTATTACTTCTTTTGACTTTAAGTTTTCTTATTTGAGATTCATATAATTAATGTTTAATTGAATATGTTTCCCCTTTTACATTGGTCCACACCAATGTTTGTACTCAGATAGCTATTTTTAAGGAGTAATTAAAAATTAAAACGATTTTTCTGTTTGATTTGTGTTCTGAGATTCCCATTTACTTTTGAGGAATGTTTTGAAAATGTATTTTCAAGGGTACTGATGAGGTCCCTGGATTCGAGAGGCAATAAATCCTGTCCGGAAAGTCGAGATTAAGTTAGTCTGACATACCGTTTTTCGCCTACATGACACTTTGTTACGGCACCGATGTTAAGTCGCAAACCCACACTCCTAACACATTCTAATGCTACATATACAGTGAGGTTATTTGAATTATTAGTTTGCGGAAGTGCGGCTGCGTACTGGGAAAAGCGCTCAGGTGGCCAGGAACTAAAATAATCTGCCTGTGTGTATATATGCATATGTCGTCATTCTACTGCGCAATCAAAAGTTGATTCTGCTAATGGGAATATATTATGTAACGATCTCGCCAGCGCGTATTGTTTATTTATTTCGTTATTTGTTTGTAGTAAATATTTTTGATTGATTTATTTATGGACGCTCTTTAACATCTCAGGTCATCAGCGTCCCATTCAACTCAGGGCGTGAAACGGCCGACAAATTTTGCTCAGAGGCCTCTCTTTCAGGCTTGAGGTTCTTTTTCGTGCCGTAAATGTACGACACGGGACCCACGGTTTTACTTCCCTTCCGAAGGAAGCCATACTTAGGATTTTTACGCCCGAAAAAATCCATCGGTCCTGGCCGGGTTCGAACCCGCGATCTTGGGTGTAGGAGGCAAGTATGGTAACCACTACACCACCAGGACCGACTAGTAAATATTAATTAATATTGTACTCGACATTATAGTAGATGCTCTAAGTGCCTGTGAGAAATGACTGAAACATTTTGAGACACTCGCGGCACCTGTTATATTTTGTTAACAGAAACCTGCAGCAATAGTTTTATATGAATGAAGACGCAGTAACTGAGTGGCTTTATATGCACTGTTAACAGATATACCAACGTCCAACATGGTTTAATAGTGTTAAAGACTTTCTAGAAAAGGTTTCCAATTCATTGCCTATTTCATCAAGATCTCTTCTGAAAAACCCCGGTTTTGGTCTCGACTTCTTGTTAATGAAAACGCCTTGGATTTGAACCTTGTTCACCAATGATTGCACTTCCCACTGCAGATGCTACTATTGGAAATTCTCTCCTAGAGTACTTGTTCGATTTCCTTTGCGCATAATTACAAATAAATATTCTTTGTTCTAGCGCATATCTTACTCTTAACAACTTACTATTGCACAACACAAATACACAGTAGAACGTGTAACATGAATTGTCTACAGAAATGTAACTGAAAAATTGGCAACGGTTGAGCAAGCTCAATTACCTGTGTCACTGGAACTTTTAACTCCATTCTTACAGAGAATCGCATGTCTGCTGAAAGTCAGCTGGTTTCCATATATATAAGAAAAATAAAAATAAAGTAACACTATTAACAATGTAACAAATTAACGGTAATTATGATAGTAGAAAAAGATAAAACACTAAGAAAAAATCACACTTGAGATCGCTTTTGTTGAACCAAAATTTCATAACATTACCTTGGATAGATGTCATAGTATAAGATGTAATAAACAATAAAGTCTTTTAGAAAACACAGAGAAAGTAAGAAATAAAATTAAAAGAATAATAGGTAAATAGTAAAGAAGTCAAAAGCAAAACATACAAAAGCAAATTAAACTTAATAAGCAAAGTTAAAAGCAAAAGCAAATTAAACTTAATAAGCAAAGTTAAAAGCAACACTAGAGGTGCAAACAATATATAAGAAAAATAAAAATAAAGTAACACTATTAACAATGTAACAAATTAACAGTAATTATGATAGTAGAAAAGGATAAAACACTAAGAAAAAGTCACACTTGATATCTCAAGTGTGACTTTTTCTTAGTGTTTTATCTTTTTCTTCTATCATAATTAATGTTAATTTATATATACTTATATAAATATTAAAAATAAATTACCTGTTATATTACTCTAGTAGTGTTGCTAGCAGGTCTTCTTATGTTTAGCTGTCACCAAAGTAATTTACGTCAATGGGTAATTCGTCTCAGTCTTGTAAATTTAAAGTTATTAGTAGTTTTTCCACATGAACGTATGATTTCAGTATTTCTATGTCACCTTGTCAATTTCTTCCTTAAGGTTCGCCAACAAATTACTCCCAAAGTTAGCAGAAGTTGAACTTTTGGAACATAAGTGAACATTGGTTTAAGCTTCTCTTCAGTCGACAGTAGAGCGCGCAAATCTGACCCAATCAAGGCCTGTGGCACCAGAAATCAGCAAAACAGTAATAAACACACATTCTTATAATAAAAAACACGCAAGATAAATGTAGCATTGGCGGATATACGAACAATGCTAAATTAATTCATTAAAAGTTGAACGTACCTTTGAAAGTAGATTGAAAATGTTCAGCAGTTGACGCAGACATGGAAGTTTTGACTCCCAAACGTTGACTTTCTTTCTTTCATCTGTGCATATATCTAAATGTTGCGGGCCTCAACGCAATTGATATACCTAAACATCTGTCTCCCAGCAAACGGTGAATATTTTCAATATTGTCTTTGAAATGGTAGGCATTTTGGGCAGTAATTTTTAATTTTTAAAAAAGGCTCTACTAATTTAGTTTACTCGTTATCATTACGATTTTTATTGCGCATTCTTCTTTTATAAGAATATACTTTTCATATTTCATTTTTTCACATTGTCGTTACTACCGTGAATTACTTGCCGATTTGGCGCGCGATGGGCTGCCGACTGCCTAGATCATTCTTCTCCATAAAGCGAGGCCCAATTAAATGGACAAATTTGAAAATATATTCTTCGGATATTATAAGTATGGCATTAGTCTGATCATCATCGCATGGCAAAAAGGATAATTAATTGACACCACTCTATCATGCCATCGCAGCAGAAATTGCTCAGGTGGAGCACGACAGTGGAATTAAAGTGGGACAGCAGATTTGCTCGATTTCTAAGAATGCCATATATGAACTTCAATGAAATTTCTTCATGAATACAAATGAGTCATATGTTCAGTTTGTCATTTGGTTTGCCTATATGGAGAGAGAATTAAGATCTTCATATAGATTCTAGGCTCTGTAGCAATAAATATGACAAAAAGAAATGCTTACTGCTAGTAGGGAAGAATTGTGAAATTTACAAATATAAGCACCTTGTTTCTATAATTTAATCGGCAGACAAGAAATTTTGCCAGTCTATTCGTGCAACTTTGATGAAACTATTCAAATCAGAATGCTCTCTGGAAATTTATATTTAAATTAAAAGAGGGAATCCAGAGGTCAAGATGGAACGATAAATTTTGCGACTAAGATATAAGCGAAAGAATGAAATAATTTTATTCTTCTGCTGTTCAGAAACACCATTTTATATTCTTTAAATAGAGCGGGAGGGAATATTCTACCTCTCGTTCATTATATAGTATATATAGTCTTTGGGTATTTAATATGTATTTATTTCCGTTTATGATTGTCAGATCTTTTATTTTACTTGTTTTTGGCAGCACTGTCTTCCTCAGAACATCACAATTTATGTAGGATAATTAACAGGAGAGATGTTATGTAAAACAATTCTAATAGTGGCCTCTTTTGCACTAGCTGTACATCTACTAAGGAAAACTCATAATGTAAATTGAACTGTTTTAAAATGTACATAGTAATTTTGAGCCCTTGTCACTTTATTAAATCTGTGCCATAATCCCAAAGCATAAAGAATTTTAATTAATGTTATATCGCGGTTATAAAATATAGGTGCCAACAAATACGACATATTTTGTCTGTAATAAGCAATTCAGCGTTTTGCGCTGAAATTGATAATGTGGAAGTTGTCAGTTTTCCAAGGTCCTTCACCCACCTAGAATTGTCACTGCGTAGATTGTCAATTGTGAGGAAGTTGAGCGAAATATCGGTATAAAAGAAATAATGTTGTAAGTCTTTGGAATTATGTTCAACTTTGAAGAGATAGTACGAAGGTTGGTCCATAAGTTTCCGGCCTAACCAATTTCTTGGCATGATAAAGACAAAAACTATATTTACTTCTCAGTATAGTTACTTGCGATACACGTCTCACATCTTGGAATTAATATTTCATCCCCCCCCCCCAAATACTCACTAGTCATAAAAACAATATCCATCACTTTTTCGTCACACTTAAATTTTCTTCCTCGAAGGTTCTTCTTGAGTTTTGAGAAGAGGAAATAGTCACTCGGAGCTAGATCTGGGCTTTAGGGTGGATGGTCGATCTTCATGAAGCCTAATTTCTTCACAGCTTCCGTTGCAACAAAAGATGTGTGCACCGGCGCGTTGTCGTGAAGAAGGCGCACATGACCATTCAGGTTTCCTTGCCTTTTCTCCTTGATGGAAGCATGTAGTCTGTGCAGTAGGCCAGTACAGTACTCCCCACTTACTGGGGTGTTCCTCTCCTTGAATTCAATGAAAAGTATTGCTTCGCAATGCCAAAAGATTGTGGCCATGATCTTCATGGTTGACTGAGTGACCTTCGCCTTTAGAGGCGGTGCTTCGCCAGGTTTACCCACTCCATTGATTCTCTTTTGGACAAGGGATCGTAGTACAGGACCATAGTTTCATCTCCTGTAACAATGGTTTGATTAATTTCTCTCTCGTTGCCACGGCAAGAGCTCCAAAATGCCTGACAACAGATGACTCGTTGCTACTTTTGGACTGAGGAAAGAAGTGTAGCCACCCATCTTGCACTAAACTTATTCATGTTTGCAACCAAAAGAGTTCTTCCTATGGAATTATATTGGAAAGTGACAACTTCAATTTCGACAGTAGATATATGTTTATGCTCTGTTTACAGATTACAAATCATATTTTCTCGTGGCATATAATTCCGTTCTCCTACAACTGTAGCTTTGTCAATTGCTCTTATGGAATTATTTGCAGTGTGGCCAGTGGCGGAGTCCTGTTTAAAAAGTGCAAGATCACATTCCTGTCAGTTAATTATCTGAAAAGCGGCTAGTATAGTGACAAAATCAACTGTATACTCAAATAAAAATTGACCCTGGGATTCTTTCACCACTGAGTTAACACATATGAATCGTACATAAAGACACGCTGTGCCGTTGTAAACATATGAGGCATAATATACTTTATGTATACTGTCGAATTAAGAAATGAACAACATAACACACACCTGGGACAGCTGCGCTACGACTGCGACAGTCGACAAGGTCAACAAGTAAGCAAGTAGGCTTGCTACCCCCTCCACATCATGCAGGCTCGCTCATAGGAAAAAAACCCGTACCACGGTTGAAAGCATCCCTGTTCGCAGGGTGTACTCACATTTCTTAGAGTTAATCTTTCCTAAACTAACGATCACATTTTTGTTAACGAGGGGCAAGGCGAGTTTTGCTCTTAATATTGTTTTAAGGACAGTAGGTACAATAAACGCTTAAAATTCAGGCTTGGATCGAGCGTTAAACGCATGTCATCTGAAGTTTTGCATTTAAATTTCTGGGCTCTCTGGAAGCAGATTAGGTTTTAATCAAACCAAGAATTTCAGGAGTTGTAGAAATGCAGAAAGTATTGATTACCCATTTATTTTAACAAGAGGTTTTGCATATTAAACGGGAAATACATCGTCTCCCAAAGCAGATCATGAACTACAAACCTAAAGGTTATAGAGGCTGACCTCGCAGTGAATGTACTAATACCTCAGTCTCCGCGGATGTACGAACAGGGCCTAATCCTTGAAGTAAAGAAAGAACATTGCTACACCACTTCATATTTCACTGAAAATAGTCTTCAACTTTGTCAAAGTTCCGAACCAAGTAAAATGATTTTGAACTGCAATTGCTTCAAAAATGTTATTTATGGCTCATCTAAACGTTTGCTTTTTAATCTATATCTTACTCTAACACGCATCACCAGAAAAATTAAACATATATCGATTACCTTGATGAAAGCGGTTAGCATAAATATTATATATCAGGTATACCTTAAATATTTTTGTACACTGTTCAAAGCGTTTACCTTATCCTTATACCTAGTGGTCTTAGCAAATGACTGAATGCTATCATACGAGGTAGCTTTCATAAGCGCAATAATGGAAATGTTTCGGCGAGAAAAAGACTTTTGTTATTTAACAATCGCACAGCGCTCGTGTCTGTTAGTCTTTTGGAGAGAGACTTATAACAAGAGATGTATGAATTTTCGTAATAAATGTATTTACAGAGGAAGGAGTGGAAAAACGCTTAGAAGAAGCTGTTTCAATTTGGATGAGAAAACACCAAAGAGGAACCACGTGAAGGCTAACCAATACAGATGCTGATACCGGTATCTTTCTTGTCGAAGAGAAGTTGAGTGACAGGAGACTAAAACTGGAAGAAATTGCTGTGAGGGTGGGTCTTTCAAAAATATTGGTCTTTAGGGTTGTGCATGAATATCTGCATAAGAACAAGGTGTGTGCCACAATTTTTCTGGGCAGTTCATAAACAATATGAGTGGAGTGCTGTGGAAGGCTATTAATCTGGTTTCAAACAAACAGGAATGAATTGTGACGAAATGAAACTTTGGCTGTCTACCATGACCCTCTTTCAAAAAGAGGATGGATGGATGGGTGGGTGGAAGAGAATATGTTTGTTATTTACTTGAACCATGCTCACGTTTGGCTCTTTGCGCCTACGTTCCCCAAAGGAGGCACCTCCGAGAGGAAGGGATAAGGTGAGAGTGACTCCAGGCAACAAGGATGCAGATGGGATTCCTAACATGTTTCCAAATAGAGCACCCCAAAGCCGAAACACCCCCTCGAAAAGTCCGCTTGTATCCCAAACGCCGGAGCAGAAACCTTTTTACAAAGCGCAAGCACATATCATCGTGGTACTTTCAACCCAATAACAGGACCAATGGAATGAAATGAGAGAGCGGAAAATTCATAAAAATATCAATCCCAGCATTTTCCTAAGTGACCAGGGAAAACACCAAAGGGCCAAAGGGAATTGAACCTGAGACTTTTCGAATACGAGTATCAAGCGTTACCGCCTGAGGCACACCTTGGAGGGCCATAAACTGGTGAGGAGCCAGGAAGGCCAGGAACAGAATCTTCTGGGACTGCAGGGGGATTAGATTAATTGACTTGTAAGAGAGAAACACCAGCGTCACTGCAGGCGGCTACTGCGAGTATGTCGATCCGTGTTCGCTTTTTGCAAGAAAATGCATCGGTGCATACAAAGAATATGTGAGGAACTGTTGATTCAGCGAATGAGATACCGCCACAGGTGGCCAAGGTCGTTAAGGCGCGGACTCGTGAGTGGGAGATCTGGGGTTCGAATACCGCCAGGACCGTCCTCCCTGAATGAGGTTTTTTCCAAGTTTTCCTCAGTCCTCATAAATGGCAAATGCCGGGAAGGTGACCTAAACTTAGGCCTGGAACGTTTCCTTCCTTAAAAAATCCGTTTCCAATATATCATTTCATTTCATGTATCATCAGTGTCCACCGTCTGTGGTGCCTCAGTAGTTAAAACGGACATTAAACACCATTCCAAAAACAAAAAAGCGAATGAGATCATTCACCTTACAGTACAGATCTAGCCCCCAACGATGATCTTTTCTCAAAATTGAAGAAAAGCCTACCTGGAAAATTTTGCAGGCAAAAGATCATAATTTTTTTTTCAAGGGCATAGAAATGCTAATTAAAACATGTAAGAAGTATGTTGAAATAACTTACCTCTGAGAGTAAGTTATCTCGGAAAGTAATGTAACCCACCTTCAGTTCCACGATGTATGTACCAAACGTTTGGCATGTATAGGTTTTTGCAGAACAAACAATAATAGGAAGAAATATCTATGTCATTTGGAACTCATTCAGGACCTATTAACATTTTAGCGTTTGGGTGGCCTAAATAGTACCAAAGTATTTTGTTCCTAAATGCTATTCCACAGGGACAAACTGCCGCATTAAAATGTATCGAAAGACAGGAAATTAATAACACATATCTTATAGGATCATACGCCAGACTCTTATAATGCCGATACATAAATATATGCCACTGCATTAGCTGTAGCTCGTTTAGTTTGTAAAAGCATTCGGACATACAAAACCTGTTTAATTTCATGAACTTGTTAGATAACGACTGTTGAAGACGCATTCTCGATCGCAGTTCCGACATAGCCGTAAGATATCGACCACAGATGGGCTGGTTCTTGTGTCGATGAAACAACTACTACTAACTAAAACCGACCTTGACATTTAGGGAGGCAGCAATCAACTTAGCTGAGTTTACGCAATTAACGTCACTTCTAGCCGTTCCATGTATACATCATAAAGTCAACCGGCTTGTTAAAATATTCAGTTCTGCAGTAAGCCAGAAGCCCAGCTAATCTCGAAGTAATTATGTGCACCGAATATTCCATTGGCCTATTAATTTGTCTCTGTTACACTCCCTATCTTATTGAAGTGTAAGTTGTGACGCTGAATTGTTAATTATAGTCCACCTGATAATGATATGCAAGGTCTTCACTTCTTAGTTGCAAGGCTAGAACGCTGGAATGTGAACGGAAAAGCAAACCTCACTGTGGAGGTATTTGACTTCTCCTCGGCAGCACTAAGAGCGTTTACTTCTACTTTTTAGAAAACCTGTAACTTACAAAGGTGTTTAATAAATAATGCTTATTATTTCTTTAAACAACAAGACTTGACTCATTCTCTAATTTTGAAAATCTCCCTCTCTCTCTCTCTCTCTCTCTCTCTCTCTCTGTTTCAAAGTAGTCCTTGTTGGATGCAATCTACGTGTCCCAGCGTTTCTGCCAATCTTCAAACCATTTTTAACAGGTCCTTGAGAATTAATTTCGGGTAAAGGAAAAGGTCACACGGAGCTCAATTTGGGTTATAGGGAGGATGAAGGATGCACTTTACATAGATTTTAAGAGATATTCAGAACAACATTTGCAATGTGCGGCCGAGCATTATCGTGGTGCAGGACAGCTTGTTGCACTGAAATGTGCTCTTTTGCATTTGATATGACCTTGCAGAGTTTTCAGGACATCTCTGTAGTATTGCCCAGTTACAGTTGTGTGTATAGATAGATACGACATGCTAGGAAACCATTATTTCAATATCGAAAAATGAGGTAATCATAACTTTCCCAGAAGCAACCACTTGTTTCCTTTTAGACTTCCACACAGAGGTTTGTTATTTGCTTTCAGGATCAAAACGAGTTAACCAAGTTTCATGAGCAATGATTTTACCTTTGAAAGAAACTCAGCATCTTCCTGTAACAAACTCCTCATCTATTTGTAAACCTGCACGCGAACATCCTTTTGATCAGGAATTAGCTGTCTTGGAACCCACCGAGCACAAACACGTCTCATGTACAACTTTTCAGAAAGCGCTCTTAATGTTATGTAATGTTATTCGACGATCTCTCAAAGCGGCGGTTTAATGTTTCGTTCCGTTGGAGCACAAACGGGAGCGTCGGGTCCATTTTCCTACCGTCTTCGAGTTGTGCTATAGGGAAGAACAAACTCTCCAAAGGCCTCCTGTAACATAGCATAGGCATCAACTGAAGGTTTGATACCATTCATCGCGTGTCACCTCCATTTTTATGAACTGAACATGTCTCAACTTGCACACCTCTCACAGGCGGAAAGCGGAAGTGATAAAAATGAAACGAATACCACTGTAAATTATGCATTAATATCCCTGGTATGTACAGTTATTCCTAAATTAGTTATAAAAATAATCGTGTAATTGTAGAGAAAGTATAATTCCTATTGAACTAATTCTTCTTGTAATAAACAAACTTCTAATCTGTAAGCGAGCTCAAGGTACTTTGTGGCTAAGTTTCCAAGGTATTTAATGAAGAAGCCCATCAGGAAACTAACCCAATCGATATCGAACCCAAGCATGAAAAGCACAAATGCTACCGTTAGACTAAGGCGGTGATTGATGTGACTACCACCTTTCCTGCAATACGCTACGTGAATCAAATTTAGAGGTGAAGGATACTGGCGGTCACACTAAGAGAGCAACAAGTATAATGAGATCACTATATGCGACTTCATTTAATTCCATTTTTATTTATGTCACAATTCACTTTTTGTAAAAGTCGTCGTGCTTTTAAATTGATTGACAATACATACCATATATATTTTGCAAACGTGAAGTTTTAACAGAAGAATGCTAGTTGCCTAAAGTGCTGGTGTGCAGTTCAGATACACTATCCATTTTATCATGCATCTCCATATTTGAGACAAATGAAACTTATGACGTGCAAGGCAATGCATCTGCCATGAGCACTTGGAATGGCAAACGAATGAAGACCAAAAAAGAGCACGTTTCGTGTGATGAGAAATCTGATAGAATTGCTGCAAGAACTTGCATATACATTGACTTATTTGAGATCCCTTTTTATCTCATATGACAGAGCCCGTAGTTGGATGCGCAGCTGGTGGTAGAATGCCTCTATAATGTGTACAATTGTTGCATTGTTCTCTTCACGTTCGTAACTACTCTCGCCAATCAATGTCACTCTCAGGGCCTCGGTCGTGATGGCGGCATTACGGATATCGAGACGATGTGTACAAACATCTTCATTACTGGTTTGGCTGGATTTTCAATAGATATGTCCATCACCTGCTTGACAGCTTTATAAACGTTTGCGTTTGTGCTTGACTTCATTATCATCGTCTGTGTGCAGATTAAGATTGTCTACGTGGAGGACATTTTGTACTCTGTTGATGGATGTCTTTTAAGGCGTATCGCTTTCTTTGTGAGGTTTGGATATATCTTCCTTACCATTTTTCCCCTGTGCATCTGCACTCATAGCTTCACGATCCAAGTTGTAAGGCAAAAATCATCCAATATATCTTCTTGAGTTTCAGTAGTCAGTAAACGTGACAGCCCTCAATACTTTCACAATCCTATACGTTGCAAAAATTAGTGATTGAGATTATGACAAATATTTATAGAACAGAAGATGATACAGTATTTTAGAAAAGTACTATACGGAAGAGAATTCGCTCCGCAGTGGTGCTCAGTAGAGAGAGAGCTAGCAACAAGTTATGCTGGGAACACAACTGTTCATTTCGAAATTGCCTGCTATTCACACACCCCCATTGAACCAGGAGTCATTGACCCTGCTACAGAGCTGATGCCAATTGAAATGCTTCCACTAAGACCAGACCTTCTCTCAACTCGGTGCGGAGCTACTTTTCTTCCGCGCTGTATAAGAGCACCTTGAGAAAAAAAAGTAATATATTTCTCTTATCAGAAAAGTTTATTTAACACGTGAAGGAAGTATAAAATACTCTTTATATTCGCCTACTGAATCTTCCTGCAAGTATGAATGCGTTCAGGCGCACTGTCAATCAGGATCCAGCACAGGCACTAGGGATCAGCTAAGTAACTTCAAAGGGTCTTCTGCACTTTAGCAGCCATCGAGTTTCAAAGGTTTTCAAGGGTTTAGATCAGAAATCTTAGCAGGCCAGGGTAGCAGTTCGGCATTATGTGCTTGAAACCATACCATTAAGACCTTTAACTTTTGGAACTGTCTTGTTGAAACATGAAAGTTTAACCCATTGGTCTGATTATTTAATACTGATGGTAGCATAACATCTTCCGTGAATTCATTGATGCAAGAAACTTTATGACTCCAACAAGCTTAGCTTTGTTGGAAAGTACAGGAAAAATTTTTACTACCATTTTCCGACTAAGTTAAATCTGAAATTGAGTTTCACCAGAAAATATAAACGCTCACTAGACCGCAATCCTTCCGTTCCAATAAAGACTCCTTTGCTTGCTAAACAGAGGCTTAGGAGTACAAAATGAGGCATTAAATGTCTTGAGGTCGCCTTAATTGGTGGGATGAACCTGTTCAGTTTCCGCAGTAAAATTTCTGTTCATCTCCATGTACAATCAACAAGAAAGTCATACGGCTTGTTTTATTTAATTCTTTGACCAACGCTCTAGCCTGCCAGGAGCTATCACCTGGAAGCATCAATCTATAGCAATATCTTTATTGTTTGACCCACACAAATTTTGCTCTGTAACTGGTTTCTTAGGTTGTTTTCATTGGCATTGGCCCAGAGTATAGCGCACTAATGAGCAAATGCCTGGGAAGTGAAGCACTTTGTGAAACAAGTGTGGAAGAATATAATCCAACATGAACAAGCAGTAAATTTAAAATAATTTCGAACATGGAAAACAAAGATTTCACCTGAGTTCTCGCAGCAAACTGAAAATTCTTTGAACCTCGGTCAGTCAAGTAAAATATTTATTAGAATTCATTTGGTTTCTGAATTGTTGTGTTTTTACCATAATCTCATTTATGCCAAATTTTTTAATTTTATTTATACATTGAAAAACCGAAAGATGAATAACTTTTACGTAAAAAAATTAGAGATGCAGAATTTACAAAATAAAGAATTTTAACTAAAAATATAGCTATACATACCAAGTAACTGAATTTTAGTAAAGTATAAATTGGAAGAAAATATCATTGTTTATTGTCAGTGTTACTTAGTATGGCCCAAAATGTTCCGTGTGATCTTCAGTTTTATGCAGCAGATCAGAGGAAGCGGAACTCTTTAATTTATATGTATCATCTTCACTATGGTGTATGTTGATCCAGTGCCATCATTCTACTGTAAAAGAAGAAATCGAGAGAAGGGAAACAATTATCGTTCAGTTAGCCTGGTGTGCTGTACAAACTAATTTTAAAAATAACGAATAGATCATCAACTGCAGCATAGAGCAAAAAAAAAAAAAAAAAAAAAAAAAAAAAAAAAAAAAAAAAAAAAAAACCCGAGAAAAGCGGAATTCAGATAATTTTCAACTACAGATCGCTCGTAAGAATTCACACAATGCAAGAATTCGTCTAGAAATTTATATGTAATAGCATAGATTTCATAAAGGCCTTTATACTGTGGAACGTTGAACAAGGAAGGGAAAGAATTTCAACTTCAGGAATCTGCCATATCGCCAAACTTTTAAGTGATGTAGTTTGACGAATAGAAGGCAGCGTGGCATCAGTATTGACAGTGAGATATTGTGTTACTTGCTATATCTACATCAGTATTGACAGTGATATATTGTGTTACTTGCTATATCTACATCAGAACTGTACCTAAAATTGACCAAACTTCTAAGAAAGAATATGGAGGTATGTCTAGTGCTTATCAAAGTAAACCAAAGTAATGAGTAATGACAGCCAGCACTGAGGAGGTCATCACTGCTGGTGTACAGTTACTTAGATTAGTCCCTATATTTTAAGGAAGGCATCACTCAGAAGTTCAAAGAAGGATAGTTGCAGCGTGGGAGAGGTTTTGGAATATTCCATTCAAATCAATATTATGGATAGCTGCACATTACCTGAGCCCTATTCCACAGAAGTAGTTTAAAACACTATAAGTTCTTGTAAAGCATGTTCTTGTAACTTTCTGTTCTGTTTCAGTATTAGTAAAAAGTTACAAGTGGCGTCATATAAGAACAAGATGGGAGGAACAGCTGTTTGGCACAATTCGCCATACCTTGAATTAGGTTATGTCCATTCTTCAGTAATAAATTTATATTTGTAATATGTAGAGCGGATTATTGTCATTTCGCTAAGTGAGTCTTGTATTATTTTCCAGATATAATTATAATTTAAATACTTTATTATGTAATCGTAATATTCAAGCGTAATGATCCACTTTGAGACGATGGTCTCATACAACTATATTTAGGAGCATCAATTATAGTTGGAGATGGCAGGAGAATTGGGCTTTCCTCTTGCTCTCGGTCATTTATTTTATTAGTCCATTTGATCATTTTATTTATATATTTGTTTATAATCCTTAGAAATCACATTCTCATTATAAACAAAAATTGGGAAAATTGTACCAAAAGAGATTATTTTAAAAGAACATGAAGAATGGAAAGAAAATATTTTCATGTAGCAGTAGCCTTAAAAATATAAATTAAGATGCTGGACTGAAATATGTCTTTGAAAGAGCTAACGCCATTATCACTCAGAAGCTGTATTTTAATTGCACTTAGCTAAACTGACTTTTTTATGGTACACAGATTCTGAAATTATTATTTTTTTTTTTAAAGATATTCCAGCTCTAACCATTATCATCATCATATTCGCTAATACTTTGCATATTTAGGTCAATTTACTCCTAAAATTATTAAAAAGATAGTACATTTTGCGCTAGTATTTGCAGTTACCAATGCTCCTGCACTTCTAAAGAAATGTATACAAATTACCTATGCGGGACGATTACTAATACTTCTGTGGAACAGAACAACGAAAATTCACTTGTACACTTGTAAGTATGAAGTTGTAAAGTACAAGTGCAGCAGAAATAACTACTTAACTAGTTCATACACTTGTAAGTATTAGACCATGCTTTGTTGGATAAGGCCCCGCAGAGAAGAGAGGATGATATTGATGTGCCAAAGAAAGGCAGAGATTCTTACACAATAGGGCAGAGTAAGAACGACGAAATACGAAGAAAGACAAGAATATACGACGCCTCAGGAACTGTAAAACATCTTAAATGGAGAGACTGGACCCACCGGGATCCGAGAATAGGCTCTGGACGAGAAGGGAGATAGAAAAGGTGGTCTGACGATCTTTTGAAGAATTTCGGCAACCGATGGTCAACAAAGGCGAAGATTCCGCGGGAATATCTCTCCCGAAGTAGGTAGCTGAGAGACCGATACTCTAAGCTACCGTGCGCAAGCAAGAAGTCTTTGCCCTAATATCTTAACTATTCTACATGCATTTAAAAAGTAAACAGAGTTTTCTTTATTGGCAGAATTTGACATTTTTATATGTTTAAGGCTATGTCTAACCTTTTCCCTTCCAGTCATTTTCTGCAACTATTCCTATAATTCTATTTAAGCCACTGCAGGTAGATGACTTCTTAATAGCTGCTGTTCTAAACCTTCAGTTTTTATATTGTATGTGCATACCTGTTCACATTTGAACACAAATAATAGAGTAATTACGAATCCCAACGTTTGCTAGCAGCATAAACTGTAAATGTTTATAAACATACT
The DNA here is from genome assembly GCA_030762175.1 of Metallyticus violacea. Lineage (NCBI taxonomy): Eukaryota > Metazoa > Arthropoda > Insecta > Mantodea > Metallyticidae > Metallyticus > Metallyticus violacea. The sequence continues at coordinate 60,795,565 of CM060837.1, forward strand.
TTTTAATCTCTAAGCGACGACAGTGCAAATAATTGTCTTACTTGATTACTGCTCCATTATCCTGCAATCCTCATTAAACCCTGTTCAAAGCCATATCAAGACATTCTTGTGCGTGTTCACGCAAAAATGTGATTGAGTCACTGGTAAAGCATGTTGTGGAAGACAAGTAAGGCGCCGACAAAGACGATTCACTTATGTTTTTATATCACGAATCAACTTTCCATGTTTTCCAACTCACTGCATCTTACAGTTCTAAGGCTATGATTGCTTTCCTTTTTCCATCATTATCCATAGTTGGAGCCTAAGTGGCAGAATATTTACTTTTAAATAAAGGTTTTGAAAGTCCTTTGTATAGTTTCCTTATCACGTTCCTGGACTAACCTAGTGCATTTCATTTGGCATACTGTGGGCAGTGACGTAAAAATGAATACACTCAATTCATGATTTAGTTGTAACTCCGCTAAAGCTCAGTCGCCTGTTTCTACGGAAGGGAGTTGTCTGGATTGGGTTGGACTCGGCTTGGCAGTGGACCCGTCACTCACTGGGAATTGAGGATCTACGATGGCGGCGTATCCCAGGGGAGTGCCTAAGGCGTGTACCCTGGGGGCCGGCGCGCCGGAATCGCCGTTGTTAGTAGGGAGGGTGGTGGCTACCTTAATGCTGGGGTGACTCACTTCTTAAATACGAGTAGGTCTAAGCTAGTATGACCTATCCACCAGTGAGAATCTGGAAGCTAAGGGAACTTAGCGCTCCTGGGCGACGCAATCGTCTGCAGCCGAAAGGCGGGTCGGTTTAGGAAACAAGGTACCGTCCTAATGCAAAAAATCACCGGGTAACACAGACCTCTGTGTAATACCCCATAACCCAGGGCTTAGTAAACCCAACACAACCTGTGCTGTGCGGGCGATATGGCCAAAATAAAGACGATTTACAAGGATTGCTTAATAATTTTAATATAATAGCAAAAATAATGTCACCGGAAAAAATCAAAAGGTATGATAATTTTTAAGGTCTTCTAAGATGTAAACGGAAAATGTTTTTACTAGTAATGGAATTCCACTATCTAGGTATTCTAATGGATGGTTTTTCCTTCGCGGGACCGTTCCACGCGTAACGGCCAGCCGGTCAGTCGGTATAAGCTGGTACGCGGAGAACAGAAAGTCCGCAGCTATGATTGTCCCATTAAGTTATTACTAACACTTATAAAGTACATTTACTTAACATTATCAATAAAAAAGATGCTGGAAACGCCTCCCTTCATTTTCCATACATTTCTGGCACTATCCATTACCTTGTGCAGTTCCCTTTGAGAAATGGAAGAAATTTTTTTACGAATGTTGTTTTTTAAATTCATCTAATGTGTGTGGATTTGTCTTGTACAATTTTTCCTTTAATACAACCCAGAGGTAAAAATCGCAAGACGTTAAATCGGACTTTCGAGGGGATAATATGATATTAATGATGACTCTATCGTCAAATATTTCATGAATTGCATGCAAGGAAACATGGGCTGCATGTGCCGTTGCATATTCCTATTGGAAAGTCACAAATCTACGTTCCCTCACAGTTAATACATAGAAAAAGGGTTGCAAAATATTCTACACTTACTCATCTCTGTTTATTGTTTCTTAAAAAGAATAGGCCCTATTATTCTACCTGCTAATGGCGCACCACACTCCCATCGTTTGATCATGCAGGGGTTCCTCGTGAAGCAGGTCAGGTTTTTCTAATCACCAGTATCGGCTGTTTTCTGAATTAACATACCCATTTACATGGAACCAAGATTCGTCCGTAAAGAAAATAAAAGAGTCAAGTTCTCCGTCATGCACGCCATTCAAAACCCTTTCACAAAATCTACTCTCAGATGCAGAGTCACCCGGTTTAAGTTCTTGCACTACAATAATTTTATAGGTCTTCAGTAGCTTTTTAGCCATTCTAACATAGGACTTGCTGATAGAGACGCCGTAGTCCTTTTTGGGAATGTTCCAGAGCATGTCCAAGGTTATATAATGTTTCTTTTGCGAGTATAGTATGTGGCTAAGTACGCTTTTTATCAGGAATACTTCTTTTTCACGAAATATGTTTACCAATCTGTGAATCGACTTTTGATTTAAACAACACACAAAAACACGCCCGTACGTTCCTAGAATTAAATTCGTGCTGACCTCCCCTCCGGCTCCCCGGCCGCCCTTAAGCTCTGGGAACGAGACGAGAACTGCAGAGCGTGGCCAACTACACGTGGAGCGGAGACAAAATTACCAATTATCAAAGTTATAGTGAATTATTTAGAGGTTGGAGGCTAGAGTTTTAAACGTTACAACTTTGAACATAGAAATTTACGAGGAGAAATGAAGAATGGAAATTATAAAATGATTATAAGATTCATCACAACATATACAGCTTGAACGAGACCAGGTACATAGAAAATAGTTGAAATGTTGGAGGCTACAGATATTGGGATTTTGCGACGCATCGATGGAAAAACATTAAGATAGAGTTGGAATGTAAGATATAAGAAACAAATATAATATTACATGCATCAGGCGGAGGAGGATAGAGTGGGACGAACTCATTGATAGGACAGGGCAAAGAACAAGACGTCTCTGAAAACGTTGGCGCGATAACCTGACCAAGAAGAACTGACAGAATAAGAGATTGGTTTCACTACATTGCCATTGTTTTATAAACTTTTGTTTATCTTCACGGCTCCACTATTCCAACACATGAAGCGGTTGGAACACAAAGCCAGCTATCCCGTCTTTATCTGCCGGCCATGAACACAACTTGGCGACAGAGTATCTTCGTGTCTCTCACGCTTTTAACAATATATATTATTTTCTCTAAACCGCAACAAACACATAACATTGCAAAGAGAAGGATCGTGTAACAAAAACCCTGGATTATGTATCGAATTGCTGAAAAAGCATCCAGGCACAGTATCGCAGCTATTTTGTTTCTCAAGCCTAAGTAAGTTGAAGAATATGCAAGAGCTGGGATTTAGTCAAGCATTTTACTGGTCTCTTAGGTACATAAAGCATCATTCTTAACTATGTGATACTATTTTAAAGAGCAGATAAATAGGAATTTTACCCCGAAAGGAAATAAGCGAAGAAAAGACAAGGGACACAATTAAATTCCGAGTTTCAATAAAAAGGCACACAAAAAACGAAAACTTGTGTCATTACTTACTAGTAACAATAATTTTAAAAAAATGTAATATCAGGTGCTAAACATGTGATATACATAATATTTCTATATTTTCTTTGTCGTCTTACTTTGATCAATTTGAGATTGAACGGAAGTTGTGAGCATGTCTCCTTGGCGCAGTCGGTATGATAATGGCGACAAGTAAAAACAGATTATTGCTGATTGATTGCTGCTAATTTGTTGCTAGGTATGAGCATACTTAATAAAATATAAATAAATACACTTATCTATTCTGCAAGACCTCTGTGATCTTTGGAACCCACTGTCTGTCGCCTTATCCATTATGCCACACATCCAGCTGTAAGCTACGAGGGTAGGTCCATAAGTTTCCGGCCTCACCATTTTCTACATATGATGAGGACAAAAACTATTTTTCACTTTTCAATATAGTTACCCTTTATTGCAACACACTTTTCACATCTTTGAATTTACATTTCAATCCCCCCCTCCAAAATAGTCAGAAGTCTTGTCTGCAAAATGGGCATAAAAAGCATCCATCTCTTCTTCGCCACACTTAAATTTCCTTCCTCGAAGATACTCTTGAGTTCTGAGAAGAGGAAATAGTCACTGGGAGCTAGATATGGGATGTAGGGTGGATAGTCGATGCCACATTTCTTCACAGCTTCCTTTGCAACAAGAGCTGTGTGCATAGGCACGTTGTTGTGAAGAAGGCGCACACCACCACTCGCTTTCCTCGCCTTTTGTCTTAGATGGAAGTACGTAGTCTGTGCAGTAGGCCAGCATAATACTCCCCATTTACTGTGGTGTTCCCAAAAGATTCTGGCCATAATCTTCTTGACTGACTGAGTGATTTTGACCTTTAGACGCGGTGCTTCGCCAGTTTACACCGCTCCATTGATTTTTTTTTTTTTTTTTTTTTTTTTTTTTTTTAAGGAATCATATTGGAGGGCCATAGTTTCATCTCCTGTAACAATGGTTGGCAGTCGTTGCCACGGCAGAGCTCCAAAAATGTCTGACAACAGATGACTGTTTACTGATTTTGACTGAGGAAAGAAGTCTAGGCACCCGTTTTGCACTAACCTTATTCATGTTTAAACGTTCATAAATAATTCAAAGGACTTCTTTTAGAAAGGCCCAACCTTGCTGCTATTCTGTAACTTTGAGCCGCCAGTCTTCCATGGTTTCTCCTTCCACAAGAACAACATTTTCAGGAGTGAGCACCTCCAAGGGCTGACTGCAAGCTCTTCGTCTTCAACTTTCTCGAACCCATTCAAAAAATGTTGGCCCTTTCTTTTACGGTAGAATATGTGAGGGATGCTTCCCCATATACACCGTCTACTTGCTGTTTAATTTCATTTGGAGTAAATCCTTCTTTTGTGAAGAACTTAATAACAGCTCGAAACTCCATTTTGAAAATGTCACAATCTTCTACACATAGCCTTCTTTATGCAACTACATATGAACACTAAACACATTGGAGCGGAAGTTACAGTTGCAATTATTTTCTTAACAGATAACGTATGACACCAGATAAGGCCTTTTCTGAAGGCGATAATCCTTATCGGCCAGACCGGAAACTTATGGATATATAGCAGAATAACTCAATTAGCCGTGGTTCAGCGCCGTATTGTCATAGATTAGTCCGATATTTTAGAGGTTTTATAACACCTAGAAAATGCTGATTTTGAACCTTTGAAAATCGAGGTTTCCTGGCTCCGAAGCTGGTTCGAAGAATTATAGGCAAAATTCTAGTCTATTTCGCTTTAGCAAGATTTATCAGCACCTAATTCCGTTATTTTTCTTCATGGACCATAGATTCCCTATCTCAAATTGCCGGTCTAAGATCCCTCTACATTCTCTGAAATTATTGCGCAGTATTTCAATAATTCCTGGATTAATTGAGAATAAATTATTCTTTATAATATTATTCAGTTATTTTCATTACAATTAATGCTTTTTACACCTGATATTCTTATTTAGGTTGAATAGTCTAGGCTAAAGATGTGGTTTTTATTGTGCTCATGATAGAAATAATAAAATTGAAGTGTATAGATGTGTACTTCTAAACCTTGATTCCACTATAGCTTGTCTAGAGTTACTTTTAGAACATTAAAAATCAATAAATTTGCGATAAACTCTGAAAAACAATGTACTATCCATAAGCAATAACATGTTTAAAGGATGGCTGCATAGTACATTCGAATATATTTGTCGGCGACTGTCACAGGCAACAGTTTATATGCTCTGCATTGTCAAAAGTTCGAACACCTGCATGCTTCCGCGACATTCGTCTGTGTTGTTTTCAGCGTAGGAAGACTGAAACGAGTTTCAAAAGATGAAGCTGGAAAGAGTGGGTAGAGATCTATGAATATCAGACACATTGTTTGTCTAGAGCCTGCCTTATGTAGGCTACACCTTTTCTTCACGTGCTTAGCTGTTTTATTGTTTACGAATTACTCGGAGTAATACTTTCATACTTGGCATCCTCAGTTTAGCTGAAATCTATTGCTGTTGAGTTTTGTAGTTTTGGTCATTTATATATATATCGCTTTACATCAATAGCAGTTCACCAAGCATAAATAAAACAATAACTCTAGTGGATGGTGATTTCAACGGTGGATAAAGCGTGTATCTAGCATTGCAATAATTACTTCTTGAACTATGTAACTTTTATCTTAGCTGATGATGTAGTTTATGTGCAATATGTTTGTAACAATCGATAATAAAAATAACTTAGCAAAATAAGTTATATATCGAAAGAATCAAAACCTCATAGTAAAAGCTGTACTACATTCATAACATCCTGTTATGTAAACTGGCCTAACTAATGCAGATGAAACAGAAAGATTACAATATGGGACAATAAACTTAAGTTTGTTCAAATATTCTTTTGCAATCACTGTTAAAATATTGCAGGAACCTGTTCTTTTCACTAAGAAAACTACTGTTTAGATGCTACTAATAAATATTTATATAAATTTACCTCGGATGATATTTAAATTAGTATATTCAGGTATAGGAGTCAAAGTTGATAATAGGAATATTTACATTTTTCATTTTGCAAATGATCAAATAATAATAGCTGCAGAATATGATGATCTAGAATACACGAGTAGGAAGTTTACTGAAGAGTATGAAAAGGCGGACCTAAAGTTTAATGTTTAAAATATAATTTATATGGTAATAGGAGATGAAAAACAAAATGTAATTATTGAAAATAGGGGAGTGATTAAATATAATAACACATGTAAATATTTTGGGGTTATTATTACTTATGATGAGCAAAAATTATAAAGAAATTAGAGATCGCATAAAAAAAGAAAAACATGCAATATAGATTTAATCCTATATAATGGGATAAACAGATTAATAAAGAACAAAACATCAAATCTATAAATCGATATGGTTCAGAAACATAGCAACTTAAAAATGCCTATAAAAATAAAATTTTGGCAATGGAAATGGATTATTGGAGACGGTCAGCAAGAGATTGAATCAGAAATGATACAATAAGACAAAAAATGGGAATTAAATGTAATATTAAACGCTTTAACAAGACAATTAATATGGCATGGTCATTTAATGCGAAATGGTGAAGAAAGATTTCCAAGGATGGTAGATAAATGGATTCCACTAAGAAGACGAAAACGTGGAAGACCGCAGACAACGTGAATGAAGGACATCCAAGAAGAAATGGAGAGTAGAAACTTACTTAAATGAAGAAAAATGCCTGTACCGACAGGAATGGTTTTCAGCAACACATGTCGTTTATAGTTAATATAGTTAATTAATTATAATGAAATATGAAAATTGATTTATTTTGTAATTGGCTGTCAGAAAATGTTAATACATTGTAAAACTGACTAAATAATAATCTTTATAATTTCAAAATTCCTTATGTGCGATATTTATGAAAGGCGAAAATTTGCCTCGAGGATGTAGACTTGCCTTGCAGTGGTTAAGAAAAGTCCCGTTAATTTTAAATTCTGTTTCAACCTTTACATGACCTTTGCCCGATGAATTACGATCGATTAACTGTCTTTCTGCGAGCAAGTCATGACCTCATATCCGATCAGGCAAATGTACAAGCGTGCTTAATTTACAGGCATGATGCTACCTTAGGGGCCAAAAATGTGATGCACTTTCTTTCTTGACCACATTGTACGACACCGTTGCGAAGTTAAATGATGGAAATGTGTTACCCTACAAGGCAAATAGTTTGTTTCAAAGTTCAGCTATTAGAACCTGCTTTTTGTCATCATTTAACGTTGACAAATTAATCTATTTTTATTTCCAAATTCTTCCAATTTGGGAGACCGTAACTCTAAGAGAGAAAAGTAATGGTAATGTCTTTATATGAAAGATGGTTCTTTTTTCACATAAGCATAGTATTAGGCTAAAGTTTGGAATCAGAATCAGATAAGAAACACTAGTGTACATGGCCAGTACTTGAACTTGTATTTTAGACTTACCAAGCCTATACCTTAACCATCTCAGCTACCATTAACCATGTTGTTAAAATATTAAAAATTAGTTATGAGTTTATGTTTTGTATTGTTATATTAATCCACTGTATTCAGTACCGAATAGGATAAGCTGAGAAAAGGGATGTTGAAATTAATCTAATTTCTGCTAAATATTTTGTGAAATAGCCTCTGTAATTTTATATGTGATTTCATATAAAGTTATTGCTTTGGGACTACCAGTTATTAAAGCTCATGTTCCATTATTCATCCTTAATATGTTTGAAACTATATAAGCTCAATCCTCAGGTCATTTTTCTGTCAAATATGTCAGTCACCCTTGAAATGAATACTTAACATTTCACTGAACATTTTGCCACCCATTCCTCTATAATCCTAGTAAGATGTTCTGTTGCAGTAAACAAATACGTAGAAATGGAGGGAAAACAGTTACAAATTAAGAGCTACTAATATATCATATGGTCAGTCCCGTGCAAACCATGGAAGTTAAGGGAGTTTAAGAACAAAATTTAAAAATAATACGTCACAGTAAATGGTATTTACATTTAAAATACAATAATTGCATAATTCCGTATTGCTAGAAAACAAACGAAAATAGCGAGATTAAAGTGTTTTAAAATATCGTCTACATTCCGGTCCCTCTGTTGTGCTTCAAGTTCTGCAAATTCTAGAATAGGGCAGACATAATCAAACAGACTCAGACCAAGGTTAGTTTACAAGGCAAAGAAAACTTAATGAAAGACCCCCTTAACCTCTCCCGAATAGTGACTTCGAAAATCGCTACTGTGTTTCTCGACGTCACAGAGAGCGCAAATTCAAATAAGGAAAAGTTTAATACATCAGTAAAAATTAACACAAACGTCAACATACTACTTTTCGGTAGGCTCAATCTTACAGCCTTAAAGGGTGCTTCCCCTGATTTATTATAGACTAACACTAGTTGTAATTCATATTGATATTTTCTGTTTGTATAATCAGTGGAAGGCAAGAAATAAAATTACATTAAATGGACGTCAATTGAGAATCGATCGATTAAAAAAAAGGAATAAAGAAACGAAAATACGTGTTAGAAAAGTACATAATATACAGATGAATCAATTTCTTGTATCCTGGTGATGCAACCTTATTAGGAAGTTACAAGTCAGTTTGCGAGCATAATATTAAAACAAGGTTCTTAGTATGACTTTTAAGATCCGTGACTTGTCTGAAAGGAAGGAGTGGAAAAACATGAACATTCTGCGTAAGAGCTTACAGAAGTCAAGTCTCACGTACCAATCGCGTACTTCCTCTTCTTTCTTTGTTAAGTGATAATTATCTGTACACGTATTCTAGCCATTAAATAGCTTGACATCAAAGAAATTTCTTACCATGTTCTTGGTTCCATCAATTGCTGAGTAGCAAACAGAAGAGGGAGGATTTTGTCTGTTTAGCATAGTTACATAAGCCAATCTCGTTCTACAAATGTACGCTCATTAATTTCAACACACTTGCTCGTTTAATTAACAAATAGTATTATTTTAAAATGTCATTTTAACCGATTTTATAAAAGAATGAATTTTGCATTAGAGATACAAACTATAGAAATCTGGAAAGGAATGTTTCATTAGCTGGGTATAATGCACATATCAGCTTATATGTAACTTAGGCATCGACACTACTATCAATAATAATACAGTATTGTTGTTATTTATTTATTTACGGACGTTCTTTAACATCTCAGATCTCATCAGCTTTCCATTCAATTCAGGGCGTGAAACGATCGATAAATTTTGCTCAGTGGCCTCTTCTTTCAGGCTTGAGGTTCTTTATTGTGTCGTAAATGTACGACACGGGACCCATGGGTTTACTTCCCTTCCCTTCCTTTTTTTTTTTTTTTTTGGATTATATTTATTTATGGACGCTCTTTAACATCTCAGGTCATTAGCGTCCCATTCAAATCAGGGCGTGAAACGGCCGACAAATTTTGCTCAGAGGCCTCTCTTTCAGGCTTCTTTTTCGTGCCGTAAATGTACGACACGGGACCCACGGCTTTACTTCCCTTCCGAAGGAAGCCATACTTAGAATTTTTACTCCCCCAAAAATTCATCGGTCCTGGCCGGGTTCGAAACCGCTATCTTGGGTTTAGCCAGTTGGTAACCACTACACCACCAGGACTGACTACTTCCCTTCCGAAGGAAGGCATCCATACTCAGGTTTTTTACGCCCGAGGCAAAAAAAATCCATTAACCTTCGCCAGGATTGAACCTGCAATCTTTGGTCTATGAGGCAATTATGGATACCACTAGATCACCAGGACCGACATCATACAGTGTGCATCAGGCTCGTATTGCTAGATAAATCTGCTGAATGCTGTTTTGTTGGTGATACCTAAAGATATAATTATATCTTCGTTTTGTTTTACCCTGCACGTGGCCGGCAACCAGGAGCCACAGCATAGGAATGGAAAAAATACTGAAAATTTGCTCACCGACTTTACAGAATATGAAATTTCTTGTTCCCCAGTGGATGGACTATAATCATGCACTTCGGTAACTTTGTAGGAACGAAATTTCAGTAATTTTGTAATATAATATACTGATGTACGGCTAACCCTCGTTTGTTGTGCCAATTCTGTAATAGATTTACGCAGGGATAGTTCTAATCGTGCAGCGATATCATTCAATTTATTTTTTTTTTTAACATAAAGCGCCTATGTTTAATTTCTTGTCAAGTACTCACACTGTTATTTTGAATTTAATTGCAATTTAATAACTATAGATCTTAGGTGGATAAACCCAGGAAAACGTTCTTATGTTCTTGAAATTCTGCACGACTCTGAGTAGCCGATTTATTTCTTAAAAATACAGCAAATGAAAATGCATTCTTTGAATTCAATCTTTGAACGATGGCAAACAGAGAAACGAAACGCAATAACACAATAACTTCTGAAGGTTTCGAACCTAAGCGCGCATTAACTGACCTTATCAGCCGCATACACGTCCGTAACTTGTCGGTGTGCGTAGCTGTGACCTGACCAGGTTTCGGACCCAGTCCGCGAGCGGGGTAAAACAAAATGAACACACGATATAATTGCAATGAACCTGAGGGTGAAAAGGTTACTTGAAAAAATTGATGCGATTATAGCATTGAGGAAGGTAGATTCGTCGTTCGTCAAATTGCTAAAGAATGTGGGGTGTCTACTGGGGAAATGCAATGCACCCTTGCCCGCCATACAAGTAGTGGTAGTAACTAAATTTTACCGTGATCAGAAAAGCCTCGCAAATCTACAAAAAAGTGATGCTCAATTCATTACAATTAATAGTCAAAGAAATGTACAGAATTAGTATAATACATAAACAAAAGACTGTCCGTTGAAGACTTTCAGAAGCTGGGCTGATGGAAGATGAGGCGGTAAGAAAAACATTGGTAAAGCCTATTAACATAAGGACTCCAGTAGAAGACAACAATGACACGAGACACCTACTGATTGGTCTAAATTTCACAAATGAATCCAAATGTAAAGAAGAGAAGATGTCCCATCAGTGTGTTTTGCTATTAAACATGATGGGTGTATTGTAGTTTTTTTTTCCTCCCCCTTTTCGCAAACAAAGTTGACTAAAATAAAAGATGAACCAGAAAAAATATAATTAAGCCTGTGTCGCCCAATACCATTTGGATTGCATTTAATAGGGAAAGGTTTCACCTTGCGGCAAGGTAACAATTCTGAACCTCAATTTGGATAAGGAGGTGCATTGCGTCTAAAGAAAAGCACAGGATACTGAAAAATATATCTCATGGTCCGGACTATTAACTTCATAGAATTGTTAGGAATAAAGTGGAGTGTATTTAAAAAACTTAGACCATCTCTGGGAAGCTATCCATATAGGGAAGGATGAAGGATCACAATACTTCTTATATAAACCGAATGTCTAGAGTTTTCTAGGCAGTTATTCTTGCATGAAAATAAATTATATTTTTACTGTTGCAGCAAATACAGTTTGCCTCCATCATTGCATTTCTTCCTACTGATTTATTTATATGTTATTGTTGATCTTAAAATAATCAGGTAATTATATGGTGTATTGAAATTTATGAGCGATATATAGGTATATAGAAATGTCAAGCCTAGTATCTCTCATTATTAATACAGGGTGGAGCAATGTTCATCTACCATTATGACAGCTGTAATGCTTTTCACTGTACATGAACTTTATTCACAATATGGATATATGAGAGCTGCATGTTTCGCATTTATCACAATACCAATAAAGTAATGTCCTCCAACTCCCAACAAGATCGATGCACTCCTGCAGCTATGGAACGTTCTCCATGACGCGCATGGCTGCCGGTATGGCATTTTCTTTGCTTTAATGTGTTCGAGTCGTCTGGTTATGTGGCATAGGCTTTGTGCTTCAAATATTCCCAGAAGAAGTTACAAACTAACAGATCTGAAGATCGAGACAGTCAAGAAATGTCTCCATTGCGTGAAATTAATTTCCTTCCAAAAATCGTCCTTAGGATGTCCATAGAATAGCTTAAACTTACATAGATAACGGCGTTTATTTTACAAACTATAAATGTGCATTAACATTGAGATTATATGGTTCAGAGACCGTACGTGCTGGTATTTAACATCGGTGGACAATATATCTATGTGCCATTGATATTTATATAAACCATTAATACACAACTACTTATTTGAAAACACACTTTTTCTTCCATACGTCTGTACATCACAATTATATATTGTTAAACATATACAGCTTCTTGTTAGATGCACTTAACATAAAAGATCGCCCATCTTGGACCTTTTTTTTTTTTTTCTTTTTTTCTGCGCAAGCAAGTCCCAACATGCTAACCTGCTCCCATCCCAGTATGTAAACTTGGCTCCAATGTTCGCCCGCCAATGGTCCAACTTGATGAAAGTAAGCTGATGCAAGATAAATGTAGCTATGGCAGCATAGGGTCCTACATTACAGTAACTGCATTGTATTTTCAACTTAAAAAATTAAAGACCAATAATCTCGTATGCCGAAAATCAATACCGATCCATTAATTTTTTATTATGGAGAGGTTTCTGATGGAATTACTGAAGATTCTTATAACTCCAGTATATCACGTTCTGTTTGTTAACGTTGTTACACAATTTACAAAATTTACTTCTTCGGACATTATCGTTCGCCGAATAAGACTTGGCTGCCGTATTGCCAACTCAATAAATTGCTCACAGAATGTCGTCCTTGCAGCACATTATGCACCTTGCACAAAAGCATACAACTAAAGACATAATGTGCAGCTGATGAGCTTTCCAGCTTGCTTGGTGAGCTGATCATATCTAGCACATTATTCATTTCTGTTATCAACAAAGTTCTAGTAAATGAACGTTGCCCCACCATATGTTTTGTATGAACGCCTACATGGTGGGAACTCTCTAAATCACTGCACTTGTCTTTCAAAAGATGTTTTCGATGAAAGGTACTAAAGCTAAAACGCATTAATTGCAAGAGCTGCTCCAAGAAACAAGGATTTTATCGATAAGTGATATTCCGTGTCTCTTTGTCATGCATTATAGTGGAGCTTAAATAATCCGTTCAAAGACTGTTTAAACGCGTCACGAATAAGACGGAAGAAAAACATTAACGTTAATGTATCGTTACCTCACAGAAGCTGTTTTATAGTCGTCATGCCTTGAAATGTTTTCTGAAAGGTTTGTGGGGATTTTTGGAAGAAAAAAAGAAACTGTAAATTTTTGCAATTTACATTCCTTATATGTTTTAAACACGACCACGCTTAAAATGTAAATTTTATTAGTCCTATCAAAGTGCTTTTCCCGCAGAAAACAAACTAAACCTAAACAATCGGCGTTGTAAACCATGTATGATAGCAAGGATGCAAACTTAATTATGAACTTATTTAGAAAATGAATGTAAATTGCTAAACACATCCTGTTGCTCAGAGATAGTTTGTTGATTAATTGATGATGTAGAGGAGAAGTTGTGACAATAGACTAGAATGTTTCATTTATATTGGCAGAATTAAGGTCATAATGACTTTACCACTCAATCAGTCTTAAGTAAATATATCATGCATTGGTATCGATTATAATTGATAACATTGCCAAGACGTACAATAACACAATCAAATGTAACCGGTAAATAAGTGTCATGTAAAGGCACATAAATATAAAACTACGAGGATTGGTCAATATAATTTCTCGGGCTAATATTTAACTTTACAATATTTTATTATCTTAATGTGATGTACACGTTGTACAAGTTTCTTTGTTGTCCCTTCCGGTTCTTGCCTGTGAGAGGTGTGCAAGTTGGGACATGTTCAGCAAAATGGAGGTGACATGCCATGAACAAAATTTTGCTCCGAGATTCTACTTTCATTTCAACAAGTCTTCAGCTGAGTCCTGTGCAATGTTACAATTTTCTTCCTATTCACCTCACAGGAAAACACTATCAAGAAAATATGTGGAAGAAGTGAGCGGGTGCACCATCATGCAGACATCATATATGGCATGCCCTCGAGCAGCTCGGGTATTACAATAAGATCAAGATAGTTGTGATAGATTTTCCATTGAAAGAATTCGGCAGTAGATAATGGTTTAGCCAAGAGGTGATGCAGTATTCCAGTTCGCACATTCACTACAATTGGTCATAATACACCATGTTGAGATGTTCATACTGTGAAGAATGTCATTGTTGGTGAAGCATGATTCATCCGAAAACAATATTTGTCAAATGGAATTCTTCGTTACACCTATGCAAAAACAATTCACAAAGCCCCACTTTTGGGTCATAATCATCTGGGCTCAGTTCCTGTATCTTTTGACCAAGAAATGGAACAGGCCGGGCTCGGTATGACATTTCACACTGAGGTGTGTGATCTGTTGTCACAATCAACCTCTCACACTATCCAGCACTTCTTCAAAGTCAGGAATCCTTTAAGTTCTTGTTGAAGCATTGTCTCTAAAGTTTGTTCGCGTACCACATTTTTCCACCGATCATTCTTGAAACCGCATGAGCATAATATGAACTGGCTGATATGTTAACCGATAACAGCTCGTTATACATTTCCATTTGCTTTTTCATGCATAAAAGGCATATCGGTAAGTAATGTCAGTCTTTCGTATTAAATAAACACCACCATCACGGCCTACGGTAAAGAAGGCAAATTGATTTCTTTTACCAAGGTTATTTTGTAAAGTCACTTTGATCAGAATGTTACACGCACAAAAAACGTCTAGCTCCCGAACGGAGCGTTTCCGGGCATGTGTTACTATTTGAAAATTGTTCATATCCTTCCTGAAAGATACGCCCTGTATACAACAGCGAATGCATACCAAACCCACACAGATATGCTCATCCTGTTTTCTAGCCTGCTCAGTTACAGCCAATGACAAAAATAATGTGACTGACTTGATATAGTGTTCTGTAACTGATTTGTGATGTGATAGTTCCCGCAACATAATTTAATAATTTATATTTTTTGTATTTTAATTGCAAAGAAAATATATAATTTAAGCAAGATATATGAGCCTTTCTCTGTGTCTAAATCGATTCTTTAGCGATTATTGTGAGTAATAACAGACTGGAATGAAATAATTATACACATCAACCTGCGATGTTGCTTGAACGTCATTAACTTGCCTCAGGTACCGTGGAACGGGTTTCCAGGGACTGGAAATGTTTGTACCTACTGCATTAAGACCTACTTTGCATACCAAGATCCTGAATGGCATGCCAAGTTGTACTCGTAGGTTGCAAACATGCAAAGTTAGAAGATCTTCTGCTATAAGAAAAACAAATCACCCAGCGATTGGTTCTTTATATCTGCCGACGTCTCGTTTGGCGTTTAAAGGCAGTTTACAACAACGTATCAAAAATTGGCTTTTGAGTCGTTTCCAACTCCACGATAAGACCAGCGGAGCGAATTTTCATTGCCTTTCTGAATAGCAAACCACCCATTAGGAAAGATGCAATTGCGACTTCAATGACTTCAATGAAAAGGTATAGACCCGAGGATATGTAATTTATGGCTATTTCGCCGCAGCGAGGCAAATCGGAGATATGTAATTGGCTGGGGGTCGGGGGGTGCACTGCAAAGCAATGGAATGCATACGTCAATGTTTGGCAGCTCTAACTAAGTGCTGCTATACTTCAATTGTTGAGTTTAGGGGACACCATTTTTGGTCAAAAGATTTTGTTTTGTTTTTGCTCTTAAAATTATATTGAACCCCGGGGAATCTGTCTGCGAAGTTTCATGTGCCCAAGCCCTTTGAAACATTTTTAAATGCCTACACTCTTTTAATTTCCATCTCTTTTCCTTTAATTTTTAGGCATCCAAAACTTTCAAACACCTGCACTAAAAACATAGGTATCTTCTACTACAGTTTTTATGACATGCAAAAAACTTTTGGAGACATCTTGCTTCATAAAAGTTAGCGTGCCTTTTTCTGTAAAAAACAATAACAGATTTATAAAATTGTTGTACTTTCTATGACTTCGCATTTGAATGCATATTTTATTTTTTTATATCAATACCAACACTCATAATTAAAAATCCATGCTACCACTTAAAAATATTTATGAAGTTCTGCAGAAATTTTTCAACTTTTATGGGAGGAGATATATTTTTAGCAATAGCTTTGAATTTCCATAGAATTGGAATAATAGTTTAAAACAATAGTGAAAGTTTGACCAATTAAGTAAAAAAATTGTGCAGGCAGTACTATAACCTGAACAATATATGTGCAAAATCTAAAATCTCTAGGGTTAACCAATCAAAATTTCACTTCCGTGTCCCCTCAAAGGTTCATTGAACAAAAATTATATAAAAATCATAAAACTTATAAATGTTGTGTTATCAATAGTTAAGCTTCACGATCACCAAAGAACATCTGCAGTTAGAAAGCAATATAAACAATAGACATGTGCAACGAAAGGACTACAAGAGTAGAAATATCTAGATCTGGAATTCGCTATAATTAAATTAAGATGTAAAAGTTATATATGGGGGTCAGTAATTTGTGGGGAAGTCAAAACGATGATAATATATATATATATATATATATATATATATATATTACTTTTTGACATTTTAATATAATTTACATATTTTGATTTTCCTGATTATTTTATAAATGTTTTAAATCAGAATAATTCTATTTATAAAAAAAAATTACAAATTGTGTATCAAAGAATTTTAATGACCTTATAGATCATACAGTGAATTAATCATCAATATTTGCTCCATAGAGGCAAAATTTTGTTATTTTTGGTAAATAAATAAAGGAAAATTAAGAAAAAGGCATCAAGATCAAGAAGACAAAATAGGGGGCTATCAGCCTGAAGGATTTTGAGTTTGTACTTCTTCTGTAAATGCCAATTTTTTTAAGTCTTTATGCTTAATTGTAGTTACTGAAAAGTTCATTCTTTCATACAATTGTCCCTTTATAAGAAACCTGTAAGCATAAAAACTTGAAAATTTACCGAGTGTTTCAAACAAAGTAAAAACTGATTCAATTAAAAACTTTGAAAATATTATGTATTTATTTTAAAAAGAAAACAGCAAAAAAGTTTAACAACAACAGCGTCATATTAAAAAATTAACTTTCGACCATTGAATGGAACTTGTTTTTTCATGAAAGCTTTATTAGTGTATATCTATCTTATACCATAAAATTAAAGGTGAAAAAAAATTAATTACTAAACGGTTATCTCTCTGTGATGTGAAACCGAAATGAAGTAAGGAATGGAAATATAAAGCGTTTCCAAATAAGGGCCAGATGGGCCCGGCCCACTCGCTCTTACCAAAAGCAAATACTATAATTATCTGCCATTTTCTCTTTTCCTGGTCAACTTTTAAAGCAAAAATTGCATGAAAATGGGGATGTATAACTGATTAATTCTTAATTGTATATTAAGCAATAAGCGCATTTCCTCTCTAATGTAGTAGCAGTAGCATGCGGATCCTCCGTTAGAGAGGGCAGCTTACGGGCCAGCCCGAAAAAGTTTACACTTTAAACTTATACCTTCATGGGCCAACAAAGATTTGCAAGGAATTATATTTTTCTTCCTCTAAGATGGGTTAACCTTTCCTTTGCTTATTTGTGCTTTCTCTTGGGCCAGCAGGAATTGCTTTATTTATGGACGCTCTTTAACAGCTCAGGTTATCAGCGTAGACCAACAGGAAGACGGCCCTTGGCCAGGCTTGATATTCTCTCTTTTCTTAGGAACCAGATGTTGAGGGATTACTGAAACATTGCATAACTGACTAGGGGTTGTTTTCGCACTTTGTTTGAAATTGGACAGCTTCTTAACTGTTTGCCAGTGGAAAGTTGACTTTCACAGTTTTAACTGTTAAGTTACAAAAAAATTGTGTCTGTTTTGTAGCAATGAATAAAGTGGGTGTTTTATTGAAGAGCCCATTTTCGCGTCTAAGTTTAGCTGTTATGTTGGAAGTGATACGATTTGGACCTCATCAAGCGAAAGCTATAGAAACCTATTGAACAAGACGGCGCAAAATTAATTTTTGTTAAATTTTTTATTTTTTATTTTTATGGTTTGGAAAAATATCTTGGCGTGAAGTGAAAAACGTATCTTGTCTATTGGAATGAGATTAGAAGAGAAATGGAAAGGGCAAAGTTCGTTTCTGTACAGGCTGACGAAGCGACAGATATTACACGTATGTCACAATTTATTACGATACATCAGTGGGGATAACCGGTTGAAAGATTCATAAAATTCATTGTTGTTTCTGAATTGACTACAGAAGGCTTAGGACGTACTTTAACATCTGAATTCGAAAAGATTCATATAAACCAGAAATGTATAGCACAAACGTTCCATGGCGCTGCAGTTATGAGAGAATGTAGGCAAAGAATCATGAGACCTTGCCCCACGCCAGGGGCCACGAACCGCTACTGAGTGTTTCCATCCTCTAAGAAAGTCCGGACAGGGCAGGCCAAGATCATGCCTGTTCCCTTTTTTTGGAAAGCGCAATGTATATTATTCTGGTTAATTATTTGCCGATAAGAACCCCAATTATTATGAAAATTTAATTTCAGGATTAAGAGATGCAATCAAGAAAAAACGTTGTGGAAAGTTGAAGTGCTTTGTACCCCTTCAAAAGGACGTTCTTCAAGTCCTGTCACATGTTGCAATAACTGTAGTTGATAAAGCAGACATTAATCTGTGCAGCATTCCGCTTCTCTCTAACTGCCAGCAACTTCCAGCTGGCTATTCCTAAATCTGAAAGAAAATCTTCGAAGAATTAAATTTTCATGAGGTAATAAAGTTATGGAAACTGTAGAGATTGGACTACCCTTCTTCCAGGAAGCTGTAGGAATGTTTAGGACATCACTGAAAGAAGTGCGTCAGTCTTCAAGGAGAGTAAGGTTGAAAAGTAAGGCAATTAAAAGTATAGATCACCTAAAAACAGCCCGGGGTGAAACAAAGGGTCTATATATAAGTAACAGTTAACGGAAAGAATGAAACATGGACACTGCTGGCGTTATAAGGCATTAGATCAAAGAAATGAATTTAATTCACCAGTAGCTGCAAGAACGCTTACTGGTAGCACAAAGCGATATAAAACACCAAAAATGGAAGATCGAGATGTCTCTTTCCTCGCAAAAAGCTTCGATCCTCCCCCATGCGTGGTGGTCTTGATGTGACGTGACAGGTTGTGTGCGGCGAGGCAGATTCAGGGTGACATTATGGTATATCGCTTGTCTAGCAGACTAGCAGTACTTGTCCATACTCATACCATTTTAGGAAGCGGTATGTTCATTCCAGCGGTGAGGTCGAAATGACTTCGACTCTCGAGAGTTGTCAACCAGAGTTCCAGAGGCATGTGAACATTTCTGTAAGCTCGTTATACCCTGCACCTTTAGTTCATCGAACTCTCTGAAGGACAAGGCGTTTTCTTTTGGGTGAACCACTTTTTTATTTATGAATATTTACACGCCAAAAATGTTCCTAGTGAAACTTTTGTCACTCGTGTTAATCAGTGAAGCATAACAAAACATTTAAGTCATCTGTTTTTTTTTTATTTCCTTATCTTAAGATGATACTCTTATTGTTGGTATGTTTAGCCAAATGTTTAACACACAAAACAACACGAACTATTTAATAAAAGCATTTTCGACCTATAGCTGTACATGAAAAACAACCTTATTTACCTCGACTAGTTGGGTTATCCAAATTAGATGATTCAAGACCAAACAAAGAATTTTTCGTTATATATACATAGAAAATGACTGTTTAGTGGCCGTAGCATCTATTTGGAACTAATTTAAAACTTAATAAACTACTTAAATAGTAGCCGTATATTCAATATGATCATTAACAGTTGCATACCAATGGAGGGATCAATTATAACCCAAAGAACATTTATCACAATATTCTTTTATTCTTTGTGTTTTTATGATTTTTATTGCTGTCATGTTATATGTCACAAGAAAGCGACATTCTGCAGTAAGTAATTGTTGAGTTATAGCAATTTTTGGTAAATGTGCTCACTGAACTTGTTGTCTTGATATATACGAGGGAAGGTCCATAAGCTTCCGGCCTCGATGAAAAGGATTATCGCTTTCACGAAACCCTTATCTGGTGTCATACCTTATACATTAAGTAAATAATTGCAGCTGTAACTTCCGCTCAGCTGTGTTCAGTTGTTCAGGTAGTAGCATAAAGAAGGCTATGTGTAGAATATTGTGACATGATCAAAATGGAGTATCCAGCTGTTATTAAGTTCTTCACAAAAGAAGGACTTACTCCAAATGAAAGTTAACGGCGACTGGAAGGTGTATATGGAAGCATCCCCTTCATATTCTACCGTAAAGTATGTGTCAACATTTTTCGAATGAGTCGAGAAAGCATTGAAGACGAAGAGCGAACAGGACGGCCCGTCCGCCCTTGCGGGTGCTCACTCCTGAAAACATCGCTCTTGTGGAAGGAGAAATTATGGAAAACCGGCGGCTCAAAGTTACAGAAATAGCAGCAAGCTTGAGCCTTTCTAAAACAACAGCCCTTCGAATTATTCATGAACACTTAAACATGAATAAGATTATTGCAAGATGGGTGCCTACACTTCTTTCCTCGTCCAAAAACAGCAACGAGTTATCTGTTGTCAGGCATTTTTGGAGCTCTGCCATGGCAACGAGAGAGAATTTGTGAAACTCATTGTTTCAGCAGATGGAATTATGGTTCTCTAAAATGATTCCTGGTCCAAAAGAGAATCAATGGAGTGGCACAAACATGGCGAAGCACCGCCTCTAAAGACCAAGGTCACTCAGTTAACCAAGAA
This sequence comes from Metallyticus violacea, assembly GCA_030762175.1. Classification (NCBI taxonomy): domain Eukaryota; kingdom Metazoa; phylum Arthropoda; class Insecta; order Mantodea; family Metallyticidae; genus Metallyticus; species Metallyticus violacea. Next base: position 60,816,513 of record CM060837.1, read on the forward strand.
GATCATGACCACAATCTTTTGGGACTGTGAAGGAACACTCTTCATTGACTTCAAGGAGAGGAACACCAGAGTAAATGGGGAGCACTATGCTGGCCTACTGCACAGACTACGTGCTTCCATCAAAGAGAAAAGGCGAGGAAAGCTGAGTGGTGGTGTGTGCCTTCTTCACTACAGCGCGCCTATGCACACAGCTCTTGTTCAGTGAAACACCAAGAATTCATTTCAAGAGAGATTATGCATATGCACTGGGAAATGACCAGAGGATTAAGTTCATATACAAACATATTTCATAATGTCATGGAATACAAACTTTTATATTTCGTGTAATTTGATTTAATAATAAATTACATTACTGATAGTCACAATGCCATAATTTTAAAACGCGAAAAATGTTATAATTACAATACAGAGCTATTTCGTGGTATATTTAACATTAATTACATTTTCCATTAATCTTGACATCCCATATCTCAGCCAAGCTTCGCCACTTCGGCACTTACCTATGGCCCTGGCTAAAATCAAGTATTCAAGAGAAGCTAGTTTGAAGTTTGGCAACAGTGTTTTCAGGTTTTAACGCTTGCTAATAGCGAGAATATATCCGGAATAGCAACATTACATAATTTTTCTTTTCTGACTGACAAGAAAGATTTTTTGTAAACAGTATGATGATTTAGAGGAATAGTGTTTCAGGTATTCTGCTGCGAAACACAAGGACACTTGAGAAAAGCTTTTGGGAAGGGTGTGGACAACGAATACCGTGGTACCTTTACAGTCAGGTTCATCACTTTCTACATGTTCAGAATAGTTTATAGAACGCCGTTAACCAGATCCAATTAAATGTTTTGGAATTGTCTGCAAAACCTTATGATGCTGGCGAAACATAATAAAGTAACAAACAAAGGTTGGGTGCCAGGACATAGCGGTATTAAAGGCAACAAAACATTAGATATCTTAGCAAGAAAGGGATAGAAAGTATATTTACTGGGCCTGAACCAGTACTTGGATTCCAATAACACAGTCCGAAAAGTTATTGATGAATGAATAAATAAAACCCATCATCAATAAGGCTGGAAATGACACAGTAAGGTATAGTGAAAAAACTTTAGCTCATCTTGAGTGTTATGCCAGTTTTGTGCTGGTCCTAATAAATCTTGGTTTCATTTTTGCAGAGCAATAATTCAGTCTTAACATGTTATCTCTTAAAGAGCCCAATCTTAGCTGCGCTTTCAAATGAGCATTTCTTAAAGCGTAAAGAATTAAAATACTATAGTATCAGAATATTAAAAACGCACTTCTGTATTGGTTTTGTTAACACTTAAGTTCTTGGCTATTTCTTTCATTTTCTTTTTATGTACTATAAATGGTGTATTAAATATGTTGAAAAAAAAAGTTTCAGCACAAATTGATCTGTCTCTGCAAGTAGTTATTTGTCGACATATATTACATACAGTTGTACAATATTCTATTATTTGAAATGAATTATAATAAAATGATTTATGTGATGCTCACACAATTTCGACATGTTTTTGTTTTCATTATCATACTTATGTTGGCGTATTTGTTTAGAGTTTTTAACATTAAATTTCGTCACAAAAAATACGAGTGTGCACAGAAGGGGCAAAGGAAAAGCACGACTTTGAAGTAGTGTTTCTTAACCTGTTCTTTTCTCTTTTCAGGTTGGTACTGTTATGTTTACGCTGCATTCTGGAGATATTAGAAACCAGGGGTATGTACGTTAACATTCACTTTTTTTTTTTTCATAATTTTTATACTCCTTATTTTTTAATTTGTAATGCATAGTAAAATGGCTTCATCCTTACTTAATTCACAAGGGCATGGAAATGATTCTATGTAGTATTTAAAACAGATTCTTTGGTAACTATACCGTGGGTACCAATATATATATATACACACACACACACACACACGCATACATACACTTTCACAATAGATATCTATTTAATACATTTCAAAGTTGAACGGAAAAATAACATTAATGTTTAGTATGATGTTCTGTAAACAGATGTGACTCACATACATTATGATAGCGTTGCTATAACAAAATGGAGCCAGAAGTATCGTTTGAACAGCGGAAAGAAATTTTGAAGTGGTATTAGAAAACCGAGAATGTTGTTGAAGTTCAAAGGCAATGGAGACATGTGTACAGAACAGAACCGCCAACCCGAGTAACAATTGCACGCATTCGAGACAGATTTGAGACTCTTGGTACCGTATGGGATGTTCACAAGGCAGATCTGAGAGACCTCGCACAGCAACAAGCCCAGCGCACTGGATCCAAGGCACTGGACAGGACGAAGAGGTCCCGTTGAGTTTCCACTGTGTTCTCCGGATCTAACTCCGTTAGACTTCTACCTATGGGGAACTCTTAAGGATGTTGTATACCGTAGAAAATCAGCTACACTGGCACACTTCGGGAAGAAATTGAAAGGCATGTGCTGCAATCGCTGAGGACACTTTTGTAAACGTTGCTCAATCAGTACTCAAACGTGCTTATAGAAGCGTATCGACGCCGATGGTGGGTGTTTTGAGCAACTGTTGAAACTGTAAAAGTCTAAGATGATTAGCGCTCATCATTTTCTGGTTGTATGAATTCAGTTTTGTTATGTTAACACACTTTTTGATTAGCTTGAAGTGAATATACATTTTTGGCACTGTCTGTATATAAGCAGTGTGCCTTTTTCCCTATTAAAATGCACGGAACTATAGCTGCAATATAGCTATGGATTTCAGAGCATTTCTAATGTGATGCCAACAAAGCAGTAATGCACAAGCAAAGAAGTTGTACAACGTTTCACCCAAGCACGAAGAGCCACTTTATCCTTTCATGCGTAACCAATATAACACGCAAAGATTCTAGCGGTCATTGCTACCAACATATGAATACTAGGAGTGTTCATGTGCAACGTCAAATTAAAAAAGTAAATATTCAATAATTAAACTATGATAAAATACCATCACAGACAGGTATATGGTTTAAGATTTTTCTTATGCAGTTTAGAGAAATATAAAGTTTTTTTTAAAAAAAGGGGGGGGGGTTAATTTGAAGATTTTTCTATTTTCTCCCATTTTCTATCGACTATTAAAGAAATTCAATAGCAATGCTTCAACCTATTTATTTTTTATTATTTGTTACCCAACACAACGGATGTTTTTGCACTACAAGCTATAATTTTAGACTGTAGAGGGGTGTTAGAGAAGCATATCAGGGATAAGAAATCTATGATCCATGAGGAAAAATAACAGAATTATATGCTGATAAGTCAGAGTTAAACCCAAACGCAGTAAAAAATCGCCGTGGCATGTTTTCGAATATGCTTCGCGAATGACGAAATGTCCATTTTTAATAAATCATAATCGGCATTTTCAAGATTTGGTGCAATCGGTTAATTATTTATTTATGTAGCTTAGTCTAGAGACATGCTCCACAGTTTCGTCCGTTATTGTGCGATATCTTTTCCATTATAAGTTTCATTAGTCAATGGCATACTGGTCTTTTAGAAACTTAATGCCATAACTTTGAAAATAGGAGAGAATAGATGTCCTATCCCAAATTGCTTGTCAAAGATTCGTTTATAATTTTTGTGTAGTTCATTGACATTCTGTGTTTCTGTAATGCTTAATCAGAACTGAAGCAGGGTGTCCATATGTCAAAATGTCCTTTAATAAATTTTGTACGAGGGCTGTTCAGAAAAGAATGATCATAATTTTTTTTTTTTTTTTGCAACATATTTTTACTCATCTTCATAGTTTTGATTATCTTTCTGAAAGTAAGTCTCCGTTGGATGTAATGCGCCTGTCGCAGAGTTTCTGCCATTGTTCAAAAACATGTTGCAAACCATTTTTGACTGATCCTTCACCACAGCTTTTGATGATGAAAATGCCAATTTGGGGAAAAGGTATTTTTGTGAGATATTCGGCAATAACATCTGCGAAGTACGTCCGAGTATTGTCGTGGTGCAGCACCCAGCTTGTTGTACTGAAATGTGATCTTTTGCATGTGATATGGTCTTTCAGAGTATTCAGTACTTCTGTAGATTGTCATATGTGTATGCAGGCACGACATGCTGGTAAGCCGTTCCTTGAATATGAAAAATGGCATGACTATAACTTTCCTAAGAGGAGAACTACTTTTTGTGTGTTTTTATCTTCTTTATTTACTGCAAGCCCCGTTACTATAATACTTATTAATACTACATACATTGCTATCAGTTGATTGTTACATGTTATCCTTAATACTATTTTTTTGCGCTGTTAAATTCTTATTCTAACTTAAGATTGTTTTGTGTGTGTGTGATGAAGATTGCCACACAGAGCTTTTGCTGTTTACTCTCAGAATCGAAATGATGCAACCAGGTGTCATCAGCAGTGATTATTTTTTAAAGAAAAGCCACTTCTTCCTGTTACATCTTCAACTGCATGCAAACCTGCACGCGGACGTCATTTTGACATCAGAACCCACCGTGCTCAAACACAATTCATGTTATCAACGTGTGGATGGCCTATAGTGAACTTTTCAGGATTTCTGAAAGTATTCTTAAGTTATTTCACGACCCAGTCTCACAATGACAGCAGCGGTGTTAATGTTTTCTTCCGTTAAGAGTGTAAATTGGAGCGTCGGGTCCACCTTCCTTTGAAATGGATTGCCTATTCTCTGGAAACATTTTAAAATATCTTCGAACAGTGCTATAGGGAACAACAAACTCTCCATAAGCATCTTGTAACATTACAGAGGCCCAGATGAAGTTTTGCTGAGATTTGTATCACGTTTACATTACGCATTAAGCTAACAAAATATGTAAAGCAAAATTTTAGCGCTAGAAATTGCTCCTGTGAAAAAAAACTATGATTATTCTTTATTGAGTAACTCTCGTACAAATAGACCTATACTTATTAAATGTTAAAATTACAAAAATGAAGTACATGATAATATCCTTATACTCAAGGGGTTTCTATATAGAAAATGCAAATAATAATAATAATAATAATAATAATAATAATAATAATAATAATAATAATAATAATAATAATAATAAATTGTTATTCAGAAGTTAAATTTGTAAAGGAGAAACTCTTGAAGACCATTCAAAAGTGTTTTGAATGGTCTTTGAAACAGAAAAATCTGAAGCTATGGTCAGGAATCAAGTAACGGACTCTTTAAGAAATTAACTTGAGGATTTCTATAAAAACCCTGAAGATCATACAACAGATTTAAGTTACAAGAGGAAATGTTAACATTCGAAATGCTATAGCACACGCTTTCCTTTAGCCACACTGTAGGAGTTGATTGCAAATGTTTCTGCCACACAAACCCAGTGAAGGCAGAGAATCTGAGCTTCCCCAAATAAACCATTGTCTAAGTGCCTTAAACGTTACGTATCGGGGTGGCTTGAGCATGACTAAAGCTCTAGGAGACGTTTTTATAGAGTGTTATAATTTACAGTGAACTTTTTAGAGAAAGAGACAGAATTTATGACTTTTACTCCTCCCACTTCACGCCTACCTTTTCCTTTAATGTTCTTCAATGACAGAGTTACTGTAAATTAGCAGACACGTTTGGAAACGGACGAAATTTTTTTTTTCTCCTTTAGTTAAAACTGCTGGTTTGTTGTACATTCAAATGTATTATGAGGTTGATATTTAAGCATGGTAATTGCAATTTTCCTGAACTTCATTTGAGCAATTGAACATTTTTTCTCCTGCTTTTGTGTTTCTTACTTAAATGTGATAAATCCACAATTTATGTAAAAAATGTTATCCCCTATCCTCTCTCTCTTTCTATAAGCCAAAAATCAAAATTATATTTGGAATACTCAGGGAATTTCATTTATGGCAAGCCTAAACTGAAATTTAAAAATATTTCGGTTCTGTATGGAACATTCTGAAACTTTCCTTAGCAATAGAATATATTTCATATGCTATATATACAAATACATAACTGTTTGCTATTGCTATTAGTTTTGAAAATATTACTTTTGTTTCAGTTAATAATAAATATATGCTGACTATCTAACTATTCTGAATTTATAATAGGCTGAGGACTGATAAAATGTTTCCATATTTTTTCTTAGATTTATTTAAATTATTTCAAATTTTGTCTTAAATTTCACAGTTATAACACGATTTTAGTATATACACAGCAAGATTCATGTGTGGGTGCAATAGTCAGTAACACCACTAGACTGCCACGGGTGGTCGGATTCGTCAGTGGGAGGTATAGGAGGTATGGGGTTCGAGTTCAACCAAGACTGTCTTCCTTGACTCTGAGATTTTTTCCAGCTTTTCCTAAGTCCTCATAAATAACAATGCCGAAGAGATACCCTAATCTTAAGCCCGGAACGTTTCTTTCCTTAAACAAAAAAATAGAAGTGCTCATCCCCATTCTATTGTTTACAGAGGCGTAAGTGCCTCTGCGTGTTGTGCAAAAAGTGTCGTTTCTGTATGTAACACTAAAGGAGATATAGAGCTAAATAATTTATTTTATTGAGCAAATACCAAGTCATTGACCATTACATCATTAGGCTACGAGCTCTCCAATGCTTTTCAACAGTACGGTTCAAATTATTTAGTGCAGAACACTCCTCCAGCTGAGCAGCAGTCATGGGGTTATCCAGAAGTACATAAAACGCAAGCAGGCGAAGTATAGCTAAGTTAAAAGATACAAATACACTGTTACAGCACGAGGTGAATTGGGAACACAGTAGGATCCATAAAGCACACTCCAAGTTTATCTTTAGAAGAGTGGGAAACCACAACGAAACGATTGTCTGAAAATGCTCTTAATCTCTAATAAGTCTTTGCAAGTCTTTTGAACTCCCTTTTTCGTCAGAAAATCCGCAGTGAGACGGTACCCGCTGAAAGCAACTCTTCTCTTAAGTGTCCTGCAATTCTGTACACAGGATCTCGTACTCTCCTAGATACTTGAAGAGGCTTACAGAGCAGAAATATAATCTGAAAATATTTCTATCGTCTCAAGATGGGCAGCAGGTTGTTGCAGAACTACGTGTTCTCCATCGAAGTGAGTTGTAAATGATTGTAAAAGGAAAAAAAGATCACTAAAAACACCAACACCTTGGGAAAAATCAACAAATATAAATGTGAAGCTATTCATCAGGAGGGAAACGAGAGTTAATAGTTTCCAAAGCAATATCACAGAGTGCTGTGTGGTAAAGATCACGTTTTTTCACATTCAAAACCAAGTCCAACCTGACATCAAGTCCCACATGCTCCAATGGACTCACAAAAGACAAAAGCTCGTAGAGTGCATCATTAATCACATTGTATTGAACGTTCTCACGAACGAACTGAATGATTCCCTTCTGAGCTGCTAAATCATTTATTACTTTGCATAAGCGACGGGAAAGCACATACATTTGTGTATTTCTCCATCGATAACTCATCAATATACTCCCTGCCTCTCGAAGATAATGGTTATGGACATGCTTTTAGAGTACAGGTAATTCGGGTTAGACAACACGAGCTAATAAAAAAAACGCACTGCCTTATTTTAATCTTCCTAAAAGGTTATTGTAAAAAGTGACCCTAAAATAAGCGCTCGAAAATGCAGCCACAGAAGCGACAAAACGACGTTATTTCGTTTTATGTTAATTAAATGTAAATAAAATGCGCAATTTACTAAGCTTGTATTCTAAACCTTTTTCTTTCGACCACTGAGACAAATAATTGAAAGTTTAAGACTAACATCAAGTTTTAATTTCATTTAACTGTGATTTAAAACAAAATGCTTTCTGAAGAGACAGACTGCAGGTTCCAGATTTCAATCAAAGGGTCATCGATTAATTTGCTTCCATAAAAACCAGGAAAATTAATAGCTACCTTATGTCAGAAATTGTGTGTTTATTATTAGGATGAAATGCCCTATAAGCAGAAATATTAACTGAGCATTTATATTCAGTGTATTATATATCATACATATTGCATTTATATTCATTTTTCGACGTTATGTAAATTAAATTAGGATTACCTTGGAATATACATATATAAACAAATTGATTATATTAGTAGTGATTATTAAGTAGCGCGTTTTATAAGTGTTTTATAGGTAATTTTTATCTAATTATTACATAAATAATGCCAATCATGTCTTAGCTTGTGGCATAGGCAGTGTTACATATAAACAGACACTATTACCTCTTATGCAATCCAGGCCACTTCTTCCGCTGACCTCATAGGAGTGGGGGAAACATGCGCGTGAGCCTTTCTGCATTACTCCAGATACCGTGATTTGGGGTATAAAAATGTAATTGCCTTAAACGGTTTAGAAGAAATATTTAAAGCTGCTGCTGCAAAAACAATGTGACATTTTAAGTTGTTTTGATGAAAAATTAAATCTAAAGGTAACGTTTACTGGTACAGAGGTTTTGAGTTCGCAAAAAGCTCTCGAACAAAAGCAAAGTTCATAAAAACGGAAAATAAACAGTGGAAAACATTTCATTCTTAAAGATGATATCAGCAATACGCTTGCTTGTAGTTCCCACATAAGATCAAAGTTCCGTGAATGCTACAACAGCGAGAGGTATTATTTTCTGTCTGCATTACCGACAGAGAGCAGTAAACTTGGCAACGCCGCTTGGCCATGGCCCTGATCTCTCCAGCAGCCTCCCTGCCCTGACAGCGGTGGGCGAATCATTTCCATCTCCTGGTGGAGCTACATCCGTAACAAATCCAGGGAACATGGGCAAATTGCCGTTCGCGAGAGGTGCCACCTTTTTTTCCCTGCCATTCGATAAATATGAAACGAGACAGCTTGGCTTGCTCGGTACAAAGCATTTCATTAACGTATTCCACTGCCATGGATTTCGGTGCCTACCTGTCTAGATCCGAGATACGATCGTGGAAGTGTTTACAGTAATGCCTCAAGGGATGGGAGTTTTTCTTCTGTTGTTGTAGTACGTTCTCTGCCTCATTGCAAAGAAAACAAAATAAAACAAAACACGCTCATTATACGTGCATCTCCTCTTATTACCAGAATATTCTTGTGACAAGTTAAAACTCGTTTGTCCATAAGCAATGCCAGAACCAATAACTGCATATTATAAAGCTAACTGGAAAAAATAAAAACAAATATAAATCGTATCTCTTTAAGAGGGTAATTTCGGCCATAGGACACAAATATACGTAATTGGAAAGGACGAATCAGTCTAAAACATATGGGTCACTATCGGGATTCGAACCACGGAGCTTTGGCTTTGTGCTGATACTTAACCAACTGAGCTACTGTGTCCTTCTCTAAATATGGAACCACGAAACCACGAAACCCTCTCATCTCATACCCCGAACACCTTCCTAGGTCTCTCTAATATGGGAGATTTATTTCTTAAAAGGTGACTCGTAATGCTACGAGTACTTGTAACCCAGACTTATGGTTTAACAACAAACCGTATAAGGGTAATTGATATATATAATTAGTTCTTTCATACTAGCCATGTGTAGGACATAAGTTGGGAAGGAATAATCAAACAGGAACTTACCTTTCCTAAGAACATACTTGTTTAAAAACAATTCTCTGCACTAATGTATTTTTAAAAAAATGTAGGGAAACAGTTTGGAAAAAGTAGAATTATATTTCGGAATACAAATTTAATCTCGTAAGTGAAATTCGGTATCATCCTTATCATTCATGTATTAAAGTGAATTAATTATGTTGTGTCATGATGTTTTATTTAATATTAATGCTAATGTTTTATGCCTTGTATACACCTTTTGAGTGTAATATATTGTTATAATTAATACTACTTGTAAGAACACACAACAAAAAAGATAAATGTTCAATAAATGCGCATTTAGTTGTACATTTATATCTTTAAAGTTTTGTGAACCAGTGATAAACAGTTTTAAAAAGATATACAATCTGCAAATTTAGAAGTTAAAGCTTAAGGATCCACGACAGCAAGAAGGGAGGGAGTCCACTGTCAAGGAAAGTATGAGAAACGGTAGAACACACAAGAGAGGTTAACATGGGTGCATAATTTGGGAGACTCAGAAAATATTAGAGGAAAATGGGATAGGAAATATATGGAAGGAAAAAATAAATAGTATGGTGGCCTTTTGGAGTAAATTTGGTGAGTAGTTTAAAAGAAGAAAATGCCTTTAAAGTTACATACAGGATTGAAGTTTTAAAGCAGAATAAAAAAGTGTTAAATTGTGATAAGAAAAGAAGAGAAGGATATGCATGGGCAAGAACTGGAGTTACACATTTAAGGGGTTACGAGGGGACATGGGCAGAGTCGTTTGTCCTTTATGCGGAAACAGGAATAAGAAAGTATACTGCTTTCATATGGACGTTCATCCCTGTCGGAACCACACTGTCTGCCGGCATTCAAGCTCTTAAACCTCTCGTTCACATATTTGTAATAACATCCACATTTGTCATGAGAGGTGTTGGAAATGATGCCCTGCTAGCCACACCTCTCACACTTGTTAAGAAAGTAATGCTCACGTGCAAAGTTTCTTTTCATGGTGTCCTATCTGTTCTTCCAATGTATTCCGATTATTCCCATACAGTTTACTTTTTAAGTTCCCCCATAAATAGAAATCGCATACGGTAAAACCTGGGGATCTCTGGCCATAAATCCTAAACTACTGACCCCAACCTCAAAAATATCAATTAAAGCTAACAAGAGAGCACCTATGTAAGTCCAACGCATAATTCCGTAAGAATTCTCTGCACACCTACACGTATATGCAATGCCATTTTCTGCTGTATATCTATGTCGCTATATGACCATTCAAATGGAACTGTGCTTTATCCGCGAAAAAAAATTATATGAATATTAGAATAATAAAATGTTATACTAAACCTATTTGCAGAAATGTAGTGTACTTATTCGTACATTATCGCGTGGCTAAACTTTCTGAACAACAGTTACCTTATACGGTTTTAATTTTAAAGATTTGGTGGCATTCCAAGACCTGTTTCCTGTGCCAGTTTCCGCAGAGATTTCTTTGTATGTCATTCTAACCTATCTCCAATTTCATAAAGTTTCTCCTTGGTAAGTACGTGGCGATTTATTTTCGGTTTCTTATTGAAAAATGATCCCGTATTTCTAAATCTATTCTCAAGATTACGAAAAATACATCTGTGAGCTGCAGGAACACCGGGGGAATTTCATACAAATCACCGTCTCACTTTTCTGCAAGAGTTTGTTTTCACATGCGAATCATGAATGAAAATTCTGTGTTCTAAAGTGTACTGATTTTTTTGGCATTATAACAGCACCAAAACACAAATAAAGCGAGAAACACTTCGTTTTACAACTTATTGCCTTAGGAAAGTCCGAACGGCACAAAAACAACGCTCCAACTCCTTTAGGCAACAACACTGAAGGTAGAGGAACCGGTTAAACTACTACACGTGCTTTTTCGCTTTCATTGCCCGCGCTCTAGCAGATGAACGTTCAATTAAAAATACAATAGAATGTAATAGAACTAGACAATAAACAGATAACTTTTGGTGTACATATTGGTATTTTAAAATGGGGAAGAGTATTTGATGTTTGGGAAGTATGAAGGGGAGATACAGAAAGATGGAGGGCTAAAATTTCAGAAGGGAAAGACAATCAGATTACAAAGAGGTGTATTTAAAAGATAAGATTTATTGTTGGGAATTCTAAGAGAATGTTGTGACAGATAAAGATTACCTTATTACAAGATCTTGGGTGTTAAGTAGGAGCGGGTCTGTATGGTTATTATAATCAACTATTGTATTTATTTTGTAATCGGTGTAAATTAAGTAAACTGATTTGAAAAACAAATTATTCGTTCATACTAAAACTCTTCACGCATTCATAATATCGCATGAACAATGTGGCAGAAGTTTAATATTTATATCTCCACTCTCAAACTGGTAATGACCCTAGTTTCAATTTAAGACAAAAATTTAGAGAATGTTATTGGATGGCACAGTAGAACAACATTTTTATATTTTATTGTGAATATGTACTTTATAGCAATGAGTTTTTAAGCTGAATTTCATGAAAAATAAATTTTCATAGACCAGTTGTTGATATCAAAGCAGGGGCGAAGTATGATTTAAGGCTGTAATGCTTAGCGTATCCAAAATTAACGTATTGGCTCATATGTGGTAATTTTTATTGATGGATTGAACTTCCTTATTTGAACTAGTGCGCTGTCTATGGTGTAGATAGATCACCAATAATACGGTCGAAGGCTCAGACTGCCTTGTGCAAGTGCAGTAATTATTTTAAGTCACTTGTCAGGAAGAAGTGTAGGAGCTCTTACTTGGAGTTTTACTTACTGTCATAGGTTATCTTCGATTAAGTTCAGTTGATATTTCTCTCCTCTTCTGGGATTTTGTAGAACTGGAAGCCCAACAAACACCCGGAATGCAGACGATATCAGATGAAAGTGTTATATATCTCTATTATTAGCCGCATTGTGATATTATAAAAAGATGTAATTGTTTTATTTTGAAAGTAAATACAATTACGATTACTTATTGTTTTTACAACTTATTCTAAAACTTCCTTGATCATATTTTAGTTAACGCGGGACTGCGGACCGATTTCTAAGTTGGTAACTCTGCAATTATAATTGCTTTTTCCATTATGTCTGTGTAATGCCAACTGAAGCAGAACGGCACAGTATCTTATCAGGGATGTGGTAAAAAGTTCTGTAAAACGACAAGAATTCATTTCAACAGCGATTGGTCTATTTGCACAGAAAAAGAACTGGAGGGTTAAGCTTATATACAAATAAACTTATAAGATGAGTAATGAAACATTACTTTTTTTTTTTTAATATTATGTGTAATTTAATTTAATTATTAAAGTCACAATGTCATAAATTTAAACACGAAAACTATTTATGATAAGTAGATAACATTGCAAAGTTATTGTGGTGGTATATTTAACAATTATTAGGTTTTTCAATATTTTCGCCATCTAATGTCTCAGCCACTTGTATAAAAAGCGCGCTTCGCCACTGCCAAAAGGAAGTCCGTTATTGATGCTTAAGAATATTTAATGCTCTCCCAGATAATTTCAAACTATTATTATTATTATTATTATTATTATTATTATCGCCATCATCATCATCATCTGGTGATGAACAAAAACACAAATCTGCTCTTACATATGCACAATGGTCCAGACACCCAGAAACCTGCTCAAGCCTCTTTCTGCTACTACGAGCTAAATCCATCTGTTATTCCAAACAAAGTTTTTTTAAGATAAAAATAGGGGGTAACTTCCATGAATAATGATTTTAAATATATTTACACTCTGTACACAGTAATTTGAAATCATCAAATAGTTGAGACTTCAGGAAACTCAGCACAGATAGAAATAGCGTCTTTTTGAACCATCGGCTCTCTGAAGGTGTTAGTAATTTGAGACCAATAGATCTCTAATAGTGCCCGCATCAAGCATTTTAAAAAATGATGCTCTCTGTGCTCTTTTATATGCTTATTTCTCGCCTTTTGGCCCCCCTCGATATATGGCCAATCGGTTAAAGATTAGGAAGCCCGATGAGCCAGAATTTTATGCACCTAGGCGGGTATATAGAACCACGAATAGTGTTGTAAATATAATAATTATTTTCGTTTGTCCAAGCATCAATTTTCACTGAATCGACGTCCAGCCCACAAGACACTCTCCTCTTGAGCTCCTCATTCAGACCTATTACTGTCGCAATTTTCTGAAGTTGTCGGAAGAAACGACGAGGCATCATTTGAAGTTCTCTGCATATCTTCGGAGATCTAATCTGTAAGCCATGTGGTTCGCCGTTTCAAAAGCCTGATCCACTCCTGAAGAACCCCTCCCCCCTTTTTCTCCTGAGAAGTCTTTTGGGGTCGCGCCGCACATGTAGACTTAAGTGCCGATTTTGTGTGAGTAACGTCGTTTGCAGACTTTGCCATCTTCCATGTCAATTGCAGACTATGGGTGACCTCGAAATTCTTGCTTTTTATGTAGGTTTGGCTGGAAGCACTTATTTGTTCCATATGTTGCACTGCTTCTTACTACTCCAGGCCTCTGGAGCAATTTATTTTGACAAAAACGAGCAAGATTTGTGTACTGATTCTAAGAGAGAGGGAATTGAACTACTTTTGAAAAAATAAACCCGAGCGGCATAAGGTGGCACGACCAGCTTTTCACCGCGACGGGTGACCGAGGTCGTTAAGGCGCGGAATCGTGAACGGGAGGTCTGGGGTTCGAATCCCATCAGGACCGTCCTCCCTGACAGAGGTTTTTTCCAGGTTCTCCCCAGTCCTCATAAATGGCAAATGCCGGGAAGGTACCCTAAACTTAGGCCTGGAACGCTTCCTTCCTTAAAAAAAATCCTTTCTCAATATATTATTTCATCTCATGTATCATCAGTGTCCACCGCGTGTGGTACCTCAGTAATAAAAACGGGCGTTAAACACTACTCAAAAAAAAAAGACCAGCTTGCGTGCAATCATTTAATGAATAAACAATATGTACATTAAAAATATACGTACTGACTTTTGGGTCTTGGGATTTCGCAGTAGCTAACTTGAGAAATACAGATAACCTTTCTCATCTACATGACTACCCAGGCAGTTTGGATTGTTAGCTCGGTGACTAGTTTTAACAATTTCGTATTCACAGGTTTTGGCCAAGTTTTCAAGGTTTCTGGATCACTGTGCTACATGACAAAGCCTGTTAAAAAGAATTTTCCTATAAATTACCATATCTGACATTAAAATATGAATGTACTACATTATATCCTGTATAACACATATATGTCATTAATTATATTGTGTAATTTATACAGTTTTAAACAATTTACACAATGTAATGCAAAATGGCACATGTCCTATGTTTAAAGTACTTCTGTACATGAACCCTTTAATTAAATGCTATGTTATGCACGGATTCAGCTGTCAAATAGTAGTGAATTGGTACGTTCAAAGCTTCACGGTGCATTTCAAAACGCGTGAACGTCAATTCCTTCGCAAGGAAGTCGCGCATCATTAATATTACGGCCCGCCCAGACATAACGAAGTCAATGTTTGGTACCAGATTGCATCAGTTAATGAGGTCCCTCTGGGACCGGACCTGAAACATCAACCCAATTTCTTTAAGGGGAAGGCTCAGTTCCTTTGCAACTGAAGCGAGAATGGGGCCACGCACTGTTTATGGCAGTAATAAATTTAGGCAGCTGGGGCAAGAGCTGTTTAAAAAATGAGCGCGATATAGGCTATTTACTGTAACGGTTCTCAGTAATTTTTGGGTCATGGTCTTACTGCAAGTAGCATTTTAAATTTGGGAGCAAGGAACTTAATTACATGAGCCCCGCATGTGAAATGAATGTACTGCTTTATATTATGGGGAAGGAGTAAATCAAAAAAAGTTGGAAGAAAACAAAATTTTAAAATTAATTGCAATTGATATGAAAATACATCAAATTTGATACATGATTTACTAATACAGAAGAAATGTTTAAGCAGATATCTATAATGGTTAAATTTCTATGTGCATACCTTACTTTTAATTAAAAAACAAAGTTGTGGAGGTATTTCGCAAAGAAGTTCTTGACTGAAGCACAACCGTTTCTTCTAATTCCTCTGGATGAGATGAATAGAGAGCATGTCTTACAACTAGACTCTGGCAGATTACCATGAGAGTTAATGTTACAGCATTAAGTGTTTTAAAAAAATACGTTTAGTGTGGGCTGTTTAAAAAAATAGTTATAAACCATGTCAGCAATATCTTCTAGTGTTAAGCTTAAATGTATATATAGTTCCTACACATCTTTCACTTGATGTTAATTGATCTCGAATCATATTGTTTTTATCTATATCTATATTGCTATCCCATACATAAAACCAAGAAATGACATGTCTTTATAACATTTAGCAGAACATCATTTCTCTCTCACTCTCACTCTTTCTTTCTTTTTTTTAGATCATATTATATTTATTGTTAAAAGATTTAAATTTGTCTAAGTTATACCCAGAGTTCATCATTTTAGAATCAATATTAATATGAAATCTTACAGATTGGTCTCTAACGAAAGCAATTCTTTAAAAAGAATTATTTCAAATATATTTATAAATCGTTTGATATCGTAATGTAAGATTTCCAAGATATCTGAGACTGTGGACATCTCAATTGAATGGTGCATGATAAATTGCATATGAAAAAGCTGTGTCCGCAATGAAAGCCTGTACTGCTGGTTGTGGAGCAGGTGTGGGGAACGCCGAGTCAAACTAGAGGTTTGCAACCCGCATCGCTTCATTTCTAAGTGACGGATTCATTGTCGTCATAACTAGAGATGGAACAATACCTTCGTAAACAAGGTATCAGCGTATGGTTGACGCGAGATTGCACGTGACGGCAGAGGGACGAGGATCAGAACCGGATTCCGTAGAATTTGGTCGTAGAAACTGTGCCGAAAGTGAGCGAGTCGATTGGTAGCCTGTAGTGTAGTGTTTACCTTGAAGATCCGCTATAGTAGAACTTTATCCTTATTGAGAGATTTAATTGTAAACCAACTTAGGCATTATTTCAACCATCCTACTCTCCCCATTGAGTGCAGTTCTTGGTGATCCCAAAATCAACTTACAAAACCAGCCACGGATGGCCTGGGTCGTTAAGGCACGGTCTGGAGGTTCCATTCTCGCAGGGACCGTCCTACCTGACTTAGGTTTTTTTTTTTTTTTTTTTTTTTTGAGAGGACAGTAATCTGGAATGAAAAATCGGTGTATTATCGTAACCCTGACTACATCCTGGTCAACGAGTTAGCGTTTGTTAAAAGAAGTTATGGTATGTGTCTAAAGAAATTACAGAGAACCACTGCACTTGGAACTCGTACCAAACCGACGGGCTATTGATATCAGCATTGTTTATATATATATATATATATATATATATATATATATATATATATTGATGACCTAATTACGAGGTGGAAAGATGGATCTGGGATTAAAATAAAACCAAACATATCTTTAAATAAATACTTTACTATATGCTGATAATCAAATGATTATCCAAGACACAGAAGGTAATTTACAAAGAGCAGTGTATAGATTAAGCCAAAATGCAATATATTATAATTTAATTATATCTACAAACAAAACAAAGATAATGACTTTTAAAGGGAAGAATCCTGTTAGAGCCAAGATACTAATAAATGTAAAAACATTTGATCAGATATCCCACTTCAATTATTTATTAGTTTTAAATTTGACAAAAACATTGAGATGAAAGTTAATGTATTTGAAACCATTTGTAGAACAATTAGAACTTTAGGGAAAAAAAAAACTAGATGAGAGACACAAATGAAGTTATATAAACTTTTGACTTACACATGGTTCCTGTCTGCGGATATAAAATTTATGAAATATGTAACATAGTGATAAAATAATAAGATCAGATTTTAATATTTTTTCAACTAACGATAGGATAATGACAATAAAATGAAATGGAAAGATCATGAATTATAAAGGAATTGGTAGGAGAGGTTTGGGTAGACCTGGTAGAAGATGGTTTGATGATACAGACCGGAACAGGTGAAACCACTTAATCCTTGAAAAAGAAGAAGAAAAATTCAGATAAGTTTTTTGCTAGCAAGCTGGGATTGGTGCACATAACGACCTTTGTGGCAAAAACCGAATATAACGTCCTAAATGTGATAAGCGGTTTCTTAAAAAGAACCAAGGACTGACATCTTTCGCATGGAACCTCATAAGTTTAGATTGCAACTTCAAAAGTGGTTGCCTTTGTGATGAAGTGTTAGTTTAAGTGGGAATTTTTGTATATGATAAAATTTATAATTGAAAAATGCTGATTTATGTTATTTTTCTTGCGCTATAAATTTTTTGATGAAGTAGATAAAGTTCGAAATCCACCTTGTATATCACACTTTCTTAACCCAGGAATGGAAACTTGCAACTTCTGTAAATAGAAATATGGGGACTCAGTTCCTCACAACAAATATAACCATTTCAACTGTATGTTCTACAGTATTAATATTAAAACTATTGATTATAAGTATTACTTGATAAAATAATAAGAAATATTCCTAAAACACTCAACCTTTTAAATGTGCAATACAAAACCTAAACTCATGTTCATTTGAATGTACTTTTATCATAAACATTTCATGACATTCACATTTTAGTCTTCTTTTTGACACAACACTTCTAGTTACTCTTGAGACCTCTCGTACCATGCCGGAGTAACTAACTAGTGGAACTGTGGATTGCTTTTATCAGCGACAAAGTGTATGGGCAAGCCCACTAATGTCATTACCTCATTCACACAAATACCACCCAGATAATTACATCTTTCGTCAATTTTATATTTAGTCCGCTGTGTTAGCATTTGTTTTTCAAATTTACTACATTTTTTACGTTACTAAATCAATAAACAATTCGAAAACATCAACAGTGTCTTTGGGAACTTAACCAGGATCTTTAGAGCCTCTTCTATGTACATGATATTGTGTCTTGTCGTTCTTTCTGGTTTCGAAGGAGGCATAGATGACCATTCCTTCCTTTTAATGTTCATGTTCTTAGAAGAAGTAAGCACTCATTCACAATTCTTGACGTTGAAACAGAACAGTGGAAGAAGAGATTTCAGTCGCTGCTTTCTTCCTTCTTTTTACACGGTGGTCGCTTTTTTACCTTCACCACAGCTGTCAGCGGAAAATAATATTCTTCTACATCATTGTAAGTCACAACAATGTTTTCGTCACTTTTCTGATTTCATAAACTCGTCCGGAACCAAATCATCGTCAGTTTTGCCGGCTATACTGCTAATCAGCAATTAATGGAAAAGTCGTAGAAAACTATTTGCATATATTCATAGAAAACAAACAAAAAAGAAGGAGGAATACAAAAAATAGTTCAACAACATTTATTGACAATAATGTTACGTGAAGGAAACGTGGGGTACTGGATGCCCCAAAGTGACAATAGATAGCAGACGTAAAGTTTCTTATACAAACAGATTGTCATAACTGAATGCTTACTACTTTAAAACTAAAGTCACTATATATGGCGGGACAGGTCTTAACAACATCTTTATATTGCAGAAGGAAATTCCGCTGGGGTATTCTCCATGTTTCTATTAAACCACGTTACTAAAAAGCAATATTGATCATTCATTTTACAGTTTTTAGGAGAATAAAACCTTAATATCGTGAAATTATGTACTTAAATACTATTTCTCTATTTTATAAAAACAGCTGCCCCAAAATACCCGTTATCATCGGTTGTTCTTTTTAACAGCTGTGTAAAAAATCCACTAATCACTCGCTGTAATTGCTTTGATAAATGGAGTCAATCTTTTGACATATATACGTGCTGATTTTCTTGCACAGAAAATATTAATTTGACCCGGGGACATAAATAATAGAAATTACTTTGGGAGATGTAATAATTTCCCTATACAGATAGTTCATTTTGATGCTATCCATTTGTGCTGTAGCAGAAACCTGTTACAAATGTTTCTATTTATAGGAATATTATATTGTGTATCATCGTAACTATGAAGAAACCTATTCGGCAACTAGTAGCGCACTGCCTCATAACGACAGGATTGCACACGCGGTCAGCAATCTTATGAATCAGACGGGAATAAGAGATTGGAAAAGCAGGTGCTTTCCTAATATATATGCAAACGTGTATCGCTTATACAGATATAAATGTTACTATACTAATTACCACTACAAACTCTTAACTGGAAGACATGAGCAGTAAGATTCAATGTTGAACATACTGCTAATGTGCAGGATAGTGATTTCATTATGAAGATACATGGCTTCCTTTATAACCAGTTACGCTCTCCCCATGCTTTAGCGTGCTTGAACATCTGCCTATTTACCACATACAGAGAACGAAATGTTTCAACATATGCTTGGTGGACGTCCACTTTTAAGCAGACAAGAAAGTGGCCCTGAAGAATGTAAATACTGTGTGTGCTTGAGACATAAATACCAGACCACCTCCTTGGTCTTAGGGTCAGCGTGTCTGCCAGCAACTCCTTCGAATTTCATAGGATCAGAAGCCTGAGTAAATATTTTCCCCGGGATGTTTCCTTAGCCTGAAAAATGTGAATGCCAGGTAACTTGAAGCGTTATGGGTTCCAGGTTCATTTACGTACTCATTTCATTAAACATGATTCATCGTCTCTTAGACCTTTACTGGTATCTTTCTTAATTGAAACAACTTACATGGCTCAACAGCCCACAAATCTGGGACACTTAATTATTTTATTGAGTTTAAAGCAAATAGACCTATTTGTAATAATTATTAACCGAGACATTGCCTAAAAATCTCTCTTTCCCCCCCCCCCTTTGTAAAAAATGCAGCGGCGAACTGAGACTTTGATGTCAAAATTAATGAAAAATCTAATTTATTCTAGATATATCATAAAATGAGTCTGAAATGTTACCATAAAATGTTTTCATGCTCAAAATTATGGCGTGTGATTGTCAGTTATGTAAGTAATCGTAAATTAAAGTATTAAAAACAGGTAATGTTCCATGACAATCTTAAATTTATTTATACCTATATGAGGATATGATGCACTTCAATCGCTCCACCGCCACGGGTTCACCGCCGAGGTGTTAAGGCGCGGACTCGTGAGCGGAAGGTGTGCGGTTCGACTCCCACCAGGACCATCCACCCCGACTGAGGTTTTTTTTTCCTTCAGATTTTCGTCAGTCATAAATAGCAAATGCCGGGGATGTACCCTAAAACTTAGGCCTAGAACGTTTCCTTCCTTAAAAATTCTTTCTCATTATATCATTTCATCTCATGTATCATCAGTGTTCACCGCCTGTGGTGCTTCAGTAGTAAAAACGGGCGTTAAACATTATTAAAAAATAACTCAATCACTCCTGAAATAATTTCTTGGCGTTTTACTAAACTTATTATCATCTTTTCGCTATAATCCTGGTAAGATACCACGCCGTTCACTGCACTTAACAATTACGCAGAAATAGAGGGAAAACATTTATAAATAAAGAGCTGCCAATCTTTCATAACGCCCGCAGTCCCGCGTAAACTAAAACACAGTTAAGGGAGTTTAAATATAATAATTAATAGTAAATAGTATTTATTGTTAAAACAAAATAATGATATATTTCACATTACGGCAATGCAAGTAAAATTGCCGAAATTTTTAATTGATATCCTGTTTCCCTGCTCTTCTATTGGTCTTCGGGTTCTTCAAAATTCCAAAAGATGAGTGACATAATCAATTCCAATGAGACGAGGCTAGCCCTCACAGCAACGAAAGCTTCATGAAAGACCCTCTTTACCTCTGCCTGACAGGTACTGAATGGTCGCTACTACGCCTGCACAAAGCAGGCTGAGCCTTCGACCGTATTGTTTGTAAGTGACCTGCTATCTACGTCACAGACAGCGAAAAAAACATGTTTCTTACTCGGTCTGTGCTTCGCCCCTGAAAATATGGGAATTGAAGTTTAAAGTCCTATCAGTCAATACCCTTTTTATTATGTTGCCTATTTAAATGCTTAAAATAACAATTAAAGCGAAAATAAACTCAGAATTTATGTATTTTATAACTTTTTCTTCAGTAGCATAGTGTTAAGTAACATGGACCGCACATACTGATTGAGACTGATTTCCCCTGGATGCTTAGGTGAACGCTGGGATAAATCTTTCCTTTCCACGAATTTTCTGCTCTCCCATCTCATCTCATTCAATTATTAGGTCGAAAGTATTGCGCTGGTGCTATGTACGGTGTTACAGTGGCTTGCACTTTTGAAAAGTTTCTGTACAACATCGGATGTGTAAACTGCTCTTTTGACGGACTCGAACCCTTTGGAGGAAGGCTCTATTGGCATCAGGGTGTTCTATCTGGGAATATTATCAGAATTTCTTGTATGTTCGTGCTTCAACGCCTCTGTTTCCCTTCCCTCCATTGGTCAATCCTTAAAAGCGAGGTTAAAGTACCGAAATACCCTCCTCCATCCCTACCAATCAAATCCAATATTAATTGGAACAGAATGATCAACAATCACCTTTAATGCGGAAATGTTTCATCCCTGTTATTTTTAAACTATAAATGCATTGCAATAATGTGTATATCAGCAGCGGTCAAAATTTAGGTTTGGAGATCCATTCTCTTTTAAATCAAAACAAAACCAAAATTCAAAATAACGAAAACTTTTGAATAACAAAAAACATAAAACCTTTTACATTCAAATTTCTCATTATCAATTTATCAATTATTCTCCTAGGAATAATAATCAACTCCATCTCTACTAACGCGTTGTATTTGCGGCGTTAGAATTTGTTGTGGATAGCATATCGTGTGGAGTTTGTTTTATCCTTGTATTGTCAAGTAGCCTGTTTCAATTTTAATTTGATACTCTTGTTCAATGAAAATAGCTAACCAAAAAACAATCAAAACATTACTGTATAAGTCAGTCCTGGTGGTAACCATACTTGCCTCGTAAATCCAAGATCACGGGGTTAATAATTTAATCTTTTTTCGGGCGTAAAACCCCTAAGCATGACTTTCTTCGGAAGGGAAGTAAAGCCATGGGCCCCGTGTTGTAGATTTACGGCACGATAAAGAACCTCCAGCCTGAAAGAAGAGGCCTCTGAGCAAAATGTATCGGCCGTTTCACGCCCTGAATTGAACGGGACGCTAATGACCTGAGATGTTAAAGAGCGTCCGTAAATAAACCAAATAAAAGTTTATTAGTATTTTCAAAGAGGCGTCTCTGCATAGATGTTTTTTTTAACGTGTCTCCTTTAACTTCTTTATTGGTTATAAATATTTGCTAAAAGTAATGTGGTTCAGAACACTAAACTCTCATAGGGAACGAGGTAAAACAATGTAATGCCAGAAAGAGAGAAGCAAAGAAAGGGATGTGCAGAAAAGAGAAAGGAGAGGGACAAGAAAGGAAGAAATAGAAATAAAAAAACAGATAGCAAGAAAAAGAAAATGTGGAGAGAATTAGAGTTATTTTGAAGACACATAATCTGTTCAAGATTATAGACAAACTAGCAGAATATGTCCATTAAAGCCAATAATAAGCCATAAACCAGGACGAAGGAAAAATATTGATAAGGCAAACCTTACGAGGTGTAAATAATGTATATAATTTGTTTTGATGCCCCGTCATTTCTCTACTCCAGTGTTTCCCAAACTGTGGTTCGCAAACTCCCTGGGAGTTCCCGAAATCTTGCAAAGAGTCCTACTAGAATTTTTCCCTGCAATTCCTAATTGTGGCCACCATGAATTAAACACATTGTTTTCTGTTCTTTGAAATGAAGCATGTTTTTAGGTATTTGATGAAATGGAGTAGTATTTTATAAGGAAAAGACTTTGTTTATGGGTGCCAGGAGGAGCAGAAGGGGCAGGACAAAGACCATAATGTTGTGCGATTACAATAGAAGGGCCATACTTTCATTAATCTGTCATATAGATATAAAAAGACACGAATATGGCCAAATACCATCTGAAAGACTTAAGAAAACATTATGGAAGTATGCCTTCTATATCCAATAATAATAATGATGATGATGATGATGATAATAATAATAATAATAATAATAATAATAATAATAATAATAATAATAATAATTGGATCCGTTAGAAGAGGCAGCAATTTTGCAATTCGCATTAATAGTAAACACAAAAGAAATTTTCCACTGATTTTTCCAACTGCAGAAGAGCCATTTTTGAAGACGTTTAAAGAAGGAGTTTCCATTATTAACAAATAAAGCACTAACAAACTTATTGCCTTTTTAATCCATATATTTGTGTTATAGATATTTTTCTTCATAAGCCTATTCAAAAATACAACCCATAAATAGTTGAAAATGACCTGATTATGGTTCATGAATTCAGAACTCTGTGCTGTCGCAAGCAAACGCTTTGTTCTCATTGAATTTCATATTAAGATCTGTAAAGAAAACGTATAGTTTAACAGAGAAGTTTAAAATATTGAAACTTCCCTTAAACTGTGTAACTTAGTTTCCGTTCCTACATAAAATATTTCAGAATTGCCAAACCGTATGCTTGAGTTTAAAATGTGTGAATTTAAAGATAGAGAAATTGCTATTTCTTTATTAACTTATCTATTTAATTTCGGGTTTACTGTTTTAAATGTAAAAGACTTTTCATTATTGTAGACATTTTTGCATCATTTTTGGAGGGCAATCCTGAAGAAAGTCTATTTGGTGTAGCTATGGTAACTTAAGCTAATTTAAGAGTGTTAAACATTTAGCACATGGGGTTCGCTCAGCTCAGATATTTGTGAAGGGAACTCGCGAGTCGAAAATGTTTGAAAATCTGCTCTGCACCTTGCGGCAATAACATCTTTAACATATGCGCTGATGTGAATTCTTCTGCTTCGATATTTCCAATCCACTAATTAATTTATTCTTTTAACTCCGCATACATTGGCTAAAATGCAATGCATTGATTCTTCTATTTGGTGTTAGATCTTCACGATTATGAATTAATTACTGTAGTGCAGAGTTGGAATAATTTGACGCTAAACGTTCCAGTATTACAAACATCATCGTCAATCATATTTGACTGAAGCAAGTGCAAGTCATTCGGGAAAGTCGGGGCTAGAAAAGTGTGCCAGGACCAGCTGAAATACAATGAGAATAGTTTAAAATTACTGCAACATAGATGGGCCGACCAGCGGACCTAATTCCCCTCGCGGCGCCATTCTCTTTTCCAGTCAGTTGCGAGCGGGATTTCGACAGAGTTGGACAGTTGTATATTATATTTATATTCGAGTCAGTTACAAAAGTCGTGTGACAGAACGAAACAAGCATTTGGACCAAATTTCCTGGAAGACAAAAAGCCACGAAAAACAATATTAAAGCTAGTACAGAACTGCTGCCATCAACGGTATGTGTACTGTAACCAGGTGGAATGTGTTTATGAAAAGCTTAAATCTAAGGAACTTTCACCAGTGAATCGCAAAGGTACTATATATAAAATCACACACAGCTAAGGTGGCTTTTGAAATCATTACCTGTCTTTGTTGGGAGACTCAAGTGAACCCATCATATTCTCCAGACATTGTACCATTTGGAAACTGCATTGGGTGGATCTTTTGCTTTCGCTCTAATGAGTTCTACCAGTGGAATTCATAGTCTTGCATCACGTCAGCTGAAGGTTCTTGTTAGAGATGTTGGCTCTGTTTAAAACTAAAGATATTATTTTGTTTAGAATAAGATGCTTTGAGTTCCACAGAATATTTTGGTCACTTTATAAAAAAAACTGAACTAAGCTATGATTTATGCGAACATTTTTGCCTGGTTTTAGGTTTGCTCTAAATTCCCCTTAGGTTTTCCAAATGCTAAGTAACGTCCTATGTGTTGAAAGTTACAATAACCTGAGGCAAGTATTGCTTCGGTCTCACAGAACGACAGTGCGTTAAAGGGGTTTATGAGGAGGTTCCAGGAAACTTCATGGAGGAAGATGGTAGACATAATAAAACGTGTTGTTATTAAAAGACTATAAAATATTACAAGAAATAAAATATACACATTACTTGAAGCTGAAGCGGTACCATTTCTAGGAAGAAAAAATAATATAATTATCTCTTTTTGTATCTCTCATAGTACTACAAGCATAAAGGTGGAGAATTTATGTTCACGATAGAGAAGAATTTTAATGTGCGTAAAGCATAGTTCTTTGATAGGTATAATATAATTTTAATGGTGGCTTTTATTATTTTCAAGCACTGTGCCTCATTAGGCTGTAAAGTGTTCTATTTCTACACACTGATCTGCCCAATAAAATTCTTAAGCTTGTAACAATTTACTCGCTACACGCTGTGGGAGTTCTCAGGCTTTAAAAACTAACAAGTTCCACTGGGGAGAATTAAAAAAGTTGCATTTTTGCGCTATCCGCACAGTTACCGTTGCCTATTCATTTTGTAATTAGGTATTTAGCTTCACGTCTTTTCCCTACCTGCTTATGTTATGCATACAACACATTTATTCAAACAACTTCTGGCTGATTGTCAAATCACACCCATGTGATAGGGAGGGTTGCATGCAAGGTCTTGAGCCATTGGTAGAAAATTCCCCGGATTCAGAATTTAATGCCCCTTTTAACTGCAGAGGCAGCACAGGGATGGACAGTGGTAATACATGAGATGAAATGATAAATTGGGAAAGGATATTTTTTTTTGAAGGAAGTAAGCGTTCCAGGCCGAAGTTAGAGTGTCTCCCCGGCATTTGCCATTTATGAGGATTAAGGAAAGCCTGAAAAAAAAAATAATAAGTAAAATTAAAAATGCTCATTCAGGGAGGACGGTCCTGGTGGGAATCGAACACCAGACGTCTCACTCAGAGTCCGCCACCCAGGAAGGTTAATAGTACCCGTTAAATGTTAGGTAATAAGAATGGAGAAGGCTGGGATGTTTCCTTCTACCAGATTTAGTTAACACATCCCCATAGGTTATAGAACGTAGCAGTGTCAGGGACTTCAGTGCCAACCAGAAAATGTTTTCTTTGTTTGCTGTCTCTGTGTTGTTTCGTGTGTAAATTTTTATGTGGTTCATTAAAATGTATTAAACGATTCAGATCAGTCATTTTACGTCAAAACGCTTCGAGTTATAAAAAAAGCAAACAGCATCATTTGTTCTATTTATATTTGTCTATTCATTATCAGAATCAGAATATATCAATTCCCAAGCATTAACTTATTACAGCACATTTAAGATAACCCATAATTTTTTGGGAGGGGTCAAAACAATATATCAACAATCAAAAGAAAAATGTATTCCACGAAAAAAGCAATAAAATTGTGTCACTGATTTCCCTTTCAAGTTTTTTTCTAAGCTTCTATTTGTCTTAATCGGTGCGAATTTAAAGAAGGGTTTCGAGTTTTCTTTCTTCTCCTCCCTCTCCTTTAAAAAAAATTAGAGCATTGCGAATGCTCAAAAATTAAGAAAAATTTATACAATTTTCACACTGGAATAAAAAAGCTTGAACCTAAAACGTTATATTTTAAAAAAATAAGTGTAATTAGAAAAATTTAATATACATTCCGTAATGTTTTTACAGCTGTAAGCTCAACAGTTTCAGTCTTTGTAATATTGGTAAAACGAAACGCTTTGAAGCCCTCAAAATGCTTAAGATCCAAACTTGGAAATTGTTGACTTTTTCGGATGGTCCATGCCTACACCATATTTTTTAAACTTTATTTTCATTGCCCAGAACCCAGCAGATACAAATATACGAAACGGGTGTCTACATTCCACAAAGCCAATGTGTCGGTGTTTGCCGCCGACACGTGATGGCACTTAACAAATAACAAAGATTAGATTTATGGCAGTGCTGGTAGCCTCTTCGAGCCTTGAGAGGAATGTGGTGCGTGCCATAAGATGCCGCCCGACATTCCGTCTCTTCCTCTATACTCTCGGCAATGTATCACTGCTCCGCATGGCTATGATTGGTTAACGAAACGCGTGTGCCTGTGCTGCGGGAAGGAAAAAAAAAGTCGTAACATTAAAACACATACTTAAGCTCTATCATTGTTCATCAAATTGGCTATCAGGTGGGTAAAACATTCCTTTAGAAATCTGCTATAATATTTCGTGATCTGCTAAGCTGTCAACCTCTTCCAAATACAGAGAGAACAGTTTAAAAATCCCGATACCTCGTTCAGTCGATCAGCGGTTAGACCCCGCATTGCCGCCGGTGGTTATTTGCGTAGACTTGCGACACTCAAGCGCTTCACCATTTTAAAACTTACGCTCTATATATAAATAATAGAATTCGGTCCTGGTGGTGTAGTGGTAACCATATCTGCCTCCTAAACCCAAGATCGCGGGTTCAAACCCCGCTAGGATCGATAGATTTTTTCCTAAGTATGGCTTCCTTCGGAAGGGAAGTAAAGCCGTGGGTCCCACGTCTCACATTTATTGCACTTAAAAGAACCTCAAACCTGAAAGAAGAGGCCTCTGAGCAAAATTTATCGCCGTTTCACGCCCTGAGTTGAATGGACGCTGATGACCCGAAATGTTAAAGAGCATCCGTAAAAAAAAAAAAAAAAAAAAAAAAAAAATTAACAAAATGATGCACAATTTTTGTTCCTAATAATTTTTTGTATTTTTCTGCTTTTTTTTTTTAAGTATAATATTTATTGATATCAAACTGTTTTTTTTTTTTTTTTTTTTTTTTTAAATTTCCCGTACTATTGTAAAAAAATATTTCTGAAACCAGAAGACTGTGGTTTTAACACTTTAACCATAAACAAGGTCTTTTGCAAACACCTTTGGAATTTGCACGTATTTGTAGAACAGCCCTTGTAAACCTCTTCCTTGTTTTTAAGTTTTTAGGTCTTCCATCATCACTTCTGAACTCTCCTGAAGTTTCCCACATGCTAAGTAACATCCTATATAATTTTATATATATATATATATATATATATATATATATATATATCCTTTATTATAATTATACAAGAATAAAATTTGTTTTCATTTCTGCTGTAACAAATTTATAGATTAAACGCAAATACCGCTGAATTGTTAACTGCAGAAAAGCACCGATTTCAGGATCAAAAAAGAAACATAATGAAAATGGAACAATTCTTAATAGTAGATCATTCATTTTTTAAACCTCCTTTGTGCCTCTGTAGGAAGAAAGCAATAATAGAATGCAAATTGGACTCTAGAAGAAAATTGGAAGTTAATGGCAAATGTTCCGTAATTCATCTGCAGACATAACTTATAATATATAGCTCCAATCTCCTGACTCATAACCATCTTCCAGACGCCCACACTACCGTCTGCGTGCATATTTTTTGTAGCCACAAGACTGTGCATCAAGCAGAAAACCAGGTTGGGCAACATAAATTACAGTTAAGGAAAATCTTAGCGTTTTCGCAGGTAATTGACCATCCTTTCCTGGAAATGTTATAATACAATGCAACTCGTAAATTCCTGAATATGTTATGTATATTCATAGGCTCGTAAACTAACGCTCGTATCTACCATTCACTCGCTTCCTAGGACTAACCTCAACCTGCATCAAGTAGCTGCAATGATGCCAGAGCTGGGAAAAAATTAGTAGCAACACTTTCGTTGTTCTCTGCATGTCTAGAAGAAGAGCATAGTTGTCTAATGCGCATAGTCCACTGCATTAGATGGAAGAAGCTATCGGATATTTCAACAGCGTGCATGGATTGAAATTGAGGTGGCATACATCAGAAACGCGAAGAAATTTCATGCGGGTTTCCAAGAAGCCTGTGATAATGTATCCTTGTCATATAGCACGGTGGCCTATTTGGTGTCCTTGTTTCGACAAGGACGCAATAGTGTGGTAGATGCACCACGTGCATACCGTCCTGTTCTCGAAACTGAGTACTACCACAAGTTTCTACAATGTCATTTTCGTCCTGCTCAGCGGAGAAAACGATGGCATTTACGCACACATGCACTCATCATTTAACAATGATATCTCTGTGAGATTATTTCAAAGATGTGGGTGTAAAATACTTGAAAATCCACTCTGTTCCCCCGATATGAACCCCTACGGCTTATATTTATTTCACAAATTGAAGGTATTACTGAGAAGACAGCGTTTCGACATTGGAGACGTTATTCTGCAAATAGTAGAGCTCTCCTCAGACAAACACAAACAGCTTAGCTACGAGTTCAGTCTGTTCCAGAAATTACTGTATGGGAATGCAGAAATGTCCAGACTATAGAATGTATGATTATGAATACTTTGTCA
The DNA here is from genome assembly GCA_030762175.1 of Metallyticus violacea. NCBI lineage: Eukaryota > Metazoa > Arthropoda > Insecta > Mantodea > Metallyticidae > Metallyticus > Metallyticus violacea. The sequence goes on from CM060837.1 coordinate 60,846,238, forward strand.
GTACTATCTATCCCAGCAACCGAATACCTCGAGGGGTGTTGGAAAAATATGGCAAATGTGCTTCTCAATATAGTCTCCTTCGAGAGCTATATACCTTTGTTCAATGAGTTTCCAAATTTATATCCCGGCAGAAAAATAAATTTTGTCAAATTGATTAAGATTTTTTCCACCGAGACAAATTTTCAAGTTTGAGAACAAGAAAAGTGCCAAAGGGTAATGCGATGGTTGAGGAATCAAACGGAGAACGAGTTCATGCACTTTTGCTATTGCGACTCATTGTGCTGATTAAAAAGTCCATTTTATGCGCCATTTTTGACCGTTCCTCTTCAAATGTTCCACATTCCTGCACAAGAGACTACTTTTCCCGCTTTAAAGTAGACTACTTTAATTCCTTGGGAATCCCCATATAAACAGTTGCCATCACCTTTCCAGCTGGCAAAAGTCTTCGCTTTCTTCGGCGCATTCCCACCAGTAGTCCAGTTCTTTGACTGCCCCTTTGTCTCAAATGGATAATGATGGGTCCAAGTTTCGTCCAAGGCAACAGTCGTGTGAATTTTATCACATATCGCCAAACACTGCATTGAACATGCTTTCCTCGTATACCCAAGATCGCCGGTTCAATTCCGGCCAGGGTCGATGGATTTTTTTTTTCAGGCTTAAAATCCTAAGTGTGGCTTCCTTCGGAAAGGAAATAAAACCTTGGGATCCCTTCCATAGAACCTCAGGTCTGAAAGAAGAGGCCTCTGAGAAAAATTCATCGGCGGTTTCACGCCCTGAGTTGAATGAGACGCTGATAACCTGAGATGTTAAAATGTTAAATAAATAGATAAATAAATTGCATTGAAACTTCTTTTGCATTCTTTTTTGGTCCACGTTCAATAAACGTAGGGTTAATTTGGCACACAGCTTTTACATATAACAATTAGGGTGTTGTGCACTTGTTGAGCTGATATGTCTGCAGTTTTCGTTATGCCTCATACTTTCATTCGCTCGTCTCACTTAAGCATATCGGACATTCGAAGGGCACTTCATATTCGGTGCATGTACCGCAACGTTTAAACTCATTTATACAGAAATAATCTTAAGGGCTGGTTGACCCAGTCGGCAGACACCACTTCCAACCACCACATTGCGCGCTATCATGGATGAACATCTTCTGATTGTACAGTGTAATTCAGTTGATATGTTGCTAAATAAAGTTTTCATGGAACATTACAACATGTTTTTCAGTGGGGGGGGGGGTTCCCCTTCTTCGCAGATCCTCTGAGGAAATAAAACATACCGCAATAATAAAGAAAATACTGTGATTCCGTACAGCAGTTATTAGAAAGTCTATGTAAGCAACACCGCAGACGGGTACAGGGATTGAGAACATGGTTTGTGGTGATAATTTGGGAACGGTTAGTGGCCATGTGCAAAATCTCCATGTTTAGAGTTCATATTTGTGTAACAAGCATTAAAATATATAATCCTCACTTTATGAAATTTAAGTTGTTCACTTTTATTGGCTCTTTAGTACATGCTTTTGGAAGACCTGACTTCTTCATGTTAACGCCATTCAGAAAGTGAGAGGCGAAGGTTGGTTCGAATAATGACTTCATCCGGGGAGAGACTAGGAGTGGCTGCAACATAAAGGAATTCGAAGTATATACTTAATGACAGTACTCGTTACCTTTGTCTTCAGACAGACAAGCGCAATTAATTTTCTTTACCTCCACCAATCTTTGTGCTTATAGCCGATAATACGTGTTCCTGTTTTTCAGAACATGCATAGGAATTGGGGAAAAAGAAAATATACAGTAAAGAAATTTTAAAAATTAGGACATGTGGGGATTCAAAAGAAGTGGCATAAGACGATGGAGTGACAGAAAGAGAGATATGAAAAAATAGAAAGGAAAATGAAAGATAGAGGAACAGAAAAAAAGAATGCGTTTGTAGAATAAAAGGAGGGGAAGTGAGAAAAATGAAAAAATAAATAAGTTGTGACAGATCCCCACACCCACGCATGCCCAAGAGTAAATGCTTTTAGATAATGTAAATAGTATAATTATAAAATGTAGTAGCAAAGTGGGACATTTCATGTATTGCTAAAATGTGTTCTTAGCTACCTGGACATTTGACTCCATGACAATTGGGAAAAGGTTGCCTTTTGTCACCTTTTGTGTTTCTTCTGCTGGTAATAGCTAGAGCGATGAGTTTGTCTGCAATAACAAAGCTAAGTGCATGCAGGTGACCAAACCATAGATCCTTTTGTATCTTAGTTGCTGAAGATGCTTCAAAATTCGTTGAAAGTAGACGGGGTAACAGGCATCGGCGATGAAATCGTTATATCGTATGTCGGGAGCTCTCCAATGAGGCGTATAAGAGGCGATGAATTTAAAATAAGCTCATTTGGGAACTCAAAAGCTCAGGGAAGCTGTGGGCGCTGTGCTGTGAACCTCACTAAACGCTTTGAAACCATGTAGCGACGTTTGGATTTCATATATTTGGAGAAACAACCTAGCAAAGGCACGTTTTACCGGGTGGTTTTTACCAGATGCAGCCGCGGTTTCAGATCAGGAAGTTAAGGCAGTACAACTCATTACCAGATCGCTTTATCAGATGCAGTAGACGAGTGGTACACAGATATATTTAGCATGCGTCATCAAAGTCATAGAGATAACGAACCAGATGGCCGATAATTAGTGTAGTGTAATTAAACATTTCAATGCGTTTAAATGAAGCAAGGTCGTGTGATTTAAAACCACCCCTCTGCATCTCCCTCCTCCCGTCACCAATAAAACACAAAAGGGATTTCGGGCCTCTGAATGACGTGGGACCCTCTGTCCAACAACAACATCAACACCAGCATATATAAAAGCCGCTTCAAATCGGGCACATCCAACGTGGGGCGACATCGTCGACACACCCCAGTAAAAACTTGCTTCAAAGTTTAAAGTTAGAGAAAGAGAGCGAAGGATGGAGGAAAATAAAATATAAGACTAGGAAAAAACGAGAGCAATAAAGAGGAAGCGCGGTGGAAAAATGAGCAGAAAGCAAACTGAGCCGTAAAGCTGGTAAGAAAACGAAAATGAGAAAAAGAATAAGGAAATGGATAAAAGAACAGAAAATGGCGTATAAAACAAGGGGAGGGAAAAATGGAAAGGGAGGGAAGACAATTCCAGAGAAATCGGAAGGAAAAGTATAGCAGAGAATAGCACATCTGTATTTATGAGCAATTTTAAATATTACTTTTGTAGAGGAGGTCTGCGTGAATGTCACACTATTCGTTACTTCTTTTCGGAGCCTATAGCAACAACCGCGTTTACGAAAAGTAAGTCAAAGGTGTGGGAAACGCCGGTACTTTTGATAGAGTGAGTCATAGTAACTCAATGCAGTGTTTGAAGCACTTGTGGTGATCGCCATTTCGAACTTCCTTAGTGCAGTACATGTATCATTTATGTAGTTGAGAACCTCTTACAAAAGATGATTTCTTTTATTTTCCTTTAGATATATTTAAGAATTTCTTGAATTAGGTCGCTCATTAAGTTTGTCAGCAGTTATTCTGAGACGCCCTGTATATTTACTGAGGCTGCATGGAGACTCTCAAACTCTGCAGGCCCCAGAAATTTCTGCTAGATTGCTTGCAGCATGCGAAGGTGAGGGATTATTGCCCAGTGTGCATCTGAATTGCATCCAAAATTGGTAAAAAAAAATTAAAAATATTGCTTTCCGTTGTACAAGATCTAATAGAATTCTAGAGTGTATCGTAACTTATTAACTTGCATTAACAAAGAAAAATACAAATGAAAGTAGTTTTCAGTACAATAAATAACGAAAACAAGATTACGTGACTGCATGGCGACCTTGCTTGATATTTCGTTGTGGAGAAACAGATGTCATATCTTTATGACAAAGAATCATGTTAAATAACAGCACACACACTGTACAGAATGCAACTGGGGTATTTGTCTTTGGAAGGCGACATAGCTCTGAAGTAGGTCGATGAGAGAACCATTTCTTATGTAACCAGTACTTTAATGCCCATCTGGTATTCCTGAAGGTTAATTTCACAAAGGAATTACGACTAGTACAACATATAATTTGAAATGCTCTTCGTATATAAATATATTAATATTTAGAAAATTTAAAGTTCGACAAATTTGCAAAATATTCACCTAAACATTCCCTAAAAATTACCTAAACATTCCCTTAAATAGTAAAATATTCTCTTAAATTTACAATATCTATGGTAATTCACAAAATTGTACTGTATATGTTACTAATATTGAAAGCTTTATATTCTTATATCATTATAACAACATTAATTGAATAATATTGATTTAAAAAAAAAAAAGCAAGACACTGATGTATTCCTGTTAGAAGCACCCATGTCACTTAAATGCTCAAATTTACACATTTATTTCATTAAAAATGCATTGCTTCTATGCCTTATCGCAGTTTGTTCCATGCATTGCAGAGTATTATTTTTACCATCGCATTTATCCTTCTTTACTCAATGACTTAGGAATCAGCTAGGAAATGACTTTCCCCCCCCCCATTTTCTTTCCAGCTCTCATCTTCAAATATCTGAACTACATTTGTACCCCCGTTTCTTCCCACCACTCCTTTGCCATTGTGGTCTCAAAACGTCATTCCTGACAACCAATAGTCGTTAAATATAAGGAAAATAATCGAATCAGACCTCGTTCTTACGTTATAGGTGGTCCGCTCAATTTTATAGCCAATCGGGTAAACCGAAAATTAGCAATTTTCTAGAGAGGGACGGAGGTAAACAGCAGCCTTTACAATAGTTTATAATTATGCAACTAACTTTCCATGTTCCTTTCCCTTCAGATTATACTCGTATATCATTTCACTCTTGCGTATAAAAAAGCTAAAAGAAGCTCAAAATGTTGTTTATCAGTTGTTATGTTCTGAAGAATTTGTGCTGAAATTTCGATATATCAGCAACTATATGCTATCAATTAAGTATGTTCTTGCATCTATACAACGTCCATGCATTAAATCGACCCCATAATTTCTCAGAAGGAACGAGTATGATTCATCGAAAACAGGACATCAATACCAGCAGGTGTCTAAATTTGATATGGGAAGTATTGTGATATACCGAGAGTGCGGGATATCACTCCGGAAAATTTGTGATATTGTCGGACGAAATGCGTCCAATAATAATAATAATAATAATAATAATAATAGAGGAATAAATAATAATACAAATATAATAATAATTATTATTATCTAATAATAAATAAAAATTAAAATGGGAAGAAAGATATTTACAGATATCATATTGCATATTATTTATAATTAGGCTAGTTATTGGGTTCTAACCAGAAAACTATTTGCTTCTAGCTTCGCGCACTTTGACTGGGAAAATGTCCACATTCAACCGATTAGTGTGGTTCGCAAACAGGTCCCAGCATGCCAATCGTCCTGTAATTGCCTTAAAAAGTTTTCAAGAAACAGAGTTTTTCTCAGGTGTTCCTAGTGAATACATTCTGCAAGAATATGTACCCTTAAAATGGGCAGATTCTCCTACCAGAACTAACAGTTATTTTTTGAACCTTCCAACTTCCTAGTATAAGTCAGGACATTCCTGATCTTGCATTTCTCCTTAGAACGAGCACACATGCTTCTTTACTGCAGGTTAGTAGTAGTACTGTAGTAGTTTTCTGGGTTTTGTTTTTATTTCCGATTCATGTAAATACAAGTGCCCTGAGAGGGCGGTGGGAGCAGGTAACCTATATCCCTCATATTCAAAGTGTCCTTAACTTTAGCTTACATGTCATTGTGCTGCAGTTGTTCATCAAAGTAAGTTAGAACTGCACTGAGCTATTGTGACTTCAGTTTTTCTTAAAAGATGTACACATATGAAGAGAAAGTCTGCTGATCTAAGGATAATGTAAGTTGGCAGATAATTAATTATTTGATTACATTATGAAGGAGGTTAAATAAACAAATGCACTGTAATGCTATTAGTCATGCATTTATCATTTCATATCTACTGTTTTCTTGACCAAAATGTGTGATACATTTCTTAATAGCTCTTGGAGAGGGTAAGTTTATTCTTGAATAAAATGTACATGATGTCATTAAAAAAAAAAGTTATATCCCACATCTCCTATAATAATATAGATACAAAAAACCGCTACGCTGGCCGAGGTCGTTAAGGCGCGTACTCATGAGCGGGGGGTCTGGGGTTCGAATCCCACCAGGATTGTCCTCCCTGACTGAGGTTTTTTCCAGGTTTTTCATAGTCCTCATAAATGGCAAATGCGGGGGAGGTACCCTAAACTTGTTCCTGGAACGTTTCCTTCCTAAAATAAAAAATCCTTTCCCAATATATCATTTCATCTCATGTATTATCAGTGTCCACCGCTTGTGGTGCCTCAGCAGTAAAAACGGGCGTTAAACACCATTAAAAAAAAAGATACAAAAATTATACTTTCAGAAAGAATTTCCTCATGAATTTAAAAAAAAAAAAAACATTGTGTGAAACAATTTTTCATTTGACACATCAGAAAAAAAGTAATTTTGGATGAGCAAGATAAATTAGTGTCATTAACTTCGTTTCATTTAGCTACATTAATGCCAAAATGCAAATCGTTGTTTCAATATCTGCTGCTTTTTTTTAATATTTTATTTATTGTCGTTTGACTGGATTGATCTTCTCGCAATGTCTGTAGATTGTAGACTGAATACTATAGGTTAGGTCTGCAGTGTGAAATGAATTAATAATGTCACAAACTAGCTCGGAGTGCATGGCCCCTTAAAGCGAACTGGTATTCACCTTTTCAGGGCAAGGTAAAACTCCGGAAAATCTGTTACCAACATAGCTTGACCTGACTGGGTTTCGAAACTAGGACTTTCGGATTAGTAGTCGCTAACGCTACCTCTAGGCGACGGAGGCAGTCACTGCGTTTATTTTTTATTCAGTTATTAATAGTGTTTTACTGCTGAGGCACCACAGGCGGTGGACACTGATGATACATGAGATGAAATGATAAATTGGGAAAGGATTTTTTTTAAGAAAAGAAACGTTCCAGGCCTAAGTTTAGGGTATCTCCCCGGCATTTGCCATTTATGAGGACCGTGGAAAACCTGGAAAAACCCTCAGTCAGGGAAGACGGTCCTGACGGGATTCAAACCCCAGGTCTCCCACTCACAAGTCCGCGCCTTTACGGCCTCGGCCACCCGGGGCGGTTACTGCGTTTATGTTTCTTTGGAAATTTCTGATATTATTCTTGTTTTAATAGCTATTCGTTATAAATCACTCGAAAATTGTTGTTTGTTTTATGAAAATAGTTGCGAAGTAATGATAGTATTCCGAAAAGGATGTATCAATTATCGTGTATCTTTGGACAATTTATTTATCCGCAAAATAAACAGAAATATTTGAAAACTTGTTTATTCGTGCATTACCCTTCATCGACTGCCACTGTAAGGTTTGACAGCACTATTATAAATGCTAACTAACGTTAACCAGCCGTTAAAGGTTATATGCGACATTGTTGTAGACATAATTTATAGTGTTGGTATTACCATTCTGTCCAGAGCGTTATTTGGCGAAAACGCAATTTCTCTTCCCTCCCTCCGTGACTACATGACTCATCTGTTTACCGGTTTGGCAACTTGCATTTATGGAAATCAAAACATGACAAACAAAAGCACATCTTCTACCAGGAAAGCTGTTGTAAAATGTTTTGCAATATAACAGCCCGAAGATTGCAATCTCCAATACCCCAAGTGTTTCAAATGTAAACTTTAAAGTTTGTTTGAAGTTTTAGAAGCAAGTAACCTCCAAATCTATTACTTGTTACTTCCTTCTCACGGAATTTTGTTTAATTAGAACGATTGTTCTTTTAATCAAAATAGCTTAAAGAATGTGTATAATTATTTACACGAGAGTTGCAGTAGGGCACATTTACAACCGTCCATTCACAAGAGAACCGCTTACGGCGCATTACCTTCGCCATCGCCGGAATCTGACGCGGCGAATTCACACTGTCATAACAGTTCACTTTTTTTAAACAGTCTGCAACAAATAAGAGGCGTTTGCGTAACAAGAGAAAGAATTTGTTTACTCTCGTGTTGCTTGCGACAACTGTTGTCGATGGCAATAATGTTGGCTGTTATGGATATGCAGAATAAATAACTTGACATGTTCTAAACATTTTTTATGAATGTATGAACCTGCTGAATAAAAATGACTAAAGAAAATTAATTATTTATATTGGAATATGCCTTAAATGATGCTAAAGTTGCTATATCTTCACTATTTCTGAAGAAGTCTGTTGCGATATATGAAGAGAAATACAATTTGTTTCCTAAATGAAGAAAAAGTAGGTGTATGAAAAAAGATTTATCTTTCAGAAAAATAAAACAAATGTTGGTAGAAATCTTAATGCAGTTTTAACTAATATTGTTTATTTCATCTCATTTTTACTCTTGTAATACTCAAAATTACACTTATTTTCCTACAATATTTAGATTCAAAATGTATTTCGAATTAAAATATCAGACTGAATATTTTTTTTTTTTTTTTTTATTTACTCCTGTGAATAAAATCATTTTTTAAGTCGAAATAAAGACCACTTTAGATGCTGGTGGTGAAAATATATTTAAACAATAATTATAAAAGCAGAAAAGGATAAAACACTAAGAGAAAGTCACACTTGTAATCGCTATATTTCGAATTTAAAAAGGTGAAGTTTTGTGGCGCCGGTAAGCAGTCTACTTGCGAATGGGCTAGCTTCACTGTATTATATTATTTGCATATTTATTTAACAACGTGGCATAGTGCAGGCTTGCTATAGAACACAGAATAATACACACTTTTATTTCAATTAATTATAACTCTTAAAAATAAAACTCGTATACAGGTTGACACAATGGAATATGACGATTTTCAGAACCTTCTTGTGGGACACTCGTATAATATTAAATAAAAATACTTTTTCAATAGCACAATGCAATTTATTAATCTGAACTTATTATTTAAAAATCACATTTTTAAGTGGGCTCCATGACATCGAACACATTCGTGTAATCGGCTCGGGAAGTTTACCTTAACTCGCTGTAATAAAACATAATCAATGTCCCTAATTTCACTTTTATGTTTTCTTTTAACTGCATGATGGCCCATGGCCTGTCGTTATACACTTTACTTTTCAAGTATCCCCATATAAAATAGTCTGCAGTCGTCAGATGGGGCTGGCCAGGCAACATCACCAAATCGAAAAAATTATGCGTCCAGGAAACAGGATCCGCAGAGTGTTCATTGTTTCACGAGCAGTGTGAGCTGTGGCACCATCCCGCTGGAACAAAATATAATTTTCATCATTATCATCCATCTGAAAGTCCAGTGTTTCCACATTTCTGATACATTAAATTATACCCTAAATTTTCTCTGAACGTAAGAGATTGACTTAAATTCAATCAATCTTGTTACAATAATAAGGAATAACAATAACATTTCTTTCAACCGTCCAATTATCAATATTACTGTTTACTAAATGGACAGAATAAATTGCATAGTTACATAGCAACAAATACCATAACTGTAATGCAAAATCGCTAGAAACGGCAGCGTTCTGAAAACCGTCATATTCCATTGGGTAACTTGTAATTTTTAAAAAATAAATTCAGATTAATAAATTGCATTGTGCTACTTGTTCCTTGAAAAAGTATTTTAATAAATTCTATACGAGTGTCCCACAAGAAGGTTCTGAAAACCGTCACATTCCAATGGGTCATCATATGTGTGTGTGTGTATATATGCATATATCCATCCACAGTTCATTGGGTTGCTCTTTACATGTATGTGTGTGTGTGTGTGTAGAAAAAGAATGAATTCTTCGTAGAACATTTTCAGAGTATCCCAAAGTGTTTGGTTTACTGAATATTACCTAATTCTTTGCATTTATAAAATTATTTCTTCAGTTATTTACATTAAATTTAAATACCTTATTATTTATTATTATTCCAACTTGACTACCTTAAAAGATGAACAATGAGGTACCATGCACGTTAAACTTTAATTAGCTAGTTTCTGAAAATTATATTTTTGCAACGCATTGTTTCGTTAAAAATGCTCCAATTTTTGTGTAGTTGTCATCAAAACTACAAATAATATATTTTAAATCGAAATATTACCATAAGTTTATATATACATATATCATTTTATGACTTTTGAATGATGTTTCTTAATTTAGCTTAAATTAAAAAAAAATTGCTATTAAAATATTTTAATCAAATTGTAGCTTTCATATAAAAATTATTTAGTAAGTTAAAAATTAAATACATATGAGTACAACACAGATATCACAAAATGTATAATTCCTAAATGTCAATAAAATGTGTAATGTAAAACAATTTTTATAAAATATAAAATGAAAATTATTTTATTTCAAAATTTTACAGCTAATGGCTTTATTTTTACAATAATTCCATATTAGTTATGTAATCATGTGATAAGCATTTCAAAAAGATTGAGTAATTACTTTAAGAGTTTTCTAACCCTTAATTTCCAAAGTTGCATTTTTAAAAAGGAAAATATATTTTGGGCAAGATTTTAAAAAAAAAAAAAAAAAAAAAAAACTGACCTGTAATTCAGATCATTTACTTCCAGCCTGTTTGACACCTCCAGCCTGTTTAAAATGTATTGAAACATGGTGGGCGTTGCACTCTGCGATTTTTATGTAAACATGGGAACAAATGAAGCGTGCAAGGGAAGTGCGACACCGGACGTGGGAAGCGAAGGCCATGGAAGCGATGACGTCACAGAGTGGGAGCCGGGCGCTTTATTTACAAATATAATGCAGCTCTCATCACACCAGCATCACCATGACACCGCGAAGGCTTGTTGACCGAAATTAGGTTAATCACGGTCAATACTGCGATGACCTTGCGGGCGGACAATTGTGGAAGTGTTAACTGCGCAGTGCCCCCTACAGCCATTTTGTGCTCTGTCCTTTAAGAAACAAATGAACAGCGCATAAGGAAGGAGGAGAGGGTGTTCCTTCATTCATGTCAAGTCAACTCTGGATTTGTATGAGAATGTCGCCAAACTCTCACAAAGAATCATTTAGAACTTTGTCGGTCGCCTGGACATCAGGGTCTGGAAGGTAATGAAGCGGCAGATAAACTGACAAAAGAAGGAACTAACATTGACTCCATTGGACCATTAGTAAGATACCTTCTAGAACTACAGTAAACCACGATTGCTGATCTGTGTTTTCCACTCTCGGTGGGAAGCGAGCCAGTTGTCTCCAGCTTGCTTAATTGCCTGGCTTGGTAGGAAATAACTTCCAGTACGTTTTCGCACAAAAGCGTGCTGGACAGTACTGTAAGCTTGCAATGCGAACTAACAATTACATAAATTAACTCAACAATAATGAACGAATGGGGTACCAATAAAGTGTACTGTTGCTTCTAAGTCAAGTCTGGCAGTTTGTACAACTGCTTGGCTTTCGCTTCTTTTTCCATATATTTATTTCGTCATTGTTTAGGCTAATGGTATTCAGCGGTTTTTTTTTTTTTTTTTTTTTTTTTTTTTTTTTTTTTTTTTTTTATGTTCTATACGTACCCAGTGAGAGTTTATTACAAAAAAAGTTACCATACATAATACACCTGTAAAAAGCATTTTAGGGATAGGTGTGAAGTGTGGTTTAGCCGGCTCAGAACTGTAATCTCACTGTAGATCCACTTTCGCAGGTTTGAGTACGCTGTCTAAACTTGTTACCATAAATCGCAAACAACCCCCGTAGAAGTCTGTTGCTAGACATGCAATTGGCAGATATTTATAGAACAGTGGTTTGAACAATTTAGAGTCCGTTTGCTAGTTTATGCGCAGATGTTTTTGGGCTACAAAAAGTACCAATTTATGCGTGTAGACAATAAGCATGTTGGAAGTTGTGGGCTGGTAAATTTTTTATTCTGATAGCAGGTAATCTTGCACCATTGAAGTAATGCTAGACCTTAAATATCTTCCATGGCATCGACTGTCAGCAAAAGATGTCTGTATCGAAGTTATCAGTTTATAGAAAAGAATATTTATTTCAATCTTTCATTACAAAAAGTATAAAAATGATTAATACATTTCCTACAATTGAGACTGACTAGTTTTTCTTGAGTCCTTAACTTGTCATGGCTCCCTGTTAGAACCCAGTTCTGTTGTTATAAACGAATATTTTCTTGATTCCTATAATGAACTCCTTACTTATCCCCTTTTACTAAAGGTAAGCGACTATTACCAATTACTTCATTTAATATTTTAATGTTAGTAAGGTTCCCATCCGCCCCATTCACTATATTAATATATAACCTATGACACTTTGTCCATTTGCACTTGCAAACATAAATTCGCCTTCCAAATCTTCCGCTCTTGCTCCGTTACATCCTAACAAATTATTAGCTTCACAAGTTGCTAACATCTTTTTAGCCTCCCTATAACATATTTTATCCTTTATTTTCCTTGTTATTAACACGTCTTTCTCCCATACTCTCAATCTCCATTTTCACCTCACTTATGCTTGTATTCAGGCCCCCCATTAGTATAAATTTCATACATCATTTTTCCTCTTTAAGCTCTCCAAATCTTCCTAGATTTATATATGTCGGTCCTGGTGGTGTAGTGGTAACCATACTTGCCTTCTAAACCCAAGATCGTGGGTTCAAACCCGGCCAGGATCGATGGATTTTTTCGGGCGTAAAAATCCTAAGAATGGCTTCCTTCGGAATGGAAGTAAAGCCGTGGGTGCCGTGTCGTACATTTACGGCACGATAAAGAACCTCAAGTCTGAAAGAAGAGGCCTCTGAGCAAAATTTGTCGACCGTTTCACGCCCAGAGTTGAATGGAACGCTGATTACCTGAGATGTTAAAGAGCGTCAATAAATAAAACAAATCAACAATACATTTATAAATAACTTTTCACCATGGAAGCCTGATACCTTTGGAAAGTTATATGTATATAACACAACCTGCATATTTCGCTTCCACATCTTTTATTTTATTGATTGTTAATCATAAAACTTGCCTTTCTAAACCAATTTTCTTGCTCGCACATATTTCACTGCTGTTCTTAATAAACAGATTAATTAATTATCAATTCATAACAATCGCAACAGTGTCCTGATTCATGAATAATCCTATATTTCGATAAGTACCAGGCCAATGTGAAACGAAGTGCTAAAGGTAAGTTTCTTGCAAACTTGTATTTTTCCTTGTCGAACTGTTGTCTCACTCGATTCATTTTCCCAAGCGTAGCTCTCGGAATACGAAAAAGAAAACAAAATATGACCACACATCTTTTACAGAGTGTAAACACAAAGTTTCGTGCCAATTTCCCGATTAGAAGGCGCTTTGTTTAACAACTGTATTTGAAGGTCATGGAAATTACAGCAGTCGTAATGTAATTATTTAATGATAGCATATAGATATTTAATAACAGTACAGACGCTAACTATAACTTATTGCCACAACCTAAACGCCTTTATTAAGGGAGAAATAAATACAAACAAACATAATCGTTAACTTTACGACTTAATATGCTTTTTGCAGTAAGTGAAAACGTTATATCAGATGTATTCACACTACTAGTGTCGGCCCTGGTGGTGTAGGGTTACAATACTTGCCTCCTAAACCCAAGATGGCGGGTTCAAACCCGGCCAGGACCGATGGAATTTTTCGGGCGTAAAAATCCTAAGAATGGCTTCCTTCGGAAGGGAAGTAAAGCCGTGGGTCCCGTGTCGTACATTTACGGCACGATAAAGAACCTCAAGCCTGAAAGAGAAGCCTCTGAGCAAAATTTGTCGGCCGTTTCACGACTTGAATTGAATGGGATGCTGATGACCTGAGATGTTAAAGAGCGTCGGTAAACACACACACACACACACACACACACACACACACACACACACACACACACAAAACTACTAGCTATCTGCATTTTTCCACAGCGTATTCATATAGAAAGTTAGCTTTTATTAATTCTATTCTCTCTCCTGATGGTCAGAATGCATGAACTCCTCTGTTTGAAACTACATAACTATGTATTTTTTTAATGCAGCGAAAGAAAAAGATCTATGAAATAATCTTTTTAATCGCACTGTAGTTAACAAATCTTACATTTAGATAATTATCATTATCAGTTCATGGATTAGGATTTACTTCTATTCCTCTTCATCTTTACGTCTTTAACAAGGACGAACAGTGACCCTTACCCTGCGGTATGTACAGCAAAGCCTGGTAAGTTATTCTACTTTGTTACACCCTTTCCAGAGGTTCCATCCAAAGTCTTGTATAGTACCTAACTTTTACATTTAAGGAGAGATTTGCTTAATTTTCACTTATATCTTCGTTTTAAATGGTTCAGAAGGGAACATCATTTAACCTTTTTAAGAAATTTCGTTGTATCTTTTCTCTTCCTTATTCACAGCCATATATTAGAACTAGAACTCCATAAACTGGAAACATTTCCTGACCTTCTCTCTCAAATACCTAATTATTGTACCGCAATGTTTTATAATTTCTATAATTTTTACTTACATCGTCATTATATGCATAGGTTACATCACGTCTTAAGTATTTAAATTGTTTTACTTGTTGCACAGTTTTACCTTCTGGGTATTTTCTTTGGAATGTCATAACTTTTGTTTTAAATGTTGATATGTACCGTCACGGGTGGCCGAGGTCGTTATTGCGCGGACTCGTGAGTGGGAGGTCTGTTTTCGATTCGCACCAGGTCGGTCCTCCCTAACTGAGGTTTTTCTCAGTCCTCATAAATGACAAAATTTCTAGGTTATGAAAATTTTCTTAATAAATCTGTTTCAGTAGCTTCATTGTTGTGTCTAAAAATACCACTGAAAATTTCAAGGCAATTGATGGAGTGGTTTTTTCTCTAGAGGTACATATATGCAGGAAAGTGTCGTTTTGAGAAAATGGCGATGAAAGAAATTTTTTTAAAAACTCACTCATAGCTCCAACGCGGAATTTAATGCGGCCTGCGCCAGCCACGGTTGGTTCACACTTGTTTACGGCAGTATGTTTAACAGCAAAACCAAAAATTTCTCTAACAAATGGTAAAAATCAGAACTTTCTACAATGATTTTGAAAGCCATATACTTTTGAAATGGATAATATCAAAACTAGGAAAATTTAAACCTATGCATATATATTTTCAAATATTAAAAAAATATACGTCTAGTCTGCATATCACAATAAAGTCATATCACATAATTTAGAAAAATCAGTAATGTATTCTAATTCATTTCCTTCCAATACTGCATGGACGAATTACACGGCGGCAGTGTATTGTAACATTTAAACACCATTCACAACCACAAAGAGAGAGAAAATGTGTTTTGACATAATTTCAGTTCGAAGGACATATAAAAGAAGTTATATTTCATAATAC
This sequence comes from Metallyticus violacea, assembly GCA_030762175.1. NCBI lineage: Eukaryota > Metazoa > Arthropoda > Insecta > Mantodea > Metallyticidae > Metallyticus > Metallyticus violacea. Next base: position 60,861,657 of record CM060837.1, read on the forward strand.
TTGGCGAAAGTTTCAAATTTCTTAGTGTTTTATATTTCCTAGCTTGTTTTATTAATTTTACTTTTAACCGTTTAGTTGTATTACAGTCAGCATATATTTTTGATTCTGTTGGCCCAATAATTTAAGTAAACAAAACAAAGAATGTTGGTCCCTGTGAGCCATTTAGAGATTTTATTTACTAAACGTACAGTTCACGCTCCAAGCGTTGTTCAGTTTCAGAGTATTTTGTAGTGACTCCAAAATTTGCACTGTTCACTGAAAATAGTTTCGGCATAGAAAGATGCTAAATCTGTCATTTTGCTATAAATTAAAACGCAAACAATAACCACGCCTACATTTCTTGCACACAATGTGATTCAATACCAAAAATTGTGTATAAGTTAATAACTGTTATCATTTTTTTAATACTAATGAACAAAGGTTTACAGTGCACATCATAGGAAGAACATGATATCAGATATACAGATATCATTTTTATAAGAATCTTTCATATATCACTACTGTGACCCAATATAGTAATACTGTATAACAACATAGAACTAAAATAATAATAATTATTATTAACATATAATTTTAGTATGATAGGTTTTAGGTTTCTTAATAAGCAACACATCAATGAAAACCTAGCATCTATTGAATTTATATGTTGAGTTTTAGTTAAGTTCTAATACCCATTCACAAAATCATTTATGAAGTGGAAAAATTAAATTTGAGCCTGTGAGTTATGCTTTCGAAGTGTATTTAAGAGCAGTTGGTAGCAATGACCTTTTAACCGTTAGTGTTTTGTTTACTTAATATTCCGATGACCTCAGAAATGGAAGGCGAGGTTGTATCTAGTTATTCAAATAGAAGATTAAAATGAATGGAGATGGATTTCGCAAATGAAACTGCATCCATAAGTGCTGAGCAATATTTCATTGTGACTGGCTGACTTGCTAAACAAGCGCTCACAGTTCTGGTTTGTTTTTCCTATCGGGTCACTCTTCTCCTTTCCATGTCCAGAATAATCAATTACTTAGCGACGTCGTAAATTACCCTGCAACGGAAGATTAATGATATAAACACAGCCGCACATAATTTTGCATTATAATAATCCAATTTGAATGATTGAAATGCCTTCAAGTGCTGCATTAAAGCCCTTCGACATTAAAAACCATATCTGTGGGAGTTAAAAGGATTTGCAGACCACTATATGATGTCATCAGGCTAGTTTCACGTCTGCCAACTCTTCATGCGTTATCTTTCACTGTCAATGTAAGAAGCTGCCAGAAGTTCTGGTTATTCCATTAGACCATTCTAGCCTAGCACGGAGCCTGTTATGCTAGAGTGGTCCACATTATGAGATAAAATACACTACTATATAGCAGAGCTCAAAACCTGCTCGGAATCCGTTATTATCACCTGCCATATCGTGTTCCTACTCTAAAGGAAGCCAGTTTTCAACACTTACCTACGCGCTATAACTCTTAAGAGAGGTGTCTCTAGACATTTTGCTCTAAAGAATTGCCTAAAATGATTGTTTTAGCCCCGACTTGACAAATCCATGGTGCTTTTTAAATTAGTGTGTTAAATCTTAGGCAGAGGTATACGGAAGGTGTTCGCGCGAGTCCTTTGTTGAAATAATTCGTGGGGAAAAAGCAAATAAGATATCACACGTTATAATCTCCTATGCTGCATTGTGCTAATGTGGTTGATCGACAGTATAACAATTTAGCAGCATTTGTACTTATTACTTGCTACGCGTAAAGTAATGCTGACAAATTGCTGTCATTCATTTCAAGTGTTTTGTTGTAAGGTTCTATTGTTAATAGTTGTTTTCGACATCGTGATTAGCAGAGCCCGCAAGTTAGGCAAAATTCTCTCTCTCTCTCTCTCTCTCTCTCTCTCTCTCTCTCTCTCTCTCTCTCTCTCACCTGCGTAGACATATTTAATAGTCAGATAGACAAGAACTAGTTCCCGTACATTTGGGGTCGGTATGGGCAGTTTTTATTTGTCCTATTTTGACTTCTGTTGCCTATTTTAAGGTTCAAAATCATTTTGCCTGTTTTGAATCATTATGGAAACTTATAAACATTAAATGGCATGTTCACCTCACAAAAAAGTCTATTGAGAATATTGTTATACAGACGTGTGCATATTATTAGCAATTTTACTTTTTAAAGGTACAGCTCAAATTTGACAGGCTTCTATAAGCCTCTAATGATTTTATATCATGTTCCTGTAGCTAATGCATATTGTTATTATAATATTTGATATGCAGGTTTGCATCTATATCTGCTCATTTTTCCTTCATAGAGTTTTCATATTCAATTGTTTCATTTCTGTGCATTTCGCAATGAAAGGTAAATTCCTTTCTTGTGCTCAGAAAACCACCATCATTGCTACTGTTTGTTCTATTCTACCTGACGGTACTGTAGGTCTCATCCCTTAGCAGGTATATCCTTACTTGGGTTTTTGAGGGTGGCTGGTGAGAACAGGTAAAGTTGCTGCTACATTTGGCTTGAAAGCTTGTTGTTAGGAAAACCGGAAAGATTCAAGATATGACACCGGAAAAGAGCTCAAATTCAAGTTTTGTTAATTACTGGAGATAAAACCAAGAACGAAATAAGCAAAATAGTAAGCGTAAATGCAAGAAGTTATGTGATAAGGTCTTCACAAAAGCTGAGTGGAAACACAGCAACATCGCCATAAAGAATGGGCAAGTGTGTATTAACTTTAGATTTAAAACGCGTATTGCTCAGAGAACAGCTGAAAAATCGAAATATGACTTCTGCTCAACTTCAAGCTGTTGCTCTAGAACACAGTTGCGCAGTTTCATCAAGTACAGTGCCACGAAACTTATTGATGCCGGAGTGAAAGCAGCAAGTGCTCGCACTAACACTCACCGTGATGAAAAAAACGTCTTGCTTGAGCAAAAACATTCAAAGACTGGATATCTGAAGATTGGCCGAAGGTATGCCAAATATTTAAATGCATAAAATAGTTCGCAAATTGTGTTTATTTTCAGAAAATCACCTTTGGGATTCAAAATATCCTTACCTCTTTTTTCTCCTACTAACATTTTATTTATTCCAAGGAATATAGCAAAACATGTTGTTTCCAGGTAGTCTTCAGTGATGAAACAATTTTTGCAGTAGTCGAAGAAAGCCCACAGTACTTCAGAAGACCGCCAGGAAAAGAATTAAAAAAGGAGCATGTGCTGCAGAATGTTAAGTATGCCATAATGATGATAGTGATGATATGGAGTAGATTTTCTGTATAGGGAGTGGGGAAAATTCACGTTGTGGAGGAAAGTATGAATGCTAAACGGTTTTCAGAAGTGGTAAAGGAGGGCATTATACCCATGATGAACGAGTGGTTTTTCATCAGGAAATTGAGTGTTAATGCAGGATGGTGCTCCATGCCACAAAGCGAAAGGCGTAATTAATACTTTTAATGAATTTAGCATACTTGTATTGTACTGGCCTGGTAACAACCTAGATATGAACTTTGTGGAGTGTACTAAAGAAAAGGGTCAAAACTTTTCACCCAACAACTAAGGAAAATATGGTGAATATTGTTTTATCATTGTGGTTAAGTGATGAAGATATTCAGCAAATGTGTATAATTTCAATAGAGGGCATGCCTCCTAGAATTTCTACCCTAATAAAAGCTAGAGTGATACTAAATACTAGAATAATAAAATAAACGTGAAAATTTCTGAAAGTTGATATTATTTTGTTAATATCTGCACCAAATAGCAATTAAACAAAAATGGCTCTTTAAAATGTATAATTGCTAATAATTTGCACACCTCTATACATTTATTTATTTTCAAGCACTCAAAAACTCTTTCCTCAACCCTTTCGCTCAAGCTCTTTAAATATCAGAACCTTCATTAGTGAAAGGAACGCACCATTACCTTGGGCATACGAATACCAGGAAATAGAATAGAGGGAAATACTGTAGTTTTGAATAGTCCTGGCAAAAGACCTTGTATCGATCTGTGCAAAACATTTCTAGGATATTTGTTGTGGAGGGTAACTTCTCAATTGCGTAAATGAAACAAACAATTGCAAGCGAGAAAGAAAAATGAGAGCGGTGCAATAAACCGTCTCTACAATGTATTCAGTACGGAAGTTAGAGAGAGATACTAATCTGATTCCCCTATTAACGCATAAACAGAAAGTGGGGTCGATCAGAAACTACTGTTCATTTTTGATACCTTGAAATAAAAACTTGTTGCTTGTAACCAAGTAAACTTTAGTACTTTAATTATATGATAAAGAAAGTATTAAATATATTAAATAAATATTTTCATTTTCTACGAACCCATTGTTAAATTATTGCCGGAGCACCCTTGTTTTATGTAGGTAAAACATTTATATGGCTCTAGCATTCCGTAAGCTTAAAATCTTTTTTTTTTTTCTATTATATATTCAGACACAAAATTGCTGTATTTGTTCTGAACTAATAGTCCATCTGAAACAAGTTAAGAGTTCAAGATTTATGGAATGAAAAATATAAAGAGTTGGAGATAGTTCTTACAGAAATGCAACTTAAACAGTTGGCTTGGTAAACACGACTGAGCAACCTCAATTGCTTGCGTCAGCGGGACTGCAGTGATACCGAAAATTGAGCGTCCAATGAAAGTCAACCTATTTTCACTATAGTATACAAACTCTGATTGCATAGCGAGATGAGGGCACAGTAGTTTTACAGTTTTAATCGTATTATATATATACGTACAGTCCAAGAATGCTACCTACAGCGTTACGGTCGAAATATTCATTGGCTAAGCCCATGCTACTGGTTCATGAAAAGACTGATATATCACGATTTTTCTAAAGTGACTGCGTAATGTGTAAATGTAGGTTTTAAGATTGGGTTTCAGCTAATGTAAACGTCTGAATGTCGTGTTGTTTTGTTTTCTGGGAATTTGGTTTAGAAGGCTTTGAGGAAGCCTTTAAACGAAAACAACTATGTAATTTTCTTTATTGGGCAATGATTTAAAGAAATTAAAACACTCAAGTGCAATGTAGTATGAAACACATATAATTCCGAAATTTATATTTTATATCATTGTGAAATGGTATCCTGTTGTAATATCAAATATTCCAATATTAAAATCCCATGGTGTATATAGTGTGAAGTTTGAAGCGTATAATTCCATTTTCCAACCGTTTTCTGTTTGGAAACAAGTAAATTTCGACATAATGTGGAACAAAATTTATGTAGAATTGTTCTTAAGAAAAGATGGCACATTGGGCTATTTGCGGTCAAAGATTTAAAACAGTTTTAACAATTAAAACTACATTTATAAACTATTTGTAAGTCAACTTTTTAATATATTGGGAGTTTCGTAAAAAAAATTATTATTTAATGTTTATCTTGAAAATATAACAATAAAACTAATATGATCCATTTTTGCATAAATTGAAGTAAATGCGTTTTATAAGAGCAAATAATACTATAGTGTGTTTAATTTTAAATGACCTTGCTTTAGAGCCATAGCCTTGCCATCTTCGCGTAAGAACATAGATTAGTGATTGCGTGGAAGCTCAAGGAGAGGTAGTGTGAAGGGGAGCCGGCCTTGGCCGAGACGCTAAATCCCTTGCGAACGGTGAGCACATATTCTGGAAGCCCGGTAATTATCTGATTCATATGATGAGAGTTTACCCATTGGACTCAGAATAAAATACAACAATAAGAAAACAAATAATGCAAGTTGCTCACATAAAGCATTCCTTTCATTCAGAATCAATTTCATACACGTAGTTTCTGAAGATCATAACATACATAATAGTTGTAGTGAGACTTGTATAATAAGTATTAGTAATCAGAAGTAATAAATAGTATTGGTAAGTGTCTTGTAACATAATTGTGTAATTTTATTCAGAGCATTGTGCAACAAAAAGATTTTACAAATTACAAACTTGAGTGATTTTTACTAAGCCCCAGGTGGTACTTTTTCTGGCAATATATGTCACTTTGTACAAAAATCCTTTTTCTAACCATAGCCCCAGTATTGTTTACATATTTCTTACCGCTTGACCTCCTCCTTGAAACTGGTACTCCAGTAAATCTTTATAATTTTATTTCGATTTAGTTCCATCACAAATTTATTTTTATGAATGCAAATTAACATATACTCTCTTAAATTAATCTCCAGCAGTATACCAATTAATATCAGTGCTGTAGTACACTTGAATGGTGAAAGCCTGAGAAGAAACTCTGACGGAATATTGTTTACAATATGGATCGTTTAGCTCCCATAGTTCTTAATGCCCATCTTTCAGAAAACTCCTCAAATATGTGTAAACCATAAAGTAAACAAAAGTCGTAATTGGGCGTTACGTAAGTGTCGTAAAACCCAAAGCACGGTAATATAACTCTTCAAAGAAGAAGCATGCCATTTGCTCTGGGCCATCCAGACAGATTTTTTTACCTACAGGAGGTTGTCATTAGATAGTTTGAGAGTGGTTTCCGGAGGTAGCAAAACTTCGAAATTGTCCATTTTACTACCTGGGAGGCTTCATAAAAACTTAACCTAGCATATATTTTTAATAAACCTGTTGTCGACCACGCCTAAATGCTATGCGTGAGTTCTATGCCGCATATTTTCTGTTTCACGATGAGTTCCGCCGATCTTTATAATTAAGCCTGTGTTCCTCTTAATGAAAAATGCTCTTCCAATATTGGTAACACACCCTTGAACCTTTGTGTTTTTTCTTTTGCTTGCAGGTAATTGCCATGTTCCCTTATGCGGCGAACATTCAGCGCGTTCTGCCTTCGTAGGTGGTAAGTGGTCGTTTGTGCTCCTTTTATTTCATAAGAAGCCTTGAAAGTCTCTGCTTATGAGGTTTGAATGATTTCCTTTGCGTGTGTTGGGCATCATGGCGCCATAGGGAGGTCTAGGTTCTAGTTATAAATAAACGCCGGAGAAGGAAACAGAAAATGAGTAATATATAAACAAGCAAAATGTACTACTGAATATAAAATATCTAGCCAAATGCTACGTAAAGACTAGACTTTCATAAAAATACTGTCTAAAACATAAACTTGCCAGTTTCTCAGTTTTTTAATAAAAATCACATCAACTTTTTTTCTCTCTCTAACCACAATAAGGACATTCAGCCAAGTAAATACAATATTTTTATTTCGTACTGTGTATTACGGTCAACACACGCAATACATACAATAACATAATCATACTTGATAAGTTAATAATACTATATCAATGATAATTGCATCATAAATAACTAAACGGTTTAAATTTATTTAAATTTCATTATTAATTATAAAGAATGTTTGTATTGTTCATTGCTCCATTACGCATTTAATATTGAAACATGCATTAAAGGCTGGAATGCTTAAAAAGTAGGAAATTAATATTTTAATATTTAGAACATTAGTAAGATGAATGTTGAAAAATGTTAACCATTTTCTTATAATTTTGAAATGTTGTCCTTTCATTGTCTTAAACTATCACGAAATGTGCAAAATTCCAGATAAACGGGCAACATATAGAAGCAAACAGGCAAATAACATCGTAACTGCACATAATGGTTGACCAGAGCATGTACGCTTATAGTTCACTCGCCCCAAGCTATATCGCCACTGGTGGCCGAGTTCGTTAAGGCGCGAACTCGTGAGCGGGAGGTGTGGGGTTCGAATCCCGCCAGGATCGTCCTCCCTGACTGAGGTTTTTTCCAGGTTTTCCTCAGTCCTCATAAGTGGCAAATGCCGGAGAGGTATCCTAAACTTAGGCCTAGAACGATTCCTTCCTTAAAAAATCATTTCCCAAAATATAATTTCATCTCATGTATCATCAGTGTCCAACGCCTTTGGTGCCTCAGTAGCAAAAACGGGCTTTAAACACTATTCATTCATTACCCCAAGCTATACCAACCAAGATACGCGCCCCCACTTATATGTTATAGGCGTTGGCGCTTGATTCCAATTTCCGTAAGTATGAGAAATTTAGAATAACGTTTCATGAATTCTATATATGTTTGAAACACAAAAATCAAACGCGTGACGAAACATATTTTTTATGTCCCTTATGACTTTCAAACGGGTCACAATTTTTCCTCCTCAAACACGATACAACCTGTATTTTACGGGACGTCGTAAGAGAAAGCTTTTTGCCCAATCCGTGCATTTAACCTCTAAAGCGAAAATTTTGCACTGTTGAGCAAAGTATAAACATATTTGCTACGTGTAATACTTGGATCATTCGTGCCCCATTTGACTGTTACGAATACTTGTGAGAGAGGGTTAATTTTTGCGTCTCCTAGAGTAATGTGATTTTAAATTGTAAGTCTAGGAACGTTAATACCGTTCCTATTAAGCTGTTTAATTACAAAGCAATACAATGATCACATCTCTATACTTTCACATGACGTAAAATACTAAATAGGTAAAATTACACAGTAAATATAGTGACCTAAAAGACTCGTGATATGGAAGGAAAATATTCACTTTGGATAGATAGGTGAAAATATACAAAAACTGAAAAGGTACGCAAGCCTTTAAAGTTAAAAGAAGAGCTATATAGCGCAATAGATTATGGCTTTTGCCTGTTGCCAGTTCTTTCAGGACTCTAACCAATAATTTGGCACTGCATGAGATAAGGATGATGTGGAAAAAAAAAACACTCTAGCAGTATTCAAACCCACATCTCCATATTTTAAGCTGCACTTTGACAATGTAAATTGTGGGACAATGAATATTTATGGCTGAAATAATAAGATTATTTCAGATATTACAAGTGATGGACCAGCTAATCTCAAACTTTCCTTGACTATGGACTGTCAATAAAGATCTCTTGCTGTAGCGTTAAATTCCCAAATTTGCATTGTATATACAAGTGGAGATATACCGGACATAATAGAAGAAATTTGTATTCTAAGTTCTTGTTCTAGGTGTTCCAAACTTGTTTTTTAAATAAATGATTTTTCACATAAATAATTTGTTACATCAACTTTCATGGCCTTCTTGGATAAACCTAAAAAAACTCAGAAGAGGCAGGCGAGCCCAGCTGGCGTACTTTGCTACCAAAAGATGAGTGTCATTGCCAGGAAACTATGACAGTACATATGAATGTCCAGTTTTCGACTTACCTATTTCATAGCTACCTTCGGAACAAATAGTTAGCTAAATATGCTTTTTATTTATTTTATCTCAATAAATACACATCGAAAATTTGTATTGTCTTTCGTTTTCTCATAATTCATTGTCTATATATATTCATTCAATAATAAATGTTGTTAATAAGTCTTCGTAAATATCTGGGAAAGCCCCGCGGACCATAGATTGGAAACCGCTGACTTATCCTGACAGTCCTTTAAAGTACTTTCCAGCTCTGTCCACACACAGTTGTAGACGGTGCAACCATTACTGTACTCTGAGATGAGTTTATAACTTAAGTAAGGTCCTGCACTCGTTTAAAATATTTTTTCAACAAGGCAAGGTTTCACTCGAGAAAACAACCAGAAGTCGCACGGTGCTAGGTCAGGGCTGTAGGGTAGATGATCGGGCACTTGACTTTGGTAACTTCCAGTTTCCTCAACTTTGGAGCTGTTCTGTGAGGAGAAGCATTGTCATACAAAATCAACAGCCTTGAAGTTCCTGTCTTTGGACACCGCCGCCTCAGCTCTTCAAATAAAGGATCCAAAATATGGGTCGTAGTATTTTCCATTTATTGTGATTCCTTCTAGCATACAGTCAACCATTAATGCCCTTCATAGTTTAAGAAAACGGTGAACATCCGCTTCCGAGAACGAAAAGCTTGTTGAAGAAGAAGGTTTTCGGTTATTCTTATTTATCCACACGTAGTTCTGAGCTGTATATTAATAAGCAACTTTCATCACCAGTACATATATCTGTCAAACGTTTAGAACCTGCTCATTCCTTTCTCCTCTTCTTCTCTTCATTGGTTAAGGAATGTGGAACTCATTTTGCATAGATTTTTTGCAGCTTTAAATATTCATGGAGTATGCTGTCAACGCTGCCAACACTGATACCCACTTCCCTTTGAATAGTTATCTCGTTCACAGCTTCCCGAAGCCGGCCAGATCGAGGGTTGTCTTTCAAAGTCTCTCGTCCTTCAAATGATCGAATCCATCTGGAAATGATGTAAAATGAACACACTTTATCTGCATGAACAGCTACTTTTGTGTGTATGTGTGTGTACGTGGTCTTTCGCCTAGCTTATAGCATATGAAAATGTAGAATTTAAAGTATTCTTTAGAAATATTCATGATTTTTCACCATATATTGATCCAAGACTGACCTCAACGGACTATACGACAGAGACTATGCAATTTTAAACCTACACTTATGCATATTTTGATAGCTTAAGGTACATTGTTGTCATTTGCATTTTGTATACATTATTGTCCAACAATGGGTATGCTGGTTGCAAACTTTTAAGTGTCCTTCTTATATAAGGCCTTGCACATTTATTCTTTTTACTTATTTCAGATTTTTTTAAGATTAGTTTGTGTTTATTATGGAAGAAAGGAAAGAATAGTAATGGAAATGTTAGGATCGATTTAAACGAGCTCTCTAGCATACTGTTTAGAAGCGGGTTAACTTTTTAGTAAGTCCATCCATTATAATTGTTAAGCCTTATTAATGTCTACGTTTTTTGTGTTATGTAAAATATAGAAGAGAAGCTTGAAAACCAATAGCGCTGTGTTTCCGCCTAGAGACCGTTTGATGCCTCTAATGGAGCAAAAACGTGGTCCAGCGTAAGGAATTAATGGTTTAGGGATCATTGACTTTAATTACAGACCTTTGACAGCCATATCATGCAGCAGTGGGCTCAAGACACAATTATCTTAAATGCAAATTGCAAGAAACGTCAGACAAGCTAAATAGCTTCGAGAAGTGTGCTGAAAGCATAGCAAGTATCTACAGGACGAAAGTTACAGAAGATATTTATTGCCCATCAACAAAGGAACAGTGAATAATCAATAGGCGGCATTAACGTTTACTACGAGGGAAATGTGTTAAGTATCGTCCTCCAAAGCGAGCGGTTTGGTTTAGCGAACATTTCTTTCCTGTAAAAATAATAGCACATTCTTATACGTTTCTTGCTTTTGAATCCAAATATACCAATAAAATGTCTCTGTCCGTACCAGTTTTGAGAGAGGAGCCATTAACCCACGTAGTCCCTTATAATAACTTTATTGATTGATTAATTAATTGGCACGGACTCATGAGCGGGAGGTCCGCGGTTCGAATCCCGCCAGGACCGTCCTCCCTGACTGGGGTTTTTTCCAGGTTTTCCTCAGTCTTCATAACTGGCAAATGCCGGGGAGGTACCTAAACTTAGGCCTGGAACGCTTCCTTCCTTAAAAAAAAATATCCTTTCCCAATTTATCATTTCATCTCATGTATCATCAGTGTCCACCGCCTGTGGTGCCTCAGTAGTAAAAACGGGCGTTAAACACTACTCAAAAAAATTGATTAATTATTAGTTAATAAATCCGCGCGTCGAATGAACGTGCCCAAAGTATCCGCTTGACGTCTAAACAACGGTTTAGACATCATAATAAAATTTTTAAAATAATTTTTCGATTAATTAATTATTAATGAATTCATAATTATTTATTTTATTAATAAGCGCAAGTATCTGAGAGCTACGTTGCGCCCGTTCTTGTACCACATTTTAGTAGCTTCTAGTACATGCAGGACTGATTGTAAGATTGTAAGAAATGTACTCAATGAAGAAGACAAAATTTATTTTTTATTTATTTAAAACCGCAATGAAATCCAAAATTCAAACTCAGTAAAAAGTCTTGGAAGGAACCGAGAGAACGGAATATTATTTAATGAAGCAGCTTTTTTTTATTTGTTTTATTTACTGATGCTCTTTAATGTCTCAGGTCAACAGCATCCCATTCAATTAGGGCGTGAAACGGCCGATAAATTTTGCTCAGAGGCCTCTTCCTTCAGACTTGGGGTTCTTTTACGTGCCGTAAATCTACGACAGGGACCCATGACTTTACTTCCCTTCGAAAGGAAGCCAGGACTCGTGATCTTGGGTTTACGAGGCAAGTATGGTTACCACTACTCCACCAAGGCCGACTTAATGAAGTTGAAAGCTATTTTTTTTATTATATAACACCAAAATTACACACTTTATCCATGTATTTAACAGTAGATAGTTTCGCATTTCATGCGTGGTTACTGTTATAAACTACTATATTTGTTAAAGTTATCATAGTTTCAATTACGTATTACTGGTTCGAGTAGGGACGTATAAATTGTATATTTATTAACACTTCACGTTTTTTGGTGGATGAAGACTAAAGTCTGCAGCCTGTTTTCCAAGTACTTGAGAAGGTAAGCGAGGGGATGTCCCCCTATTCTGAAGCCTAAATAAAAGAAGGTATCCTCTTGGATCCTCAGGTGAATCAGTTATTTCAAATTTCTGACTTCAAATGGTGCTGAGACTAGATGCATTTGAAAATATGTAGCCAATTCTCGAGAAACAGAAAAGCTGAAAGTTATGCATAACGCTCTGTTCTCATTTAGTGCCTTGGGATGCAGTATACGTCTCTGAAAATCCATTTTCTCCATCCTCATTTGCACTTTTTTCAGGCGCACTTGGGGAAAGATTCCATCAAGGTGTGCCTCAAATGGAGAAGTGGCAAATTAAGTGAAAATATGTTATGAGATTACTGCTGGATCCAAAAGGAATAGTAAGTACAAGACAGAATGTGTAAATAGCATAAACAGTCTGGCTAGCCCCGTGCGCTGAATAGGACGAAGAGTCCAATTGAGTTTCCACCGCGTTCTCCGGATCTAACTCCGTTGGACTTCTACCTATGGGGAACTCTTAAGATTGTTGTGTATCGTAGAAAACCAGCTACACTGACAGCACTTCGGGAAGAAATGAAATGGCATGTGCTGCAGACACTTTCGCAAACGTTGCTCAATCAGTAGTTCAACGTACTCAGAAGTGTATTGACGCCGATGGTGGGCATTTTGAGCAACTGTTGTAACTGTAAAAGTGTAAGAAAGTTAGAGCTCATCACTTTCTGTTTGTGTAAATTCAGTTTTGTTATGTTAACACAGTTTTTTTCTCTGTTTGAAGTGTGTATACATTTTTGGCACCCTCTCATTTTGGAGCATCAAATTATCGTCTTAACATATGCATACATTCACAGATATTGGGAAATCGGTTGACGACGTCCCGATTTTGTCAAAAGTAACTAGATGCGGGATACAGAACTACGCCAATGCTGAAATTTTAAATTATTTCGTAATCGTACGTCAGAATTGGATGCGGACGTCCAATAACCTCGCGTCATATGAATGTTAACCAGGAGATGTTAATAAATACGACAATGTTGACTGACAGTGCTGAAAAACAAGTTCCGCAATAGCAGCGGAAGCCCATTGTGAGTAACCTGTTAGAAGCAGTTGGCATGCTAACAATCAAACTGGCTAGTGGGAGTGTGTTGCCTGTTTGTTTCAGATAAACCCAGCAGTAACAAGGATGTATCTTGTCTGTCAGGAACTGCTCTCCGGTACACGCGCACCCGAATCTAATGGACTGCACCGTAACCACATAGTGGTTTTTATCTGCCTTCTTGAGCCCTACATTAATTAACTCATGGATGGTGGGGAATTTAGGTTTACACATTCATTTGTCATAATTTTTATGCAATATTCGCGTACGTTTTTTGCGTTTTTTTTTCCTACCCTTTCTTGAAGGGTAGAATTTGCTTGTAACTTTAAAAATGTTTTGAACAAGTTATAAATTGATGTGATATGCATAATTTAAGAAACTACACACTTTTAATCATAGAATGAAAGTATAATTTCTATTAATCAAATCAATGTTATAAAAGGAAGAGAGATTAATCTCTAAACTGACACAGTTTCTATCGACTTATAAAAAGGATTTGACATAGTTTTTTATTTACATTTACATATTTACATATTCGGAATTTACAGCTGCAATTATTTACTTAACAGATAAGGTATGACACCAAATAAGGGTTTTGTGAAGGGGATAATCCTTATCGGCGAAGCCGGAAACCCTCGTACATGTTTCCAGGTCTAAGCAGTTATTTTATTGTTGTTTTAAGTCCGATGTTCTATATCGAAGAGCTGGTAGAACATACAACTGGAACGCTTAAGGCCAGAATTTACAACATTTATGTAGGAACCAAAAGAAGTCGTGCAGAGGAATGTTTAATTTTTTCCCTCCGGCGCAAAGACCAAGCGAGTGATTTCATGACACTTGGACAGACCACCACAAGATTTCTTTATTTATTTCCTGTTCAGAAAGTTGTAAGACAAGAGGAAAAATTCAAATCCAAAACGACCGAATTTACACAGCAAGCGGAAGTTTTTCAAACCGCAGCATCCTGCAACTTTGATGGTCTGTGCTAGAGTGATTTGGTACGGAAAGACTCCTCTAGTTCTTGTTCCTGGAAGAATCAAGAGCGAATGTTCAAACCTACATCAACAGTGCTCTGGAACCAGTTATCTCGCCTCTTAATCGTCGCTCATCCAGGAAGGAGCAGGATTGGACTTTCCAACTGATTTGGATTCCATTACAAGATTGAGAAAATGTTACAAACTTTATCTATAAAAATATTAGGCCTCTGCGTCATTTGATTTCAGTATTCAGAATTAGAAAACATGTGCTGGAAGTTCCATACAGAGTAAACCTTGGTCAAAGAAGGTGCATGAATATCAAGGATGAAATTCTTGTTCTGTGTGGCGGATACACTTTGAGGCACATTACCATCTATCAGTTCTATTTATCATTAATAGAAATTCTTTGTTGAGCATTATAACACAAATGAGTCTGCTTTATGTAAGTGCACCCCCAAATCAACGCCAGAGATCAAGTCCAGTGTGTCGCGTATCATTAAGCATATAATGCATCACTAAAAGCAAAAGAGTTCTAACTTTTATTAGCATTTGTTAATGGATCTTAAAAACAAATTAATCTAAACTAGTTTGGCCAATCCTCGCTAGTCCTAGATCACAATCTTCCTTTCTTCCAACTTGGTATAGTTATGAGGAAGTATTTATTCCCTGCTTCATGCTCCTCTTTCTTGGCTTCTTGATGTGTATCAGGGAATACTTTTATTAAGCAGTAATCATTATACGCACTTTTCTGCATTTCTATTGATTAGCTTCTAATACACTGGCTACTCCCCTGCCGAAATCTTCATATTTCATAAGGTAGTAAAGTCAGAACTCTGAAAATCGTCCTCTGTGTCAGATATAGTATCTGAGCGTCAGCCTATAGATCCATTTTTTGCCTTGGGTCTATTAAATGGAGTTGGTATATTTCCAATAATTTGGTCAAAATGTAACTTATAATGTATATCATTATAATATACAAGATGATATACCTCAGCGACATATTCAGAGTAGAGACCTCATAGAAGAACCTATTCTCTGATGCTTCCTTTAGAAGGCACACTCAACGAAGGAAAGGGGTGTTTAACAATTATAACAACATATTCAGCTATTCTGCAAGTACTCTGGGACAATCTACAGAAGTTGTCCAAAGCGTCGCCCTGAATCTTATTAAATGCATAACACCAACTTAGTAGTGCTTATCGGAGTCTGGCAAACATATTTGATCAAAATCAGCGAATATTCGTATTGTCAATTCGTATCCCTGTGTCATCTGGGGTCGTACATGATAATCAGTATATGCCTTCAAAAGGGGAGGAAAACAGTTCTAGAGTCGTTTCATGTCTGTCAACTCAGGGGAAGCATAAGTATCCGTTCTCAATGAATGCTTGTGAATTCAACTGCACATGCGACCAACACAGAGGTACACGATGAGGAAGACGCAGCGTCACACGTTTTAAAGTTGGAACCAGTACATACAAACATAAACAAACAAGGGTGGAATATTTCTAAACGATGTGTTTAACAAAAAATGTCCCTCATTGGGATCTCTCTTTCGAGTTTGTTGCACAGGTCCTAACTTACTTTAATATTAAAAAAGCAAAACCTGTTCTCAGTCTTAAGTCAAACATTTTTTCACTATCTAAAATAGCGGGAGAAAAAATATGAATGAAGTTGTTGCTGCTGCTGAGTATAAGGAATGTAGCGAAGAGAGTTAGGAGCGATTCTGCAGCAAGCGTATTATATTCACGCATATAAGGATAAATGAGCCCTACGGCGCCACAAGTCCCATTTATTAGCCGTCCTCAAACTTACCAGTAGGCATCACTAGTGCAGCAAATCTATTTCTCTTTGGAAACCAGACGAGGAGCCAGCCCTGTACAAGCACCTGACATTCGCATAGTTTGGAGCTTGAGTGTCAGAACCGGAAGTTCAAAGACCGGAGTTACCAAAGTTGTAAGGACAAGTAGGAACTGCAGAGCAGGTGGTTGAGGAGAACTCAACAGCCCTCATCAGAATGTAAGTCAGTCATTAAGTTGAAATGAACAGATGTGGTGAAAGGATGTAGAAAGCTGATGGAATGAAACCTAAAAAATATATATGCAGAAGTTGTACACAAGATTCCGATCAACAGACGTAACAAGCCAATTCAGCTAGCGGAAGGGCCTAAGCGATCAAAATCGCTCTGCATTTGAGTAGCACAAGCAAATTGTAACTCAGAAGTGTTTAAACAATAATTTGCATTGCCTCGGAATGTATTACAAAAATTAAGGCACATTATAAATTTACAGCCGCAACAATTTTCTTCCTTTGTGGTAGAAAGCGTACTTGTGTTCAACTACAGGACTCATGCGTCACAATAAAAGTGAGTCCTGGGTGGCAGCGACCCCCCATGGGAACCCGGACGTGTGGGAGTAGATGGCATTGACGTCAGAGGCCATTCTATCCGAGTTCGAAGCAAGCAGTGGCGGCTCCTTACCCATAAAACACATTAGCTTCTTGATCAAATAATTTGATCGAGGAAGTACAGCGGACGTCATAGCGCGATGTAAATGTGTACGTGTGGGTGAAAGTATTGCTTTGTTCGCTATGCAAACATGATAGTTGACCAAGTGTCACCAACTGAATGCTAAGTGGAAAATTGGTTCATTGTGTGGAGACGTTTATGAACTGTCACTGAAGTAAAGATTGAACAGGAAGTGTATTCTCTGTCAAAAAATAACAGAAAATATTTTAGTGTAATGATTTAAGAAGTACCTAAAATAGAACTAGAATTCAAGAAATGCTGTAAATGATGTAGAAAGCAACGTGGTTTGTAGAATTCATGCATAACCAACGAGGACAAATAATAGAAATGAAAAATATAACGTTAAAAAGCAATTAAAATTCTAGTGTATGAATTAGATTTGCTGTTACAAAATACCTACCTCGATCGTAAAAACAAAAATTAACATCAAGTTTATTTTTACAGTAACCAACTTGTGTTAGAAATTGTCTTAATGATTTTTGAAGTGATCTTGAAACAACAATATATTATTCATATGTTCTTGTCAGAACTGTCGATTATAAAGTAAATTGAAATGAGCAGCCATCACATCACGACACAGGAAGCAATATGTACAGAACACTCCCGTATAACATTCTCAAATATTTTGAACCATTGGCGAAGCCAAGACGGAGTGGTCCCTTACATACAAATTACCCTTAATAAAATGTATCGTTTTCTCTTGAGTTAAAAGAAATGTAAATATTGCAATGTTTCTAAACGTGCCCTACAGTATTAGGGTTATATGTATTTATTTCCTAAGTTTTCTATATTCTCTATTATACAGACACAGTAAGAATCAAAGAGTTCATTTTCAGAAAACATTTATTGCTCTATAGTATATAATAACTGGATGCATGGACGGACGGACAGACAATTGAAATGTGCTAGGTATTTCAGGATTAATTGATACAATTTAAGTATTTATTACAGTATCTCAGTAAGACAGAGAACCAAGTTCAAATCGAACTATTACAGAAGATAAAACATTTATGTCAAGGACAATTACAGATATGTTTCTGAAATGTTTTGTACATATTTTTAAGCACATCTTAAAACAAAAAATGGACTGATTCTTGAAGCGTGAATATGTCTTAAATCCATTTCACTCAGTGCCTTGTTCACCAAACTCTCCTTGTTAACCTCTCGGCTAATCTGCTGTAGTATGATAGACAAGCTTGAATGAGTGCTAGTGTGTATGTTACCACTGGGTACTAAAGGAAAACAAATTCGCCTTACTTTTAATTCAGCTTTACCAACTACTGACGTTACTCAAAGTTGGATTAACTATGTTTTATATTGTGCATAATTTCATCTATGTGCTTTGTAGAAAACTGCTCTTTAAATTTTAAAAAGCATTTGGATGAATATTTACACAATCTTTTGGGAGAGACTCGCAAAACCATGTACTTTACTTTTAACTCGTCTTTAAAACGATGCATTTTTTTAATCTACATGTTTCCTTTGAAAAGTCAACGCTTGTTTGGCCGAAAACAGTGATTCAGGAACATGCTATTGAAAGATTTACTCGTCATGTATTAGCAATTAGCAGTTTGAAAATGTGTGAAACTGTTCCATCTTAAGTGAATACAGCCACACCCGCACACACAGCTGTATGTAACTGGGCAATACTACAGAAATAGTTATTATTATTATTATTATTATTATTATTATTATTTGATTTATTTACGGACGATCTTTAACATCTCAGATCCTCAGCGTCCTGTTGAATTCAGGGCGTGAAACAACTGATAATTTTTTCTCAGAGGTCTCTTCTTTCATCCTTAAGGTTTTTTTACATGCCGTAAATCTACGACTCGGGACCCTTCAGAAAAATGTTAGGATTTTTACTCCCGAAAAAGTGCATCAACCCTGGCCGCGATCGAGGGAAGTATGCTTACCGCTAGACCACCAGGATTGACTGAAATGACCATGAAAACTCTGTAAGGGCATATTACATGTGAAAGGCCACATTTCCGAGGGACAAGCTGAATGTTGCACCACAATAATACAAAGTCGTCCATCGTGAATGTTGTTGAATATCTCATGAAAATCAATGAGAATTGTGTCCTTCATCCTCCCTATAGCCCAGATTAAGTCCCAAATTGAAGAGACACCCCCAGCAGAAGCAGCGATGAAGGCCACGGAGACGAATCTGAAAGAACTGTCATTAAATGTTTGTAGCATGTCTTTGAACACTGGCAGATATCATTGCATCCAACGGAAACTGCTTTGAGAAAGATCATCAAAAGTATGAGGAGAAGCAAATGTGTGTTGTCAATAAAAGTTATGGTCATTATTAATTGAACAGTCCTCGAATATTAATAAAATTATACTAATTGGTGCATGCAGAAAAAATAATTCACGCAAGACATCGGAAAATATTAAATTCTACCAAATTTGTTGCTTAGACCTATGCTGCTTGTAAATGTCACCCACTATATCTAACTTTTTAAAAGCGCACACTCTTTGTTTTATTTGATCAATAAATAAGCGGGAAGGCAAAACTTGTTAAGAAGGAGAAATAAAAAGAAGGGGGAAAAAAGACGTTTACTTGCAGAAAATCTATCAGATAGTTTAAATAACTGACAGGTCCCACAAAAAATACATGTTTAAGTTCTTTTTGTGTTTGTATTTGTTAAACAACAGGAAAAGTGTTTAGTCATAATGAGATTGCTCTCCACTGCGGCTGTTGCAAGGCGTCATAAGATAAGCGATTTGCTGCAGTAATACATTGCCAAGGTCTGCTGAAAAGTACGAAAGGGGCGTCGGCTAGCTCGCAGTTAATAATGTAGCAATGGCAACACAATGGGATACTTTACTAGGAAGGCAAGAGGGGCTCCAAGCAAGAGTAATAATTTTGGTGTATATGTTGCAAGATCACGTTCAATTTCACACATGTTAGATTACAGCTACATCAAAGTAGAAGTGTTGTCAACTTTTATTTGAAGCTATGGAAATCTTTTTAATGGTAATATGTTGCTTCGGATGCAGTTACATAAGGAAAAAAAATTAACGAGTTAATGTATGAGACCCACGTTCGAGTTATTCTGGGCTCCCGATTATTGTTCTTTAGTCCAGGCAGAATGCCGGATTTTATAATTACTACGAATTAAAAAAAAAAAAAAGCCTTACTGTTTAAAAAGCAATAAACACGAAATGGATGTTATAAAAATTCGATTGTGCCGTCTAAATGGCTAAAGTAACGTTTCCGACAGGAAAAAAAAAAAAAAAACTTAATAGGAACCTTCATTTTGGACATATCGATAAAATGAAAATTTTAGAAGTATATGATAATTATTTTCTGCTAACATGTTACTGAAACTTTTCAATTGAGCTCTGCTCCAATCTAAGTTGCTGCTATCTAAAAAAGAGCTTAAGTTTTATTTGGCATTCTCCTGTTAATGCCACAGTATTTTACTTTGATATATTTTAGCAATTTAAAATAGAAGCATGCAAATATTAAAAAATAACTCCCCTTGAAATTATGTAATTGTTCTATATTTTACACATTTCAAATTAAGTATAGTGAAGCACATAATTACAATTCCCCAATAAATAACCAATAAAATATAAATAACATTTAAAAATTAACAGTGAATTGCTGATGTTCACTTTGAGTAGGAATTCTCGTGAAAACCCAATTTGAAAAATAATTCCCCAGATTTCGTGAAAAGCAAAGAGAAATATTTCAGTTCATATCTGTAAAAATTGTTGCGAGCTCTGATGTATAGGGTGGCCAACTAAAACATTTCAATTTAGAGGTCTGTAGCTGTGAAATCATGAATGTTAGAAAAATAATTCTCAGTACAAAATTAAATATTTTAATATATTATTAAAAATAAATAGTCGCGGTATTTGGGTGTATTTTTAAATGGTACTCATAAAACACTATGAGAAAGTGCTTATAATGTTGTGTTGGAAGAAAATGGACATTAGGGAATGTCAGAACTATCAAGATTGTTGTTGGTTGATTTGTTTTATTTACGGACGTTCTTTCACATCTCAGATGATCAGCGTCTCATTCAAATCAGGGCGTGAAACGGCCGACAAATTTTGTTCAGATGCCTCTTCTTTCAGGCTTGAGGTTCTTTTTCACGGGACCCACGGCTTTACTTCCCTTCCGAAGGAAGCCATACTTAGGATTTTTACGCCCGAAAAAATCCATCGATCCTGACTGGGTTTGAACTCGCGATCTTGGGTTTGGAAGGCAAGTATGGTTACCACTACATCACCAGTACCGATAGAAATATAACAATTTGCAGAAATAAGTCATAAATGAATCTTTGACAATTTTTTTCTCTTTTGGATAGTGTTAAAATAATTAGCTGGAATTTCGTTATGCTGTTCTCCTTTTGAATATCGCAATACTTGGTGATTCGTTTGTAAAGAAATAAAATAAAATGTTGCAACATTTATTATAACAGAATAGACTTAATTTTACTTAAACATGTATTGCGGTTACCTAAACTTGAAAGTATAGCGACAATTCGTCATTTTGAACATGAAGTTCATTAGAGCTTATAATGTTAGTTTGTTTGAAGAAATTGGATCTGCTAACATGGCACTGTATTGCTGGCTGTAGGCGTGTTCCCAAAACAAAGCTGCTATGACGGCATGTTCCAAGAAAAGCCTCAGGCGAGGTCCGTAGAAATGATTATACCATAATGGCGATCACACACAAAGACGTAAAAATAAACCTCATAATTTTGAAATATTAATATGTTATACTAATCAAAAGTGTAAATACGAATATTTTCGTAAAATAAGATTTCTAGGTTATGGTAGTTTTCACGCAAAACTTTGACAGCGTAACCATATTTTATTAATTTATTTTCTTTATAGCGAGGTGACTATCGAATCTCTTAAAATAAAAATCTGAACATTTTAAATGCTAAACATTATGATAGTAAATCATAGTCATTAAATCTGTTTTATGCATGTTTGGACGATTTTCCCATAAAAATATATATGTTGCAAAAATTTAAATTCGGAAGACAAATATGTTTCAGATTTGTTCTCCAAGGTAAACGAGTACTTCATACCCAGAAATAGAATACTTATAGCTGTCTTGCATTTGATCGTAATCATGCAGTCAGCACACTGAAATAAAATTACTAAAGCTTCTCGTTTTATCCTCCGATGATATTTTTTGTTATTTCTGTTTTCCGTTAGGAATAAATTGGTTTGTGTACCTGTTTAAATGTTACAGTAAATATGACATCTATGTACTTGTAGAATGTGTGCTTTCGAAAGTCCCGAAAAAAAACGAATGCTAGAATTAAAAAAGCTGATAGCACATGACAATCGTGTATATGCCATATTTAATACAGAACCTTCATTTGGACGCGTGGCCGGTTTAACGAGCATTTGCTTTGCACCAGAAAGGACACTGTTTGCTGGCAGAGTCGGACACTCATAGCCCCTTAAATTCAAATGCATAGATTTCTACAGCACAACAAACACCAACCTTCAGGTCACAGGTCATATAATGGCATTTCGTTTACAAGATCAGGTTTTACTGCACCCAGTATCTATTGTTTTGTTTCGCTACATGACCATGTGAATAAAGCCATGCATCGCTCGTTATTAAAAAAAAATTAAAAGCGGGCCAATAGAGCGAACATTAACATTTACCAACACCCAAACGCGGAAATTAACTCTACTCATATTATCATGTGGTTGCAATTCTTAAACTACAGTTATCTTATAGGGTTTTAATTTTAAAATTTTAGTGGCATCCCAAGTCGAATTTTCGAAATTCCTGACTCCTGTGGAAGCTTTCTCAGAAATTTCTTTGGACTTCTCTGATGTCATCAAGTTTTTCCTATGCTGTAAGAACACGGCGTTTTGCTTTCTTTTCTTATCAAGAACAGATCCCGTTTTCCTAAATCTATTTACAAGATTACAAATCGTTTTTCTGTGAGGCTCATGAACAGCAGAGAATCTGTCTGTATTTCGCCATCTCACTTTTCTACATGAATTTTTCACATAGGAATCATGCAATAAGATTCTGTGTGCTAAAGTATACTGACTTTTTGTCATTATAACAGCACTAACACACTATAACACATGGTCTCTCAACGTTCAACTCCTGTACAGCACATGGAATGGGGGAAAGTGGGAACAGAACCGGTTAGAAATAAGGCAGGCAAATCTCCGTTAAGCCGGCCACGCGTCCAAATGAAGGCTCTGTATCAGCTGTGGCATAAATCAGTTAATTAATATTTTATTAGTTCTCTCAATGAAAACAAAACTAAAAATATCGGCTTATTTCTGTGTATTTGTCTGACAAAAATTGTATCCATATTGTGTTCCTCATGAAGACTATAAAAAAATATGTAAATTATATTTAGAACACCTGAGTTCACCGGAACTGTACCGGCATGCAAGACAGAAATAAGGAATCTACTTCTGGGTATAAAAGTATCTTTTTCTGCTCTTGTTTGTCTTGGATTACAAATAGTAAAACTATATTTATTTGTCTTAATAATTTTTAAAGTTTGCCACATATTTTGTCTTTTTCTGGAGAAATTGTTCAAATATGCATTAAACAGATTTTCTTCTAACCTTATAAATTAAACACTATGTTTTATAAAATATTGTTTTCAATAAGATATGAGTTATTGTTCAGTATTGCATTTTAAAAGTTTTGACAGCTATGTCTATATAAAAACAATCAATTAAAATAATGGAGAAATTTTGCATTAGACCTAGAAGTGACATATTTTACAAAAACATTCGTCTTTATATACTGTGGTATAAAAACGTAGTAATTATTTTTTAAAAAACGTGAGATCAATTTTAAGTCCGATTTCACAAGGAATGGCCTTATTCAGATCAGTTAACAACAAACAACAATTTGTCTTCTCAAAAGGTTCACTTTGTATTTTATTTAATACATATTAAATATACTCCTGTACAGTTAGTACACAATACAGCGGTTTTTACAGGGATATATCTCATCCGTAAACCACAATCTTGAGCGCGAACCGTAATTTATGTAATATATTATGCGAATCGTTCTCTGCAGTCATTTACGTCCTTCTGTATTCTCCTTGCTTTTCATCAGCTTCCTTCAGTTCTGTTCTGCTGTTTTTAAAGTTTGTCTTCGTTTGTTATCGCGTACTTTTTTTACCTTTTGTGTCTTTGTTGTTGTTTTCTTTACTCTCTCTCTCTCTCTCTCTCTCTCTCTCTGTCTCTTTCTTCCTTGCTCTTTGATTTCAGCATTTCCAACGTTTTTTGGAATATTTTTGCGCTTATTTTGCATTACCTTTTTATGTATACCGGTGGGTACGGATAAACATGTTTAATGCTCCGAGAAAGCGTTGGTTTTGAGGCTAGCACTATAACCACTAGTGGGGTTTGCAAGATTCTGACAATGGCGAACATGAAATCCTTGAGAAAACCACAGAAAATTACAAAAGCGGTCAAACTGGTGAAGTGGGCACAACACGTAATGATTTTATTCTTAGGAACTTGGGGGACAATAGATTTTTACAAAAGAATGACGTCGGTCACACACGTGATCGTAGATATCCCCATTGTATGCGGCACCGGCGTGCGTCAGACATTTCTGATTGGATAATAGACCCATAATAGTATTCAAACTGCGTCACCGTACATATTCGGTCATTTCAAGCCCCTCTCGGTAATGCAGAACGTTTGTTTTTGCAGGAACAATGAAAGTGATTACAACACATGACACTAATAAAAGCATTTTACTTTGTCTGTCATTGTCCCCTCAATATATCCATTCCCAAGTTGTCTTCCTCTAACGCGCTCTTTTTATTAGCTTATTAGTTTTCTCTTCTGTTGCAAATATAAATTAAAAATACTACAGAGTTTTCTTATCAACATTCTGTAATTTAAATTTTTTACCCTCATAATTGGTCATTGTAAAGACGAACTAAAAGGTATGCAAGTTATATTTTTCTTTAGCATTTGGTATCTCAAATTTATATATATTTTGTATGAGATATTTTTGTAGAAACTATTATGCATATAATTCTCATTATTTCACTAGCTATTCTCATCCTTTTTACTTGTTATAACATGGCTGTTTTGGGGGGATAATAATAATAATAATAATAATAATAATAATAATAATAATAATAATAATAATAATAATAAATTTCCAAAGGTTGAACTTATGAGATGATTACTACTCATAAAGCTTATTGCTGTGAAGGAGAATGTGTATATTTATTAACTGAGCTTGGGCTTATGCCCGATGAAAAACGATTAAAATATAATAATTATTTACAGTAAAATACTTAAAAAAGAAATAAATTAACTTAATTAAATACATGATAACCTAGAATTAAATAAATAAATCTAATTTAAATACATGCCCAATTAATTTTACACACATTTGCATGTGAGTTAACGTAATTAAATGTATTTCACCTAACTAAAAATAAGTTAGTATAGTTAAATACATATGAACCTAGTTAAATACGTCATAGATACAGAAAATAGAAATCCACTATGAGATAGAATGGAAAACAAAGGCTACCCAAAGCATTAAAAATGGTTTAAGGAACACAAAAGAATTTTAAAACAATCTATTGTGGACAAAACACAGGGCGTTAGAGAGGGATGCCTACGTTACCTGTGCTTTTCAATATTTATATTGATGTATTCATACAACAGCAGAAAAATGGATTTTAGTTTCAATATTGTATGCAGATGACTAAATATTTTAGCAAAATCAGAAAATGAATTTCAAATGACTAAACAATATAACGCCAATATAGGATACCTAATGACAAATTCAAAAAGGTATTCTTTAAAAATAAATGTCCTAAAAACACGAAAATGACAAGGTAATCATTTTAATTAATTGGATCGTGGCGATTTTTTATGCCTGTGTACAAAATTACTGGTGCAAAAATCAATATGTGTATGGAACAACTAAGCGAAGTATTAAAAGAAAACTAAAAAAAATATGAAAATTTAAAGTAATGGCCGCGCCAACTCTGTTGTGTGAATGTTGAATCCTTAATACAACAAAAATTAAAATAAAATCGTCAAAATTAAACTGAAAGAAACATAATTTAAGAATATAACAAACATACCATAAATCTGTAGAAGATAAATGAAGAAAGTGACAAGACAATTTGGATTCCTGAGTGAGCGGAATGTGCTTAAGGCTCAGTTCATGCAGTTGATAGTGGTAATTCCTTTCTCCTCTTCAATCCATTTTTCAATTTTAAAATATACTTTGTATTTTAATAAAAAATCGTTTTAATGAAATTCAAGTGCCTTTGATTTACGAACAATTAAAACTTCAAGCTCTGGGAGTGAAATACATTAAATACGAAAACCCTGCTGTGTTGAACTGGATTGTTGGGGAAGGAGGAGGAATTTTCAGTTTCAAGAGCTGGCCGTTTGTGCTTCGAGAGAAAGGGATAAGGAGAGGGAGACACCGAGAGGCAGTTACAGAGGGATCTCTTAACAGTTTTTTCACGACGCCGGTGTAGAGCTCCCCTCTAAGGATTTCAAGCCCCAAATATCATCACACAGCACACTAAGCATTATCATGAAGTGTTTACATATTTTCTGGGATAACTTCCTGATGCTTTCCGCATTGATGAAGAGAAATGGAAGAGCAAAGGCAGAATGAGTGGCAGGAAAACCTGTCCAGCTACCCCGTTCCCACTAACGCCTCTGAGATCGAAGCCGGGCCGCCTCGGTGGGAGGCGAGCAATGTAACAATTGATCCAAAGCGGTGTCAAGGAAGGTAATTTGTGAAAGTTTACAAATACTGTATCTTTTTTGACTGTATTCATGATTTACAACATTTCATTAAAACCAGTCAAGGAATTTAAGACTGTAAAGGGAAAACACAGGCGTACACATACGTACAAATAGATGTGCGCGTAATATAGACGTGTGATAAAGATGTGGTCATATCTAAACATTAACCCGAGGTACAGCTTTTTTCATTATAAACATTGAAGAAACAAATGTTTAATACTTAAACAAATGTCGCTATTTCATAGCACAGTCTGTATTCACATACAGAAGTAGTTTTAAGAGTTTGCAAAACTGTTAGAATTCACGTATTTACTCCGGTTTTCAATAACAAATGTTAGTAGAATACTTTCTGTAGTAATAAGTTGTTTCCAAATTATCATTTGTTTAGGAAAAGAGAACGTCTTTCTTACCTTCCATCAACCACATTACAAACCGCTTTCATCGTGTAATATAAGTGAACAGGCACGCTTACAACTTGATTCAGGGTTACTTATCGTTAGACTATCCTTATAGTTAGGTTAGTTCAGCAATTGTATTATTTGTGACTGTTAGACAACACATACCTATCTTAAGTTTTAGATGATAAGTTCAAAAGAATTAAATTACTTGGGCTTAGTATATATCAAGGAACATAGAGCAGTTTGTGTCATGGCTAACTGTAACAATCATTAAAATAATATCAATGTAGCAAGAATATCCCGCAATTTCCAATTTCAGAATTTGTGTCTACCTTGCTGCATGAGGGCAACCATTATCATGTTACATCGTTTCATTTCTGTTATATTGAGTCGTTGTCCTTCATAAATTTTGCTTCATCAAACTCATTTAAGGAATATTTCTTCCTTATGAATTATGTTTTAACTGTGCCACAGTCCACTGTGTAACGAGAATAGAAAAATAAAACAAATATCTTCAATGATAGTTTTTCCAAACCAATGCCTATTTGTCAAATGTTACCTATAATTTCGCTGTACATCTTTAAATTTGAAAATCATAATTGTTCGAACTGCCGTTTTGTTTGATACACAAACAAGCTAAGATAAGGCAATCAAAGAAGGAAGCGAAATTCTCCTGAAGCGAGATATGTGACGCAAGCAAGCTATCAGATTTCAGCCGGCGTTTCGCCTGCTTATGTTTACACTATAGTGAAACGTGGAACTAAAAACTGCTGCGTAAAAGAATTTTGTTCAAATGGTGGCTAGGATACTCTTGAAATGAAGCTCCCAAAATGTTTACTTAAAAAGCAGCCGTTGACTGTCAAAAGGCTTGTGCAGTTTTTAGTTGGACATTATATTCCCTGCGTATGGCACACTGTTCTTGACTATTTGTTGATCAGCTGGTTCTTACGTGACGAAGATCTTAGGCACTGCACATTGTTCTTTTTCCGAGAACAGCAGTGCGAACTGTTTCCTAGAATAAGTATAAAGTGCATGGTCAAAATCACAAAGAAATCAAGTTATATAATAATAACTTAAGTCACATAATCTTTTCAGTCACACAGCCATCTCTACTTATGGAAGAAAATGGGCGTGCTAGGATACC
This sequence comes from Metallyticus violacea, assembly GCA_030762175.1. Classification (NCBI taxonomy): domain Eukaryota; kingdom Metazoa; phylum Arthropoda; class Insecta; order Mantodea; family Metallyticidae; genus Metallyticus; species Metallyticus violacea. Next base: position 60,889,888 of record CM060837.1, read on the forward strand.
CAAGTGGTTTTATTTAATTCCGAATGAGATGCAAATAACCCCATGAGTGTTGATCGTTAGGAGAAAATAAAAGCAACATCGAAGTTTTTGGCAAGAGCTCTGTGAGATTTCGT
>CM060837.1:61655000-61812500 GCA_030762175.1 Metallyticus violacea
AAATATTTTGATATTAATAGTTTTTAGTTTGTTTTAAATCAGCTTTGACTCCGAAATCTAATGTCACGAATTGTTAATTACTACCTGACACATTAAACATTCTAAAGGATTATTGTAATTCAGTTTTTTCAAGAAATATATTAAATTACAATGTTTGCAGTTTTGTTGTTAATTTCTCAAAAACATTATCAGCAGGCTCATAAAGATAAGATATAACGGTAAAAATGTAAACTCTCGACACATTTTATTTAATTTAAATAAAAAAATATATTTATACAAACTATTTTCTGTGTCTAAAGTGATAATTATAATGAACCACAATGTGATGTGATCCCTACCTTTATAAGTATACAATATTAGCTGATTATATAATTAAAGAATCTCTGGAAGCATACCGAAGTTTTTCGAGTTAAAATATATTCATTTTGAATGTAAGAGGATGTGCTGTTACTTTCCGAACATTTTAAGTAGTTCACTTAAATGTTAAATTCTATGACTTTTGCGATAAAAATTAAAAAATAACGCATGTTTTTTGTCACAAATATGATGTGATAATAATGTGATAATAAAGTATAATAGTCCTAGGGAGGCCTGGCCTTGGATGTGATGTTAGCATGTTACAAATTGCTTTGTTAAGGCAGTTACTGTAATTCATAAACGATTTTTAAAGTTGCAACACAGTGAGTCAAGCACATAATATATCTGCAAACAATATACTAGAAAACACGCAGATGGCTTGACGATTTTTCTTGACTCAGAACATCCGCGTCAAAACGCGATACAAAGCGAACATTATTCATGCAATGGTGCAGGAAAATTGCAATTAGCGAGAGCATGGACAACATACAAAGACATCGCAGTGGCTTGGCTTGTTGCTAAGTGGGTAGGTATCACTTATTCTCACTGAACCACAAGATACCAATAGTGGATGAAGTCTTCAGTAGGAACCTTAGGAACCAGTTACCACATGCAAATTATTTAGCTAATAGATCCGGTAGCAAAAGTCCAAGATTGCTGTATTGTTGAGAAAGGGTCACATCGCCCTCACACTGGATGATTCTGTGCCAGTTCAGCAATCAGTCAAGCCGCTAAGTGATGGAACATCTACCGGATCTAGAGTCATATGGCGTTCAATTCCTGGAGTGAATTAACTGACAGTGCTGTTTTAGGATACTCAAAGATGAATTTCAGTGAATGCTTTGAAAAGAGATCTGATTTTTGCACACAATGTCATAACCACAAGTCATTTTGAAAGTTTCTGGTCTGAATTAGAATAAAAAGAGCCAGTAACACACACAATCTCTTCTCAGACCAAATGCTTGGGTAATTCTGTAAATTTTCTCGTTGGAGAGGTCTCGAAGTAGCAAAGCTGTGAGAAGCTATGAAGTACGTGTGCTATTTATGTACCGCTCATAAGCACATCGTTGCGGAATGTGTCCGGAATTTCATTGCTGCATACATAAAACCGGCGCTACATTGAGCTGAACGCATACAGCTTGCCTTTGCTGCAGAAGTGAACAGAGGAACATCAACGTCGTCACAGGTTTCACTCATCACCCGATTCCTCGTGAACACCAAGTGCAGTGTCCAGAACTGTTTATTTTAGTTTCTGTTGTGTTGTTCAGAAAAATAAATGACACGATTATCTAAACACATCTTCTGCTTTTCCCCTTTCAGCACTGCAACTGTTTACCAGTATAACTACACCATTTGGGAAAATGACTGTGTTTAATATATATATATATATATATATATATATATATGACTTAATTCTGTTGTTTTCCTTTTCTGACTGGATGAGTGAATCTCAGATGAACTGTTATTAACGAGGCTTGGAAGCTGGGGCCTAAAATAATTTAAAAATAGCTTAAAAGTGTCTTAAATTTCTAATAACACCACATAATTAAAAAAAATAATTAAAATTTCTACGTAAGGTTTAAAAGTACGGGACTTAAAATTACAAAGGACGTTTTGGACAGAATCCTGCCGACAGCACATGAACATGAGCGGTACTGAGCTGGGTAGACATTTGGGGACGAGAGGTTCATCTGCCTAACTTCAGCTGTAACTGCAAATAGTTTTATTTCATTTAAATACATTAACAACGCAATCTGTCTAGTTGTATCTGTGATTGTATTTCAGTTAGCATTCCTACACGGCTGCACTAGCGTTCTTAGATTGTTTTTATTATTTTTTTATTTGATTTATTTACGGACGCTCTTTAACATCTCAGGTCATCAGCATCCCATTCTATTCAGGGCGTGAAACGACCGACAAATTTTGCTCAGAGGCCTCTTCTTTCAGGCTTGAGGTTGTTTATCCTGCTGTAAACGTACGACACGGGACCCACGGCTTTACTTCTCTTCCAAAGCAAACCATACTTGGGATTTTTACACCCGAAAAAATCCATCGGTAATGGCAGGGTTTGAACCCGCGATCTTGGGTTTAGAAGGCAAGTATGGTTACCACTACACCACCAGGACCTACATCTTATGATTATCAAATCTGAACTGTTAAGTACAATCAGTATAAAATACAAAATTGAGCAAATGATTTTTAGTTATAGACACATTTTGTGGTGTACAAGTATTTTTGTCCTTTCAAATTGGTTCATGTTGTGATTTCAATTCAAAGCCATCATCCATCACAGTTGCCATAGAATTGTGTGCAGAATTTTCACAATCTTTATATACGGGTTAATTAAAATCCCCATGCGATTCTGACAATAGAATTGCATTATTTTACTGGACCATCAACGGATAAGCTAATAATTTACTGGAAGTAGTTTCACTTAATACGCCATATGTAAATAATTTGCAAATAAATGGATAGGTAGTGGGGGACCGGTACTCTGGCCTGCTCGTTCTCCTGACCTAAATTCATTGAACTTTACGTATGGAATCATGTGAAGGCTGTGTATTCAAGACTTGGAAATCCTTCAGCAGTGCAGTGAACTAGGATGTCATCAGATATGACACATCTGGTATATAAGTGAGAGTAAGGCAGTCTACGACGTTTCGCTTTGAAGCCTGTATTACAGTTCATATTTAACCATAAGCTTATGACATTTTTGCTTGCTTCAATCCCCAGGTTAAAAGCACTGGTAGTGTAATATCTTATATGTATATTACTATAAAATAAATGCCAAAATATTAGTGCGCACACTTTTACTGTAAAACAGCTGTAAATTAGCTATAATATTAATGGAACTTGCATATGGCTGCACAGACTAGCTAAACAAATAAAGCACCATTATCTTCAGTGTGATAGTACATTAGCAACAACCTTTTCTTTTTCTTGTGGGATTACATTCTTGGCAAATGAAATCCTGGCTCTCAAAGACTTACTGCATTCACTGAAGTTCCATGTCTGTAGCAGTACGAAATGAAACGTATGTTTTTACGCTTGACCTGTTTATTTTGCCAGAACCAGGATGTTATTATCTTGAAAGTGGGGTCTAATTCAGGCACTATAGAATGAGTTGTGCGTGTGGTTAACGCTGCTAGAGCCTTCGCCAGAGCGTTAATAAGAAATTGATAGTCTTTAAGTACAACAATGAAAGAACTAAAGGTGTCTCAGACATATTTACATTAATTTTCTTAATCGAAAGTTATGGTAGTTGGCTTAGGTGATAAGGTTAGGACTCGCATTCTGGAGATCTGGGACTCAAGTCTTTAGAGGCCTGATCAGGGTATCTTGACCTTAGGAGAATGCTGGAATAGATCTTTCCGCTCTCCCATTCCACCTCAGTTCATTCCGTTGATTCTGTTACGGAGTCGAAAGTGCCACACAACGTGGGCTGTGCAGTTTGTGATGTGATGGTGGCTTGCGCCGGCGTATGGTATGGAAGCGGCTCTTTTGAGGGGCTCGTACTTCCTTGGAGGAGACGGTGGCTTCTATCTGGAAACAATGTTAAAAACCTCCTCCATGTATCTCACCGCCCATGAATCCCTTTCCACTGAATGTACTCCAACTGGAGGCGTAAGCACAAAAGGCCAGCCCTTGAACAAGTCTGAATTACCCAAACATCCTCTTCTGTCCCTAACAACACAATCCAATGCGACCCTCCAGTGATCAGGTATAATAGTTCATTGTTTATAGTGACTAATTCTGTAAAATGCTTAACTTCTATTGTTGAACTTGCAACATGTCGAGAATGGGATTGTCTATGCGTGTATTTCGAGCTATAGCAAGCTCAAAAAGGATTTAAATTTGGAAAATTTTCATAAAATTTGAAATGAAATCGTTGCTTACCGTGCTGATGTTCTTACCATCTGAGCAACCATACCTTATAGGACCGTAAACACGAATCTCTCTCATCTAAGTCTATGTACACTGCATACCTTAAAGGTTATTTTATTATAGGTATTTTATCCCTAAGAGGCGACACGAAGCCTTTGAACACCTGCGAACCATGGTTCATAGTTATATCGTGAATTTAATTTGGGATAGGAATTTCGATAGAAAGAACCATTCCAAGCGAGGCTATTCCTTTGAGTCCTTCAATCTCTCTGTGACCAAAACGCAGTTCATGTTGATGCTTCAAATCTACTCGGTCTAGACCTTAGGCCTGTTATGTCTCCATGTTTCATTTAATCAAGGTGGTTTGAAATACATCATACATGGATATGCGAGTTTTGTTGTGCTTCCTTAATTCTATGCGATTCACCTGATGGTAGCGTTAGAATCCTATTTTAGTAGCACAATATCATGTCTAATGTTCTTCATTAAGATTCATTTTACAGTTGCTATAAGATTTTGGAATTTATTTAGTTTACATTTAGCATTCCTAGGTTCACTCCTGGTAATTTAAAAAAGGTGATCTATTCTAATACTATATCATATATCATGCTTTTTGCTCTGACAGAATTCGTTCCTTAAAAGCGGGTTTTTTTTTGTCATTTTTTTAAATTTGCTCACACCATATTCCTTCATCGTAATCAAATATTGATAACTAGATCGTTGCAGGCCATTTACTGAATTAGTAAATATGATCTGATTATGTAAACATATAATTGCTTGAAAATTTTATTTGTTAGCTACGTCCTGTTGATTATATTTAAAATAAAAAATCTAATGAAGTTTAAATACAGGAGGTTTGTAAAATCTTATTGATTTATCATTATTAAAAGTGAAGTTGACCCAAGATTAGGGTATAACATTTTACTTTTTGTAAAATAAAATATATTCTTTGTCATAAAAGAGTGAACTTTTATGTAAAACCAAAGTTAAGGGCCTTAATTTAAAACACGTCAATCCCAAATCAAAAAATTGTAATCACAATATATGTAACGTTACTGTTCATATTATTCAATTAGTAGTAATTGTATATAGCAGTCAAGCATTGCAGTATATGAATACTACCCAATGTTTTTAGCACTATATGGCATACTTATTTCCTCAGTTACAGGCAATAAACGGATAAAGGTATCTGGAGTAATCATATGGTGATATTCCAGCAATCGAACTGATAAGGGTGTTGCCCTACTATAATTCAACAATTGTCAGCATCATAATTTAGACAGTATACTTTGTAATTAGAGTAGGTCCCCAAACACTGAACACCAGTCTGTGTCTCAACTGGTATGGAATTATGAGGAATTTTAAACAGAATCTGTGAATGGAACTGTAGGTATCCTCGAAAAATCAAACTGATTTTGAGAGAGAGAGAGAGAGAGAGAGAGAGAGAGAGAGAGAGAGAGAGACATAATTTCCCATTGATTAGGTTTCAGAAACTTCCAAACATCAGAAATGCAAGTCATGCTTGCTCTTGCATTTACATTTATACCTGCAACAAGAGACACTTGTTTGCAGATTCATTTCAAACAACTGGACACTGTTGGTTTAGTAAGAAAGTACAATGCTAATGACTTGAAGAAATCGCCACAAGTTGAACTCATTGCATAACCACTGCAAGGAAGAGCCTTCTGCATGAAATTTACCAAGAAGTAAGCAGAGCATAAAACATGCAGTCAGTGACGCAGGAACTTTGTTCTTCCTGTAGAAACAAGGACCAAATGCAACTTCGATACAAGCTGTCATGTACAACCCTTTCTATAAATTATACATGCATGTTTCTTGTTTGTTTTATAGATCTACTATATATTTCGCATTATAAATTCATGGTCATATATCTAAAATCAACTTTTTCATTTCGGGAAGATTTTTCTACTAGAATACTGGAACAATATGTCAATTCTTTATATACATGCTAAAGTTCATTGAATTACGAGGTTGTACAAAACTTGCTAGCGTCAAGATAAGATGTTAAAATAAAATTATAATAGTGTCTGTCTTTCTACCCAACAAAATGTTACGCAGCACTATCGGACCTGAAAACCAAAACAGCGTCACTGCGAAATGGTACAGCAAGATCTGCCTTCTTCGTTTTCCCATTGTGCCACTATAGCGTCTGGATTCCAGCTTTAATGCATTTTACCCACGTTCCGAACCCTTGCTAATCTCTTCATCTCTCTTATTCCTTCTAGTTTCTTTTCAATCTGATCGATGCTCAGTAAATATGTCTACCTGGGTCTCCCTGCGCTTATCTTTCCTTCTATGCTTGCTTCACGCAATTGTTTTACTCCCCTTTCTCCATCCATTCTTTCCACACGTCCAAACGATGTTAGCTGTCTCTTGTTTATATATCTTCGAAGCGACTCAGTCCCTCCTTCTTCTCTTATTCCTTCGTTCCTGATTTTATTCAAGGTAGTTCTGTAATATTTCATTACAGCAGTTATTGTCGAGCTCTCCCGCTTGCCAAGCACTGATCAACTCAACATTTATATGTTAGAACCACTACATGCAGTTTTGAATATTTTATATTCTTTTTCTTTCCTATTTCTTCCTTTTCTAAAATGGCGTTGTAAACTTGGTCTCCATTTGCTGGAGACATAGACATATAAGGGACAGTTGATAGACAAGTATAACAAAGAATATAGTAGGAGTGAAAGCAGCGGAAACTTTCCAGCTATGTAACGTGTGTCTACTGGTTAAATGGAAATAATATATGGGGCGTTAGCTAGATCTACAATGACATATAGGAATAAACAACATACCTTATTATTGTAATTTTACATTAAAAATTAAGGTATTGAAGTACAGGCAGCGAATTATTCATGAGAACCAAATTTAATTAGCATTGTGCTAACATGAACAGCTGTGGATGGGAGGGAACATGACATGGACGTCCAAATTAAGAAAGGGACTGGAAACGATACGGTTTAACGTTTTTGGATAGCAGGTCGGGAGAATATAAAGAACGCATGGAGGAAAATTAAGAGCCGTTAGAGGGATATGGATAGGTAGCAGATTGCGCTATGCAGGTAGAATCATTTCGCTATATACATTTGGGGTTGAAATCTGTGTAGGGAATGTAGCAGTGCATTAGCAAAGAACTCACGTGGCTAGGACTAGGGAATGGCGGATGATTAAAATCACCGACGAAAATCGGTTCAGAATTTATCCCATTTATGATGAGGGGAACTTGTGGATAGATATACTTGCCGAATAGAAGGAGATAGAAAATGAGGTAAAAGTATTTACCGGATCGAACAGAAGGAGATAGTCGTGCTGGTTTCTATTGGCAGGCAAGGAAAAAGAGGAGAGAAGAGATACATTTTTGTTGAAAATGATACAGCCGAGGTCTAAAAAGGCTAATAACAGGGAGGGGGAAGAGAATAAATTGAGTAAATCCAGCTGTGTGTGTGTGTGTGTGTGTGTGTGTGTGTGTGTGTGTGTGTGTGTGTGACATTCTTACTTTATTTCTTTTTTATTTTTATTTTATTTGTTTATTCTTGTTTGTATATTATTTTATTATGGAATATCTTGTATCAAATCAAACAGGCTTAGTGTAGTATAAAACATGTACAATCCGTTGATCCGTGCATCTGTAATGGTGCTAAGGAGCCTCTTTCTCCTTCTTTTCGTCCTTTTCCTCCTTCTGATATTACTTTCATAATTCTGTTCAGGATTCCATCAATCCTTACATCTGCTGTATTGATTGTTCCAAAGTATTCATAAGAATTGACTTATTCTATGACAGTTGTTAAACAAAGAAGTTTTGTTCCCATAATTTTGATGTTTTTCTCAAAGTAATCCCCGTCGGATGCAGTGCACCAGTCCCAGCGTTTTTGTCAATCTTCAAAGATATGCTGCAAATAATTTTTGACAGGTCCTTCAGAATCGCCTTCGCAGCCTTAAACATTGCAGCAGACGATGGAAAATACAAATTTGGAGAAAAGGTCACACGGGGCTAAATCTTAACTATAAGGAGAGCGAGGGTCTCATTTGAAATAGCTTTTTGTTAGATTATCAGTAATAACATTTGTGATGTGCGGCAGTGTATTATCGTGGTGCAGCATCCAGCCTGTTGTACAGAAATGTGGACTTCTGCGGATTTTTCAGGACAGCAGTTACAGCTGTATGTGCAGATACTCATGCTGGTAAACGATTTCTTGAAAATCGAAAAATGATATGAGCATATCTTTCCCAACAGAGGCAACAACTTTCCTCTCTTTTGGTATTGGTGATGATGCAGAATTCCACATAGAACTTTGCTGTTTGCCCTCAAGATCGAAATGATGTAGTCAAGTCTCATCAGAAGTGATAACTTTTGAAAGAAACTATCTTCTTTATATTGTATCATCTTCAACGCATGCAAACCTGCACGCGAACTTCTTTTTGTTCGAGAATCAGCAGTCTTGGAACCAACCGAGCACAAACACCTCTCATGTGCAACTTTTCTGTCACCAACATCTATGTTGTGGAGGGCAAGGATTTCTGAAAGTACGAGCATTCTTAAAGTTTTTGGACGTTTTTCTCACTCTTCTACAGGAGTGGTGTTAATACTTTCTTCCGTTAGAACACAAATTGGAGCCTCGAGTCCGCTTTCCTTTGAAATTGACTGCCTCCCCTCTTTAAACAAAATAACGTTCGTCGGTATCTCCTCGTTTTGTTGTAGGGGGAACTGAACATGTCTTAACTAACTACCACACCTCTTACAGGGAGAACATGAAGTGAACACAATGAAACCAGTACCACATATACATTACGCATTAAGTTGTCAAATTTTGTAAAGTTAAATTTTAGCGCGAGAAATTAAGCACGTAACAAAATTTAGAGCATTCTTTTTTGAACATTCTTCGTGTGTAGAATTAGGTAAGATTAAATAATGTGGGAACGCAGAAACTTCAGAACCTGTGCCACGTGCAATAAACGACTTCCAGATATCAGAAAGTGACTCACATTTCAAGAAGATAAGTTTATATTATACTTGCTGGAATTACAGATAAGAAACAGAATACAATTTGCACTCGTGACATAGTAAGAACTTTCAACGAAAGTTCAAGGGAAGCAAAAATTCTCACTGACTGTCAAACGCATTGCGTCGTATATCTTTTTTTACGTGCAGTTTTCAATACTTCATATCATATTGTATTTCTCTGAAACTGTTCACGCTCTATAAAACTAATAATATACAGGACCAAAGCCCTTTCTTCGTTATTTTCCTTGGCAATAACAACACTCAGACTCAGTGGGTTTGTTCCAAACTGGCATTGCGTCATATCTCACCAATTTACGCCGTTATAAGGCAATCGCAAGGAAAGCCTTTCAAAAGCAAAAATATTAAATGGTTAACGAATGTTCTGAAGGATACAAAAGCGAAAATTTATGCAAAAATAATGCCTGTTACTCTTCCTTATTAATTTTATATCTGCCACTGATGTCTACATAATAATAGTATTTTCATCCAAAAGTTCAGTTTTTGTAAGAATAGAGTTTTTGAAAAAGGTGTATAGGTGTAGTAATGCATTATTTTAGTCATTTATTTAACTATCACATAACTATCGGGTGGCTCAGGCGGTAAGTTTGGACTCCCATTCGGATTCAAATCCCTTGGGGACGGCCTCCTGACCTTAGGTTTTCTCGTGGTTTCCCTTGCGCGCTTAGGTGAATGCTGGAAGAGTGTTTTTCCTTCCACGAATTTTCCGCTCTCCCTTTAATATTATGTCATTCCGTTGGTTCTGTTACAGGATCAAAATGGTCAGCCAGGCAAGGTGGGCTGGTGCTGTGTAATGCGTGCGGCGTGACAGTGGCTTGCGTTTTGAAACTTTTTCTTATATGAAAGCAGTCCTTCTGAGGGGACAGAACTCCTTGGACCTCAGACTTCATCAGGGTGCTCTATAAGAAATACTTTAACGGACCCGCTGTCTTCCCAGCTCATCTCTTACTACGAAGGTAGGCACAAACGGTCATAACTTGAGCAAGGGTGAAGTAGCAAAATTTCCTCTTCGACCTTAGCAATCTAATCCAACCTCCACAGAAAGTGACTCTTTACGGTATGAGGAAATAACTGAAATTTCGAAACGAGGGACGGCAGTTACGAGCAATATTTTGTTTCATATTATGCCCAATTACTTTATTTGTATTAAATATTGTAATATATGCTGAAGATTATGTAGATATTACACTAATTATAGCAGCCTAATTCGACCTGAATGACCTATTCAACAAACATCGAAATAAGGCAGTTGAGAGAGGAAGATTAAAATAATTAATATGAACTTCCAAAAGAAATTGTTTCTGACCCAAAATAGCAGTCACTTTATAGATGTTTATTGACAATGAAGGAATACATATGCTTATTTACAGAGAGTACTGATTAGAAGCAATAAATAGATGGTATTGACAGTATTCTCAAATGACTAGATAACAATACCAGGTTTGGAATGGAGAAGTAAAAGCAAATACCCCTGTCGTTGAACACTGTGCTTCCTTTGTAGCAGTTCTCCCCATTAACCTTCATACATTCAATCATTTCTTGTGTCAAGGTCAGGACATCATTCAATGTCCCTGCAGGAAGATCTCTGAAGGCCTTCACAACAAGTTCATCTAATGCGAATGTGACTTGTTGATGTTGCAGAGACTGTGTGGTATTTTGCTTTTACTTCTCTTTACAATACACCATTTTTGCTGGCATGAAGCAGGTGATCAGAAATGGCCCGCCGTGATCATCTCCAATATTTTTCATACTCCATCGTTTGAATACTCTACTCTTCTGTTCACATAACATGCACAATGGTATTCATACTGCACTTGCCTACTGCATGTTCTGAACTGCATATAATTGATAAGAACCCTATAACGCCCTACCTAACATTCCAAGCACGTTTTACAAGCTCTATGGCTGTCAATGCTCTGTGCATACTTTCGTTTTTAGAGCGAATAACCGCAGAGGAAATGTGACTATTATTTTGGGACAGAGGCAGAATTAGCTAAATGTAATAAAGCTATGGGCAAATTAATTCCAAGTTAATCAAAAGTAACATATGAGAAAGGAAAGCACTAAACCGTAAAAGCAATTATGAAGGATGATAACATCAGCATTTTTGGAAATTTTGGTAAGAATTATAATAATACAGTTTTGCAGTTTTTGTATTATACGTATTGCATTAAGTGCTACGTCGTATTTCCTTCTTAATAAACCTTTGTTGAACTTGTAGATATAATGTATGTACATTGCAGGGCAATGTACAATAGCGATATGATGTGGCAAATGGGGGTTTAATAATGGAAATTATGCATTAATAACGTGCTCTATGAAACATTATTGAAGTGATTATTAGAATAGTTAAGTACTCTTAAGTCAACAATCGCGAGCTAATTCCACACTCGTCTGGCGTGTGTGAAACAAAGAAAACGTCAAGCTCTGCGCATGCGTATAGCTGTATGTTCGGAGGTTTTGATAAAGAAAAGAGTCAGTCTATTGAGAGACGGGAGCAGGTCATGATGCGCAATTCCTCTCCCTGGCCATCGTAACAGCGTCCTACGAGTAACATTTGAAATTGTAATAGGAATGATATAGAGAATATACAAGACTGCAGTAACAACAGCTCAACTCAACTATCAGTTCATTGCATTATTGTATTCCTCGTCCCTTATGTATGTATTAACTTGGAAAATTTAAGGGATAAAGTCAGGACCGTACAACCTACAACCTCGTGCCAAGTTAAATGAAAATAATAATAATGTAAAAGCAAGGGTTCTACAGAGGTTGTTACAATATGAAGGCTCCCCACCTGGTCAATACTCGACCGTCACATATGCAGGCATAGCAACTTAACAGATACAAGGCAATTGTTTTATGTGAATGTATGTATTAGTTTCCCTCGGTGTACGAGGAACGTGGAAAATAATTATAATAACGTAAATCTCAATTTCCCATACGAATTTCAAGAATAAAGAGAAGTGAAATTCTACATAGTACAAAATAAATTCTTCACTTACAGATATGGTAATGCACAGGAACTATTGTAGATATATTTTGAAATTTTATGAAGGAAGTTTAATTATTCAATCAGTTTGAAAATGTAATGTCTAATGTGAAATACGGATATATGAGTAACAACGCTTCAACTTCAATTAGCAGGTATGAAATTTTATCTGGTGTGTCTTTCCCATCTTCTGGAGCCACTACTGTCGCATTGTTTCCACGTAAAAAGCCATTATCAGACTCCCAAAATAAAGCTGTACTACTGTGTTAAAGCCGATTTGAAGGAACGTCCTTCAAAAGAAGCCTAAATTTCGATTATTTACTTAGACACTAGTTTTTGTGTACAAAGCACACAAGTATTTCTCTCGCAACTCATCGTATATTTATTTAGTCTGGACAGCCCCATCCAGAGTCAGTCTTGATTACTAACCCATCTACTTTGGGATCGTATCCTGCTGCAAACTTTCAGTTCGCTATTGCTTGTTAGCGTATCAAATTTCGAAGAACCCACAAAGAACAATGACAGGGGACTCGCAGGTTATTAATCACTCTTTTTATATCAGGTTTCCAGTTCAGTACCTGGCAATCAACCATGGGGAGAGCCACCGGAAGTGACGTCGGCCTCCTCCTACATCTACACTTGGACAACATCCATCATGTGCACGCTTGGCTGACTTCTGTTTGTGCCTTGGGCCCTCGAACGGCGTTGTGCAGTATCGCCGAATGCATATGTGAGCATCAAGTACATAAATGTCAAACATCACCGCCAAGGAAACCAGTGGCGGATTTATCATTTCGGTAGCTTAGACTATTAGGACAACAGACTATTTTGAACATTCCTTCAGCGGGTTATTTTACAAAAAGTATCCAGTTGCTTAGGACTGTATCTCGTATTTCAGTCATTCAGTCATCTCTAACAAAGCGATTAATTATAGGAAAATTAATACATGTAGGTTGCTTGTATTTTTGAAGAAATTTTCTATGAGTATTTCATATAAAAGGAACTAATATACGAGGTCTCTTCAAAAAGTATCACGAATTTGGAATTTCCGCGTGCTACGTATATTCGATTTTCGATTATTTTGTGGCGTTATGTTGGTACTCATGTCCCTCACTTATGTTGACAAGCTCGGCCATTTTGAATGTTCAGTTAATTGTTGACAGCTATTTTGCTCGGACGTGTTTTGGCTCGTCTTCGATTTTTGCCCATTCCAAAAAATGGAACAAAGAATCTGTATCAAATTTTGTGTGAAAAACAAAATTAAGTGCGCGGATGCATTCCGAATGTTGACTGTGGCATATGGTGAAGCTACCTTGGACCAAAGCAACGTTTATCCGTGGTACAAAATGTTCTCAGAGGGTCGAGAAGATGTGAACGACAAGAGCGTCCCGGACGCCCGAGCTCGTCAACAACAGACGAAAACATTGAAGAAGTGAAGAAAATAGTACTGGCCAACGTCGAATTACCGTTAGAGAAGTTGCTGAGGACCTAATCATATCGATTGGCTCGTGCCATTCGATTTTTACCAATGATTTGGGCATGAGACGGGTCGCCGCAAAATTCGTACGAAAGTTGCTCAATTTCGACCAAAAACACCATCGCATTAACGTTGCTAAGGAACTGTTGAACTCTGTCCGCGACGACCCAAATTTGCTCCAGAGGGTCATAACTGGTGACGAATCATGGATTTATGGTTATGACGTGGAAACTAAAGCTCAATCATCCCAATGGATGGTGCCACATGAGCCAAGACCGAAAAGCGCGCCAAGTTCGGTCGAATGTGAAGGTTTTGCTTACAGTTTTCTTCGAATGCAGGGGCGTGGTGCATCATGAGTTCTTGCCACAGGGTAGAACGGTTAATAAGAAATATTACTTGCAAGTTATGTGCAATTTGCGCGAAGCAATCCGCCAGAAACGCCCGGATTTGTGGGAGAACAAAAATTGACTTTTGCACCATGATAACACCCCTGCTCACACATCGTTGCTTGTGCGCGAATTTTTGGGCAAAAACAACACACTTATGAAGCCGCAGCCACCGTACTCCCCATTCCTGGCTCCCTGTGACCTTTTTTGTTCCCAAAACTGAAGAGGCCCATGAAAGGACGACGCTACGCCACGATTGAGGAGATAAAGACGGCATCGAAGGTGGAGCTGAACAAGATCACAAAAAACGATTTTTTTAAATTGCTTCGAGGATTGGAAAAAGCTTTGACACAAGTGTATAATATGCGGTGGGGATTACTTTGAAGGGGACAAAATAGGTATTCATGAATAAATAAATACTTTTCGAAAAAACACAAAATTCGCGATACTTTTTGAACAGACCTCGTATATTGTAGATTATACCACGGAAAACTTTTCACCTAGTTCAATGACATTATAAACAACATATAAAATAATTATTTATTAGAAATGAAACCGATAGTACACCATCTACAAGGACTGTTCAATAAGGATTGTCATTATCTATGTACGTGGTTCTAGTTTTATTGCCGTCTTAGGGACAATCTTAGAATGACTATTTTTAACTACAGTATTTCAGTAGACCTATCTTTCGAGCAAAATAAGTAAATGCTCTTTGAAACCAATGCCTGCAGGACGCAAGGCATTTATCCTACTGTGACAGCAGACATTTAAGTACTCTTTGACAGAAGATTATGCATTTGTTAGAGAAACCCTGTCTGGGTTTGCCCATGCGTGCTTCTTCTACTTCTCCAAAAATGTGAAAGTTATATTGTGCCAATTGGAGTATTTACCATTACGTCAATCGTTATGTAGAATGCGAGCGATTTGATTGATGCTCATAAAAATTTAGAACGGTCCTGTATATCGGGTAGTGACTACAGTGTTTTCAGAGGTATGAAAACCAAAACATCCTTTGAATCGCTTTGATTTAAATGATTCTAATATTTTATATAATAGAATGACTGTCTATAATAATTATTGCATAGAATCAGTTCTTTAGGGAAAGGGTAAAATCCCGTTTTCTATAAGTATAAATAAAATATAAATTACTTTCAATGTATTAAATTTGAAATATTTGATTACGTTAATCTCTTTAGACTCTAAAACCACGGCTAACCCTGTGATTTTAAGATAATTTGAGATAGAATTCGCTAATTTTTTTTTAGGTATTTTCATATCTAACTACTGTGCTTTTACATGATATAAATATATGAAAAAACTGCAAATTTAAATGTAAGGAGCATCCATTAACCTCTAATAATTATTTTAATTTTAAGAAGGGCTGGCAGCATTATAAACTTAAATTTATTAGAGGTTTTAATGCCATCGATTATCCATATTAATGTCAAAGACGAAATCTCATTTGATATGGAAGGTTCTTGTCTTACTTCACATTTAATGTTAAATTGGCTTCAGGAATATTTTCTGAAAATAATCTTTATAAATTTAGATTGATGCTCAACTTTGACCTTTATGCAATTTACAGAGTATTTCGTACCTAAACACGAAGTTGAAATGTTGTAATAAAAGGAAAACGGGACACGATATATCTGAATTAAAGAGATATACATATTTTAAATGTATACTCTAAAAGCATATTTTCTTAAGCTGAAGCCTCATAAATACATTCAGTATTTCTAAAGGACAAATATTTGCCCCCAATTGGAAATCTCAGGATGAAGGGACTCACCTGGTGGTTAGGATATAGGTCTGTGATGCACGGACATAAATGGGGTCTACTTAGAGAACCCCGACACCGGCATAGGAGTTTGAATCCCTCAGAAGTGCGTGTGCTCGGGGAGAAATATTTCCTAAGCACAAGCAACCGTTACGCCGTATACCGCACCAACCCGACTCGCCTGGCACTTTCGATCCTGCAATAGAACCGGCGGAGAAAATGAGGTGAAATGAGAGAGTGAAAAGAAATGGTCCTTTCCCCCTAGTGACTAGGAAAAACCACGAAAATTTCCAAGGTCTGGATGGATGGCCCCAGAAACTCCCGAATGTGAATCTTAAACATTACCGCCCGATTCTTCATGCTAAGTTAAATTTCAAAAGACCCTGCTTCATTACCTGATTTTTATAATCATATTGCAACATTGAGAAACTCAAGCCTTGCTCTAGACAAACAAATTCAGTTCTTGTAGCATATAAAATAGCACATAATGGTTTAAGGAAACATTGAAAGATCACATTTTGTCAGTCCCAAAATATTCTCTAAGCATTTAAATATAGCTCTAATTCGGCAGTGTCCGCTTTTCACGTCTATTATGTTTTCTACCTAAGAGGTTACAAAGTTGTGCTGATATGCCATAAGAAAAATAAGGGAGACATTTTAAAAACTGAGTGAAAAGAAAAAGACAACATAAGAAAAATAGGGACATTACGGTATAAGATTTGGATGATAGGAAAATTTGGGGCAGAACTGGGAAAATTATGAACCTACCCTTGTATTATCTTCTAAATTCCACACTTTTCATAGCGTCATCGCTTAATTTGTAGCGTGAAGATCAGGAGATTGGATATTTTTAATTAAGTGCGTTACTACTACTATATTATTATTATTATTATTATTATTATTATTATTAATATTATTATTATTATTATTATTACATTCTCTCTTTCTGTTGGGTATGTTTAAACACACACTATGAGTGTTAATTCTGATTATTAAGTTTCTAGAAACTTGGGCCTATATTCATCAGCAGTAAAATTGTGTTCCGCGGGTTTATGCTACCAGAACCGGCACTGATTCCCAGAAGGTTTAAAACCATAAATATTTTAAGGCAATACACTGAAAACTGCAAACTTAATGCATTAGAAGATAAAGAGGCAACATCGTAAGTATCCTGCTCCCCTAAAATGTGTTTACTTTTCTTTCCATTGTACATAACATTAATAGCAGATTGTTAAGAGGTCTCTCAATTATGGCACGGATCTATATGCCAAAATTTTAGCACCTGTAAATTTGTTTTGATAGAGTTGAACTGCACACTGAATACGTGTTACAGAGGCATCAACTGAAAGCAAAATATGCGTCAAGAACATACTTAAAAGGCCCACGCTGAAGCACTATGCCTGACGAATCTTTTTGTGTGCTTGGTAGGGGAAGTCGTAGGTGGGCAGTTAATGCTGTCCATGCACTGCGCTCGTAAAACATCGAAAACACACTCAAGGACACACCGTGCTTCAATGGTTCGCTGTAGGACGCGCTAAGCGGACCTTAAAATTGTATTCCTTTTTATTTCTTTAACAAACAAGGCCACTCGAAAAGCACTTGGGCATGAAGGTAAAGGCTTTAAAACGCATCTTCATTATGAAGACCATAAAGAAACTCGTTTGGTTGTAGAGGTAACATAACCTCAGCAGGGAGTCTGCGCAGGGTTACAGCAGGATTTTCTTCAGCCCCTAACGCAAGATATTTGATCTACTGGCCGTTTACTGTAATTTTGAATGCCCATGTTCATTAAAATGTTACACCTGGGTCAGCACAGCACATTAAGCATATGCTAATTCTCTTGGAATGAAGTATACACATCAACTTTGACATCTGCTTGAAGCTAGGCTAGCTAGACAGGCCTCTATTGTGAAGATGAAGATGAAAGTTTATGTTACTTTCAATGTTTTATAAAGAATGGAGATTAATGGTTATTTATTTTATTAGATTTAAAGGGAAATTAAAATACATTAAATAATATAAATCATTTTTAATAAATATTAAAGAAAATATATTCTAGAATAACGCTGTAGATTACTTTACCGCAAAAATAGTTAAAAATCAATACTATTTAACACTTTATAAGAATTTTATTACTTAATCTGAAGCCGCTTATTACATACCGGGTGTTTATGAACTACACCGCATTAATTTTAAGGATTGTAGAGAGATTTAGACAAGCAATTTGAGAGAGGGAATCTATGGTCCACGAAGAAAAAGAGTTATACGATGATATAAAGTGAAATAATGCTAGTAGTAGAGTGAGAATTAAATATTAGGAAATAGGCAGCCTAAAAAGGGATTAACATCTTAAAAATATGCATAACATAGTTTTGATCAATAAAAAGTTCACATTGAGGAAAAAGCTGTTGTAATGAAATTTTTTTAGTTCTTTTCTGTACGTGAGTGCTAACATTTCACTGCTGTTTCAAATTTTAATTCTCATATTTTATCTAAAAAGAGATGCCTTATGGAAATACACAGATAAACCACAAAAACTTTAATTAGGCATTTTCACTGAACGACTTTATCAAACCAATATTTATACAGGTTACTTTACAATTTAAAAATAGCACAAACTCCATTGATTTCTTACCCGAAACTTGTGAAATCAGAGATATAATATTTAAAAGAAAATCCTATGCCACCCGAAGACAAACGTACTAACTTTATAAATTCTGAGGTTATTTTCGCATAAACTACAATTTTAAGTAATTAAATATTCAATATAAATAAAAAAAAACACAATAAAGATTGAAAAGGGAATTTTTTATTTAACAAAAAACTGGCCAAAATTTAACTTCGATTTTTATATTTTACAATGAAAAGTAAAGAGGTTGTCTTCAGCTTCTTGCTAATAAATCAGTTTTAAGATGAAATGGACCAAACATTTCCGATTGAATGTTTTCAATCGTACTTCGCAAGCGAGCAAATGTCGATTTTTAAAAGTCCATAATCAACATTCAAATCTTTATTGTTATAAAATCTCTTAAATTTCGGACTGAGCATATAATAATTGTAGCTGTCCCTCGCTCCCCATCAGTTCCAGGATAATTGATGTAATAAACATGCGTAAATTCAAATCAGTAATTATGCATTTATTTACAAGTATATTGTACTTTTCTCACTGAAGAAACTTCGATGACTAGGCCATTATGTGCCCCGTTACGATTTTATAGCATTTAAGATTTATCTGAGTTTCAGTTAAATTTAAATAAGAAAATATAATATTATAGCAATGTTAGGGAAAAACTCAAGTCTCCCTCGGACCTCAGTAAGGCGAGCTGGCAAAGTCAAACATACGTGATAAATCCTATCCGGAATGCAAGTGAAAAGGGTGATTACCCCTCAGGCAGGGAAGCCACGGCGATACCACGTGTGAAGCCACCTGATGTATAGTTATGGGGCATTGTCTTAACTGATGGTCTCCGTTCGAAGTCAAACTTAGAACGAATAGTAAAGCTTGTTGTTTCGGCAAAATAATGTAGCCAATAGATCAATAATGTAAGCAATAGCCAATGAACACGGCTAACTCAATAAAGGCGCGAAACTTAGCGTCAGTTTTCTATGGTAGCAGTTCTGAATCGAGTATTTAAGGAACAGACACTTCCACAAAACCGCGCATTCCTCAGTTCACCAACCCGTGCGGCTTTAGCGTCGCTAGGCAGTCTTAGAATCTTTAGTGCTTCAGCTCAGTGCGGCTGCTGCGTCGGCCGGCAGTCCAAGGAAGAGCGGCCTAAGTCCACGGTATCAAGCCCATCGACGAGGCTCGACCATCAATTACCATGCGAGGTTACTTGATTGAGCGATTATGCTGTATTAAATTGGACCACAGCACCATTTTCATTGCATTCAGCACCATTTGGTCAACATAACATATCTACGTGTTTGACAAACTTGCAATGCCCAGTGGTCCGACGTAAGACGAGAGAATGCCCAGGTACTCGTGTTTGAGCGAATAAACTATGTCAGCTAGTGAATACTTGGCAATTATTTATTGTAGTCTTCCACATTTAATTCCCTAACTCAGTCCCGGCAAGCTTTAGCTTCCGAAATTCAGCGAAATGTCCTGGAGATCATCTAATCGAGGAGTAACTTGAGGTATGCGAGCTGCTTCCAGAATTGCGATCGGCCGTCACGATTTGCACTGAACAACGGTTAACTGATAATATTTGTCACATTTTTTAAAATTTAATTAATTATGAAGAACGCTTAGTAATCATAGTATCATTATTTTCTAAGTAGACTTTAATAATAAGTTCATCTTTGTCTGAAAAAGCTAATGCAAAATTCATTCCTGACAGTGTTTGAAAACGAATCAGAACGTTTCTACACAACTAAAATAAATTAAAATGTTAGACAAATCCTTAAAACAGCCGGAATGCAGGTTGGAAATTGTCATTCCTGTATCGTTCCTGATTAGCTGATATATCAGGATGTAAAACACACATTCATAGGGAACGCTCAAAGTCTCTGAGGCGTATTTAAGCTTAATTTTGTTGTTCGAAAATGATGTCATGCATGTACGTTATCGAATTTTGGAGCGGTCTACTTGTACGGTGCTTATCTTTGATCCGTTCTGATGTATTGAATTCCCCAACCCAATTTTTTATGATAGTACGATAAACCTTCAATATATTCACAAAATTTTTCTGCGGGAAACCCTTTAAAAATATGTAGGTACTTAAACATCAACCGATCCTTTATTTTACATAAATTGCGTTTTTAACCGAAATACTTAATTCCCTTCTTTCAGTTACAATTCTATGTTTAACGAAAGCAGAGATGCGATGTCGATAATCGAGATCTCGTACTTTCATTTTGTAAATAGTTCACAAAATATCAATAAATGAAATTATCAAGCAATAATAATTTTAATTACATATGAAACTGCTATACTGATAATAGACACTGTGGCCGTTATGGAACTAATAGAGAGATGTTTGCTTCGATGTACACGTCTTACTCCCTCCATGTCCAGTCATAGTGACTTATCTCTTCCATTACCCCGCCGTTCCAACCCAGCATAAGCGTGGAATGATATATTTGTTGACAGTGCATATAAATTTGAAGTAGACATGATATAAAAACATTTACAGCTTCATTTATTAAAATGTGGGACAACGAAGTGTATTTTGAAATAATTTATAATTATCTTCACTGAAAGAGGAATGTCTGCAGGCATAAACAGTGTGGTTGGAACATGCAGATACTGAAACGGACGGCTTTCACAAATGTTGCCGGTACGAATATTAGCATATTTTATGTATGGAATTCTATCTACTTTTGTGTGTAAACTTAAAATGGTCTATAACATTTTTCTCCTGCTATTGCAGATTAAGTATAAGGAATTATAATAATTATTATTAACCTTCTCCAGTCATATAAAAATAAAGCTGTAGGCCTCTGTGTAATTTTCGTAACATAAAAATTACCTTGAATGCAATGAAACTGAAAACATGAATCAAAGATGCAAATTATATATATCCAGTCGATACTTATATAATAAAATGATAACATAGGGATTTGGTGGAAAAATTTCATTGACATTGAATGTTTGTTTTATGCTACACTTTCTTATTTAAAAAAAATTGATCAAAATCCAAAATCGATTAATTATTACATTATTTACAACACGCAGTGCACAGGTGAGCGTACAATAATTGAGCGTCAGAATCACTAACATCTGATTTTTCCTACACGTTGCAAAAATCGTTTTTAAAAATACTTGCAGAAAAATGCACATTGATTACCTAAATAACATTAAATAAATGGACAATTTTAATTGTTCATTTTTAAAACATTTAACCAGGGGGAAAATTATATTTCAGATACTAAATTGTGTTAAATTATTTATACTCAGTTCAATAAAATGCAAGAGAAATTTTTTTCGTTATTAAGAAAATCACTAAAACGATAAGGCAAACTGTTGGTACAAATGAGGATCTTCAATACTTGCCGCAAAAGGATCAACAAAGCTGAATAAAATAAAGAATCTCTCTGTATTTAAAAAAATGATTAAAATATGCTGAAAATTTATATTTAGTTCGTTGACTATTTCTTTAAAATGACATCATGTTTGCTTAACAGGGAGGAAAAAAAAAAAAGCATTCATTATTAGTGTCAACTTGAGAAAAGAGACAACTGAAATAACAGGTTTCTCTTTTTGTTTCACTTTTATAGATATTTTTACGAAGAATGATTATTGTTCATTTGCTCAGTAACCAACTTTTCAATGAAACTAAGGCCGACCGTATATTCGCTTTCTACGAATAAGGATAAACCACAACAGAATATAATTGGAAGGGCGTTAACATCACCTCTGTTAACAAGCATAAAGGATAGCTTGGGACCATTGGGAGAGGAGACAATAAATGCACAATTTATTTACACTTTTCACAAAAATACATCATAGGAACATAACAACTGAAAAGGTCATTCCAGTATGTTCATCCCACATTAACCTCATGTTTTCCCCTGGAGTCTTCTGCAGCAAATAAATGAGATTTCTAAGAAACTACAGGACGAAAACGAGTCCAGAAAGAATAATAAAATATTCTCAAGAAGTACACTTAATGCAAGCTTATGGGGTCTTATAAATGCCGGGTCGGTGAACATCAAGCCATATTTTAAATTGCGGTTCCAAGAGAAAACGATCATTGAGGGACCAATGAAAGGGCAACACGGTATCGTAAAAGGCCACTAGAAGAATTACAGGAACAAGAGGTGAGGAAAGGAGATGCCGTATTATACACCTTTATTTCCTTTTTTTTTTCTTTACTATTTTTCTATTAGTTTTCTTCTTCTCTCTCTTCTACTCTTTCCTTTATTTGTCTTTTTTCATTTCCGATGTTCTCACTTCTTTTCTGTAAACTCTGACAGAGTGAGTAGCTGGCGATTTTAGCTAAGATTACATTACCTCCTAAGTTTTAAATTAAACAACGCAATTTCAACGCATTTTCTCATAGATCAATAATTGTACTAGGGTAGTATAACCCATTTAAACGGTAACTTCCGTTGTATGCATAAACAAAGAAGCGAAGAACTAAATGTAGTAGAGCTCTGAAATGAAAATGTGTTCGTAAGATCACGTGATGAAACGGCCGGATCTACTTAACATTAATCAGGTTACTGGTATCGCTGGTTTTCGAGAAAGAATATATTTTCAACTGGACATTAGGTGCTAATGACTGTATTACCAAGGGGTTGGCTGATATGTAACTCTAAGGAGAAACGTTTTGTATGTATTGACAGAGGAATACTTAACAAAGTATTAAAAACAGAAAATATTCCAGAACAATGGAAATTCAACATCATCATCGTCCCATTGCACAAGAGGGAGTCAAATTATATAAGCAATTATCATTCCATCAGTTTGTCAAACATTTACAAAATATTTTCACAAATAACCATTAAAGGAATCAGCCCATATTGGAGGAAAATCAGTCAGCAGAACAAGTAGGAATTCGAAAGAGTTACTCTGCTATACATAATCTTGAAGCATTGGCCAAAGTCACAGAGAAAGGAAAAGTATTCAACCAGCAAATGCAATTAGCATTCGCGGACTTTACCAAAGCATTCGACACATTGACCACTTAGCTTTAATGAAAGTCTTAAGAGTTCAAGACACAGATGAAAAACTCTTCTCAATTGTTTTAAAAATATATTGAAGGGCTATAACTAAAATTCAATTGGATGAATTTGAACTAAAAAAGAGAATTTGAACTAAAAAAAAATGTAAGGCAGGGAACTCGAATATCACTAGCATATTTCTTTCGGAATTTACATGTAAACAAATTGAAAGCGAATACATTGTTAAAGTCTCTGATTTGTGGACAATGTGCTTGTAGTCCGCACTTGAGCAGAACAAAAATCTCTACTGGAAGAATTAATCTACCATAGCAACAAAGCTGGAATGCAAACGAATCAACAAAAGACTGTGGAGGACGATGTAACAATCACAATGTGGAACTAGATTATAATTTAATGAAACAATTATCTGGACAAAACTACATCCTTCATTAAAATATCTGCTAAAGAGATATCATGCCCCATTATAGCAGCATGGGAGTAAGTTGGAAAACTGAAATGATTACTTTTGAATAGATTACATTACACAACATGTAAATTAAAAGATACACAAAGAGCTCCCCCGATATATAGAGCCTAACACTCCCTTCCTCAAAGAAGATAAACAATAGAAGTATGGGGAAAAAAATGGAAATTTCTAGGCAAAGCAGGCTTCCAAGAAGCTGTCAGCCAGAGAGTTAAAACGGAAATATGTGGAACATGTAATGCGGCAAAACTCTCTAGATGCATTACAGAGTGGGATCCTAGAATCGGCAAAAGAAATTCAGAACGCTAGCCGGAATTGAGGAAGATCTTCGATAGCTGATGATCTATATACTTCAGCAAAGAATTGGAAGCAGTGGAACTTGCTAATCAAGATTTTGAATATGGATGGATGTCTCTCAGAGTAACCAACCGGAACTGCCTAAAACCAGCTTCCTTTTATTCCAAAGAGAACCTTCCCCGCAAAGGATGTTTCGGTCTAATCTAACCTTAATACTGTATTGTCCATATTGACACAGGCTGTTGTATTGTTACATAGCTTGGACAATTCCAAATACGTGATGTTGGTTTGTTTTATTTACGAACGCTGTTTAAAATCTCAGGTCATCAGCCTCCCGTCAATTCAGGGTGTGAAACGGCCGATAAATTTTGCTCAGTGGCCTCTTCTTTCAGGCTTGAGGTTCTTTTACGTGTAATAAATCTACCGGTTCTGAAGAAAGCCATACTTAAGATTTTTTGGCCCGAAAAAATCCTCGACCCTGGCGATCTTATGCAAGTACCAAAAACGTTATAACTGAAGAATTTACGCTCAAAGAAAATGAACAAATTTCACGCTGAAGTGAATCGTGAAGTATAAAATTGGATCCACAATGTAGGCATAATTGTACAAGCGTATATCAGTAAGTTTTTGGAACATTTAATAACGGAAAAAAAAAAAAAAAAAAAATCAGGATGGAAGTATCTAAATATGAACATCCTATAATTATTATTTTGTTTAAAGCAGAAGAATTTATTTCTGTGGAAATATACCGCAGAATGATTGCACTATATTGGAAGAACAACTTTAGGAAATGAACTATTAGGTCAGATTGAACGAACAGAACTGTCATTGTGATCGAAAGAGTAGGAGAAGTACAATACTATTTTATTTAGAAAACATGAAAACAAAAATATCATTCTATTTTTTTTAATTGTTTCACAAACTTTTAAAATTACTTGTTACTAAAAAGTGTTTTTAGCATTTAATGTGCCCACTTTTGGCCTGACCATTTTCACTCGTTTAGGCATAGATGCATGTTTCAAACTCAAATCATGAGTTTGGTAGTTTGAGATTTTTTGAAGAGAGGCATGTTTTCATTTTATTCTTCACCAATTGCCATGAAGTCTTTAACATTCTTCGATGCATGATATGGGGCAAGGTCTTGCTGGAAAATGGTCTTTTTAATGTTCAGTTTTCCCGCCAATCTCTTCAACCCTGGTCTTTTTCTCTAAAATTTGGATGTATTTGTTACTGTTCATCATTCCGTCAATAGGAATCAAACATTTAGTGCCTGTGAAATGCAAAACAGCCTCAAATCGTTTTTTGTGGAAACTTTACCATCTCTTTGGTGTGCTTTGGCGAGATTTCCTCTCCATCGCTTCTTCTTACATGCGAGACGTTCAAGCCGTCTACTTCAAACCTCTCCATTCTTCTTGTGTCCAGTACTGACATGTTCTATCCCATGCCAATCTCTTTTTCTTTATAGGACATGTCAAAAGCTGTTTTCTGCCGGTCTTTGAGCTTTCCTTCCAGCTTCTAGAAGCCGCCTAAGCAATGTTTGAAGTATCAATTTTCATCCCTGCAGCCTCCAAATCCTTTTGTAAAGCAAAACTCTTCTTTTCAGGATTAATCTTGCTGGTTCTGATTAGATAGGAATAATTTTTCCTGGACGTTTTTCGTTTTCTGCCAAATCGTCCTTTCCTATGAGGTGAAAATGACCCAATCTCATTTTCCCTTCTAACTGTATTATTAACAGCATCCAAACTTACATTACATTCAGCTGCTATCTATCTCTGAGTCCTATTACTAAATTCATGGACGGTTATGACCTTACTTCTCTGCTTAAGTGTGATATCCACTAAAAATAAAATTGTACTTGCTAAATAAAATGTTAAAACAGCTAGAAACACAAGCAAATGTAGTACAAACAATAAAAGCAATAACTACAATTAACTCTCTCAACAATTGGTATCAATAATGCGATGTAGAATTGGAGGGAAATAGATATTAGCACTGAATAATCTATAAAACTAAATTTACCTGCTTATTCACATTAATTCGCATAAGACTGTACTTTCTGATCTTTTGATAAAAGATGTGATTTTACTTAATGATAGTTGTTGGTTTCACTGTCAAAACAAATGGTAGACGGAGCTGTATAGTAGATAAAGAGTAGAACATCATCCTATAGCCCATAGGACGATGCGGTACAGAAGACAAGCGTTTGTTTACTTCCAAACAAAAGAAGTTTATAAAGCGGTATTCGTCACTTTTTACCTCAATGGAAAAAAGTATTAATTACGGCAAGCGGCAAGTTCAATTTCTTCCCCGATGGGCAACTTTCATTGGACATTCAGAAATGGCAGTGTAAACACGGACTTGCTTTAAGTGAAATGGTTGATGTGAGAGGGTTTTAGAACCGGAAGGATGGGGGGGGGGGGGGGGGCAAACCAAAACGGGTGGAAGCCTTAGGATTAAGCGACAGCGTCGTTTTCATCCGGCGAGAGATGATGAGATGAGAGTTTAGAGAGCAGGGAGAGGGGAGATGAGTCTATAAATACCAGAGAGCCACGTGTGGGTCTATCTATCGCCTCGACATACTCTCTTCAGCTGTACTGACTCCTGAACAGCGCAAGAAGTTGGCAAATCGTCACAGATGCGACCGATGACGTTCTCACTGACCGGACGATCCCGTAAATTGCCCAGCAGCTTGATTGGCGCTTTAGAGACTTCTAAAACTGTTCAGCTATTGCCAACAGATAGCGCGTCGGTGGAGGTTCGTGGGCGGTCTTCGAAATTGCGATGCAATTCATGACGTGTGCTGGAGAGTTAGAGATGAAAAAGTGCCAGTGTTGGCGGAAATGTTTTATATAAATTATAGAAGAACCTAACAGGCTCTCGCGGAGATAAACTATTTGGACATTAACACAAATGGAGCATTAAACAAACGACACAGTTTTATTGTGTGGCTAATTTCAAGATTGAACACATTAGATTATACTTGAAGGGGTACCAGGGAATGTAAATATCGAGTTCCATGCTATCCATCACCTATTCAGCTTACCGCATCCATTTTATGAATCCCAGCTGTGCATCAAAACCCTTATCAGCTGATAAGTACTTCCTTAATCAGGAAGGAGTGCTCAACATATAAGGGAAATCTAGATTTAACTATTTAAAGAATTCTTAATTTTCTGTTTTATTCCTTAGCTGTTCGGGGTATCCGTTTCCCCAACCCAGAGCTACATGACTTGTATAATTCATTTTCAGTAACATTTTTCCACATCCAGTTTATAATCATGCAGTATTTATGAGGCAGATGGTTCTTGCGTAACCTCAGAGCATAGGATCCATTTGATTGGTAGCTTTTAAGCATTTTCATAATTTATTTCCCAATTTGTCACTTTTCCTAAATGACGGGATGTAGAGCATTATTTATGAACAATTGCTTCTGAGTTTGAACAGTGTATACTAAAGTTGTAAAATTTACCCTTTATTTAAGTTTAATCAAAACATTTCAGACTCATTATGGTGTTGGAATGACTTCGCAAATATAGACATTCGTTTAACTATTAAATAACATTTTTTATATTTAAATGTTGACTCTTAATGGTCTTCACTCCCCTCCCGCTCCACTGGTAATAATTTAGTTTTAGTTTGGGAAATTTCGTGAGAACACACACTGCCACTTTTCAAATTACAATGAAAGAGACCGGGGAACGGAAACCTTTTTTGACAGTACGTGCACTGCAAGCAGCACTTTCGAAACTCAGATTATTCTCATTTGTATTCTACGAAAGTTATAACATCTACAGTAATTTTATACAAGTATCATTTTAATGCAATCTTGTAAGATATTGCATCTAGCAAAAAAAACGGCAGGATCTCTTTTTTCATGTAACTTCTTTAAAGTGCCGTAAATCCAGGACAAAAAGTTGCTCCCAAATCATCTGCGCTCTGCATTTTTACACCTTGAAATATTCCGCGACCTCAGTCAGAATAGCAGTCGTGAGCCTTGGATTTCCATGCACGGGCATACCCTGAGACCTTTGAGGTGCCAATTTATGACATCACGCATCAAATTTTGGTGGAAATAAATGTTTAATTATTATATTTTTTAACTTTCTATACAATTACAAGAACAATTTCAATTATTAAACTAAATCTCTGGATTAATAGAGACAGAAGAATTTTTTGTACTTCAACCTTGTTCAAGGGTTGGTCGTTTGTGCCTATGCACCCAATGGGACACTTCCGGGAGTAAAGGATGAAGTGAGAGATATAGCGGTCGATAAAATCCACCATCAATGAGACAGACATAGGAGGGCAATCCACTCTAAGACATTAGAGCAGAAACTTTTCTAAAGTGCAAGCCGCCATCACGCCGCACGCAGCAGCTGTCCACCTAACCTGGAACTTTCGACTATACAACACAAAGGGAATGAAATGGGAAAGCGAAAACTTTTCGGAAGGGGAAAACCTAACCCAGCATTCGCCTAAGTGACCAGGGACCTCAGAATGTGTTTCCCAAGCATTCAGGCATTGCTCGGTAGTTTAAACATATTTTATATTTACGCGCAGCACTTCTTTAGTACATTTCAGTTATTTGTGGTAACTGCCTACACGTCTGTTGTGTGCGTTTTTTGTCATCATATCCTAACACCATCAGAACCTCGATCCACTCATTTAACATTAAATGTATTATTTCTTCTTCTACATAGTTCTATAAATCAAATTAAATGTCGTAAAGAACAATGTTCTCTTTCATATATTTTTCCTCAATCCTCTGCTGGGCACATGTAAATAGTTATAAGAATTGGCACTTGGTGTCTTCCAGGACTCCATGCTATTTTAATTGATATAGGTACATATTGTTATTGCTACATTTGTTATAATTACATCGTTCTGTGACTCTATTATGACGTATATATTTTTTTAATATTACATTTATAAATTCTGAATATTATTGTTATCACTTATTATAATGGTGTTACATTTTACTTATGTAAATTAGTACAATTAATACAATTACTGTAACTTTTATATCATAATACTCTGAATCTGGGATTCAAATTAACTTACATACACAGGGTTTCAAAACATTTTTATTACCTATACAACATAGAAGATATAAAGCTTATTTTTTAACAATGAAAATAGTAAATTCTGAATTAAAAACAAAGAACAAAACAAATTGTTTCTACTTCTATTAAATGGCATTAATACTTTTGTTTCACAGTTCTTTTTATTCACATTCCATGCATATCACAATTTTCCTGAAATGGGAATTGACATTTTTTAATTTTTGTACATCTTGGACACACGTACAGCTTTGTCTCTTCCCTTGTTGTTGATGTAAACCCATATTGAGTGTTTACCGGTTTATAGTCATGTACAAGGCAATAAGACCACTTTTTTGCTCCCTTTTGCATGCATCTTCTAGTCATGAGTTTTTCATGTTGATGTAAGGATGCACTGCAGAAATTATCGCTTCTTATGAGTAGAAGTAGCCACATAATCATAGCGGCAATCCCTGCAATGTCAGTCTTGTTATACAACAATACAAGGGGCTAACGTTTGGTGTTACGTTTCACACTTTACTAGAGCAGGTCCATAAGTTTCCGGACTCGCTAATAAACATTATCGTCTAAACAAAATCCTTATCTGGTGTCATAGCTTGTCTGTTAAGTAAATAATTGCAGCTGTAACTGTGTTCAGTTGTTCAGATATAGTTCCATAAAGAAGGTTATGTGTAGAAGATTGTGACGTGATCAAAATGGTCTTTCGAGCTGTTATTAAGTTCTTCACTAAAGAAGGACTTATTCCAAATGAAACAGGGATGTATATGGGGAAGCATTCCCCTGATATTCTACCGTAAAAGAATGGACTAAATATTTTGGAATGGTTCGAGAAAGCATTGAAGACGAAGAGCTTGCAGGTCGGCTGTTGGAGGTGCTCACTCCTGAAACATCGCTCTTGTGGAAGGAGAAATTATGCAAGACAGGCAGCTCAAAGTCACAGAAACAGCAGCAAGGTGGGCATTTCTTTAAAAAAAAAAAAAAAAAAAAAAAAAGCCCTTCGAATTATTTATGAACATTTAAACATGAATAAGGTTAGCGCCAGACTTCTTTCTTCAGTCCAAAAGCAGTAACAAGTCATCTGTTGTCAGGCATTTTTGCAGCTCTGCCGTGGCTACGAAGGAAGTTCTGCAAACTATCGTTACAGGAGATGAAACTGTGGTTCTCTACCATGATCCCTTGTCCAAAAGAGAATCAATGCAGTGGCATAAACATGGCGAAGCATCGCCTCTAAAAGCGGTCACTCAGTCAACCAAGAAGATCGTGGCCACAATCCTTTGGGACTGTGAAGGAATACTCTTCATTGACTTCAAGGAGAGGAACACCACGGTAAATGGGGAGTACTATGCTGGCCTACTGCACAGACCACGTGCTTCCATAAAAGAGAAAAGGCGAGCAAAATGAGTGTAGTGTGCGCCTTCTTCACGACGCATCTGTGCACACAGCTCTTGTTGCAAAGGAAGCTGTGAAGAAATGTGACTTCAAGGAGATCGACCGTCCACCCTACAGCCCAGATCTAGCTCCCAGTGACTATTTCCTCTTCTCAAAATTCAAGAAGGACCTTCGAGGAAGGAAAGTTAAGTGTGAGGAAGAAGTGATGGATGCTGTTTATGCCCATTTTGCAGACAAGATTTCTTACTATTTTGGAGGGGGGATTGAAATGTTAATTGAAAGATGTGAGAAGTGTATTGCAATAAAGGGTAATTATAATGAAAAGTGAAATATAGTTTTTGTCTTTATCATACCTAGAAAATGGTTAGTCCGGAAACTTATGGACCTATCCTCGTAAGTGCCTACAGTTGATCCATTGTGTCAACTGCTCTTTCGTATTTATTATAGTGTTCTATATTTTCAGGTTTTTTCTGTTCACCAATTGCTGTATTTGATGTGTGTAAGGAAGATATGAGTATGAATGGGGATATTTTTAGGGACATGTGATACAAATATTCAGAAAATCCGAACAGATGATTGTACTTCTCTCAACCAAGAGAATTTCTACCGCATTTTTCCTCACACTTTCAATGTACTTTCAATGCAATTCACTACCAGCAATTCTCTCACTAATGGGATGCTACTGAAAAACTTCCAGCTAAAATATTACGATCATTATGGATCCATTTCTTAGTTAGATCCTTTATAACTCTAGAACCCTGACTTATATCCCTTGGTTGTTTTCCTATGTAAATATACACATTCAATGGAAACGCATTTCTAGAATCACAGACCCATCATATATTTATCTGTAATTTGCAGGTTACTTTTCATGTACTGACGAAATGGGCAATATCCTCTAAAGGCCGCAAATTGTTCAAAGTCATGTGAAAGCTGGGAATATATAGGGAAGAAAGCCTTGCAATAAAATTTTTCCAAATATTTTTAAATTCTGCTCATTCATCCTGATTTCTTCGTTCTGCCCCATTTTCCTTGTTGTCAAATCTGAAAAAAAGGTAATAGCTTGGAATCTTTTTAGGGCCATTCTTGCTCTAAAAATAGACGGGCCAGTTCCTCTTCCACAGTTCATTCAAGTCCTCCCTTTCTGATTTATATACATACAAGAAAACCTATATGAAGTTTCTTCCTAATTTACTTCTTTCCAAACTTTGGGGATACTGTCAGAATTAGAGTCTTTCCCATTCTTTGTACATTCTCTTTACCTGTCTGTTTTTCTCTATGACAGAAATTGTTTCTGCGATTATTATGAGATTTAGAGCACGTTTTAATGAAGTGGGTGTTTCCCCTTTAGGACCTGGTTTGTCTGGAACAATATTATGAGCTAAAGGTTGGTGTAGAGGAGGTTTTTTTTTTTTTTTTTTTTTTTTAACCAAATCATTCCATTTTTTCCAAGGAAATGATCTTGCACCAAAATATCATTACTTATTGAAATATCATCATGCTCCTCAATGACATCACCCTACTTCTTCCTCTTCTACGGCATCATTATTTTCCTCTTCTAGGCAAATATTCGTCATCACACGTGTCATAAATCTCATAGTTTTCAACATCTGCCACTTGAAGAGAATCTGGTCAGCATCTCTGCCACGGATAAGCATACCATTAATTATATTTATATAAAAATAAATTGTGACTCTTAACCTATTTCATTACAAATATGCTGCATATTGCTGAAACATCACCTTTCTGTGTTTATATTAGTGACAATGAATTGAGATTTGTTCTATTTCATATAAAATTTATAATCAATATTTGAAAAAAAAATCCATTAGTTCACCTGATGAAACCAATATCTCTCCAACAATGCTCTCTAAGAATGCCCAAATGTATAGTTTAATTGTTGAACAGCTTAGCAACATAAACTACGACAGAAAACTTAACAAAAAGAAGAAAAAAAAAGTCTCGGAGTCTTCAAAGGACCCAAGTTCCCGTTGCCGTTTACCCTTTGTTATACCTGAATAACTCTGAGAATATTATTACATTTTATATTTTCACATCATGATCTGATAAATCATTTCTCAAAAAGAGATGTCATGCAACCATTAGCATGATACATGCAATAACTGTGGAAATATAAACCAAAATGGTAGCGAGGGTCTTTAAATACCTCTAGTGCCTATCGGAGGGTCAAGGTCCATGTATTAATGTATGTGCTATCTCTGGCAATGATTACAAATTGCTGATGATATTCGTTCTGTTTTGAGGATGAGTCGAAAAATGCTATGAAAATCCTGACTCACTGCTGGCCCCAGATGGGTTGCTTCTATTTAAAAGCAACATCATGGCGTAATGAGTTAAAAATTTGTTCGGGGATGCAGTATGGAAGCTCCATGAAGCAAACCATTTATCATTGTACACTTCTAGTTAACAAACAACGCGAGTACAGAATAAGGGAAGGGTAGAGGGGGTAGAGAAAAAATCTGAGTATTTTGGTCATGTGCTTGACACTGGCTGTTGGATCCACATGTAGCATCAGTCATCATTTTTCATCCGGGCGGATGAATGCACCCGCCGTACGGCCTGGACAGGAGGAGGCGTGGCTTGGATATCGCTAATCCTCGCATTAGTAAGCTCTGATCTGCCGGACCGGCCATCTGGAAATATCACAAGTCTGTCCCCCTGTCACTTCCATCCCACATGCTCCCCTATCATAACAGAAAGAATATCAGCGCTAATGTACCCGCTGTGGTGTTTAAGGGTTAGTGCACATCATATGCTACTACTGAGATATGGGACAATTCTAACATAAACTATGAGACACAAAAATAACTTATAAAGGAAAATATTTGAGCTACTTTGAGAAAACGTTAGACTTTAGATAAATAAAAATAATTAAACATATGTTTTAATTAACTGTTTAGCTGACTGAGCGAATCGAGGAATAATATAAAAATATTAATACGTAAGTTACTGTATGTTCTAATATTTAAACATTCCGTAACGGAAAGCTTAAATTAACTGCGCTATGATATTGTAAAATATATTAATTTTCTTCCCATTTTAATTATATCTTAATATAGTTTAACTTTTTTAAAATGTTAGTCGATGTTTCATTTGAAAGATACAGTACTTTTCACGATAGTAAAAAACAACCAAACTTCTTGCAAGTTTATTAATTCTAATTATAGTTGTATTTTCCTTATTTCATTAGCAAAGACGCTGCAATTAGGATTATCTGAAATAAAACTCTGTTTTATGTTAATTTTCCTTTTCTTTACTGCATAAATCGTAATTTGACATTTATTAAAAAACAAATAAATGTCAGCAATACTCAATTACGAAGGTTGTGGGTAAAATTCATCACGTCGATTAACTTAACCAGTTTCACCAGTTAATTACGAAGAAAAAATTTACATTCCAGGAATTTTGCGTTCTCCATTTCATTTTATGCGTTTGGTTCTGCTACAAGGTCGAAAGTGCCAGGGCGAAGTGGGGTGGCGCGGTTCGGTGGTAGCTTGCGCTTTGCAAAGGTTTCTGCCTCAGCGTCTGATATAGAAACGGACTTTCTGAGAGGCTCAAACTATCCTATCTGGAAACACGTTAGAACACCATTGCGTCCGCGCTGTTGCGGCATGTGGATTCTGGTCACTGGGCATCTTTTTCACCCCACCCCTTGCTCCAGGAGGTGCTACCATTATGGAAGGCTCAAGTACCAGAATAACCTCCTACGCCCCAAACAATCAAATCCAATCCAATATACTAGAAAAATTACAAAGCAGATAATATTGAGAAAATTAAAGTCCTAAAGAAGAATCAATGACTCATATAAATATAAAAACTCATTGGATTCTTAGTTTAAAAATCATAGTAATTGAAGAATATAAGGAAGGAAGAAATTATATCAAAATTAATGGCCGTATAAAGAAAGAAGGGGGAAAAAGTTGTTAAAACAACTGGAAAAGGAACAAATAAAAATATAATGCATAACTCCGTAGTTTTCCTGTATGGTTATAATTTTAAAGCCTTAGCAAACAAACAACTGTAATAAATAACACTACTGGCCTTTTTCCTCCCTCGAAATTACAACATATAGTTGTTCTAATATGGTGTTTACTATGAAAAAAATAACAAGGAAACATTCATGAAGAATATATATATGAGTAGATTTGAAGATGAGAAAGAAAATAGAACGACTAGAAATAATACGGAAGGAGGAATTGTTAAAAGTTATAGAGAAAAGATATCTAACATATTAGGGGGCAAAGTGAGCAGAGGGCTTGAATATTAATTTTATTCAATTGCATTTGAATATGAAAATAAGTTTTTAAATATTATTAAATTGACTTACGTACAGTAAGGTTGTTTGAGTTATGGGACGACAAAGCGCGGCTGCAAACTGAGAGAAGAGTTCATGGTTCGTAACTCAAATAGTCTGAACTTTCTATCACCACGCAGCCGCACTCTGCCAGTCGCTAACTCAAATAGCCACAATGCTGGTTTTAAAAGGCATTAACTAAACACATTTCACAGGAAAATCAATGCAAATAATTCTAAGAGTGCGATATACGAGCTTAAAATGTAGCGAACTGAAAAATCGCAATAAAGGACAGAATATCACACCGTACTTAAGTCTCTCATAATTCACTCAACATATTCGAGACATAGAAATAGTAATATAATCAAACAATGTTTAAATTAACGCTATATGCCTAAGTTAAAATCAGAGTAAAATTGGCGCTCTCTGGCCATGCTACTCACACTACATCAATAAAAATGTTGGTAGCTAAAATAAATTATACATCACGACACTTTGCAACTCCATATCAGAACCTTAATTGAAGATTCAACTCTATGCTACTATGTTCATTATAAAACATATGGGAATAATTATCTCACTCCTAGGCTACATTCACTGCTTAATTGCAGCAACAGGTTTGGCAATTATTGCAAAATATATTACACCCTGTTTGTTTATCTCTCGTAAATCCATAGATGCTGTCATCAGTAAATACCGGACTGGGCTTTCCTTATCTTTTATTGGCAGTTCTCAAAATGTTTTGGCTTGCTATGTAGTGTTTCGCATTACATAACATATAGACATGTATATGTAACAGCGAAAATGAAAATATTCAGTGAAGATTGAATTTTGATAGTGATTGTCAAAATTCACACCCCTTAGTGAAATTTGAATACATCTATGTTAATATTGAGGAACATTTCATTCACTAATAAAAGTAGACAATTTCTAGTGGAGGTTAACCTAACCACTGCAAATCAGGAAATGCTGAAGACAACTAAAATGAAATTAAATTTGTCAAAATTGTTTAATGAATAACTTAAAAAATAAACTCGTGACACTTCTATTTTTCAAACAATTTTCATTAAAAAATTCGAATAGGTCTGAACATTTCTGTATCCGTGTATTTTGTTCCAAAACTTTTTGTCTTTTGATCTTAACTGTCCAGGACAAATGTAGATGTGGAGCAAAATGCCATGAAATTCCTAATTATGAGCAAATATTTTACTAGGTAAACTCATTTACAAGAGATATTAACTGGGTAACTTCACCTACCTTAAGTATCAAAAATCTATAGTTATATCTTTCTTTGCAATCTTTGTCTTCAATATATTTAGTTTATTCACAAGCATGTCATCTTTCTATTTGTCTTAGGAACATTAATGTTGGAGCATTGGCGACCCAATCTTTTTATATAAAACGTACTATGATTTACCATCTTGTTCATAAAAAAATGGCATAACATAACACTATGAATGTTTCGGGAAAACTAACAACAACAGAGAGTTCTACCAGTGACTGAACAAAGTATGTATGACTCTTTGATTTAGAAGAGGAAAATCAGCAAATAGTTGTTCCGCCCCTGCATGCACACGAAAGCTAACCGCTTACTGGAACTACTATCACTGAGGTATGGTAGTAAATGTTCAATTTCACTAAAGAATGTTGAACATTACTAATAGTGAACAGTCACCGACTTTAATACAAAACATATTATACGATACTAATGTTGATAGGAAGACAGCAGGCTGGAGAAATGTTACGAACGCTCAATAACAGACTTATCTGCAATTATTTTACACTAAATTCAAACAGAGACTAAACGTGGCATGTTGACTATTCTTTACATCTTTTTGCAATATTTGTATCTATGTTTCCATTTTTATTTACTGTGGATACATTTTTTATTAAACGCGAAAGCTGCCATTACAATTATTGCAATAATAACTTGTTCTATCTTCGCTGGAGTCTCCATTAGGCTTTGTATGTACCCTCAGAGAAAGAAATCCAAAAGAGTAGGCAATGGAAGAAAGAGGGAGGGGGGCGCTCCAAATGCAATCCATCTGTTGCCAAAAAGTTTCAGCCAAATACTCTCACAAACAATTTTAGTGCAGGTGTGTCAAGGCGCCATAATTCTAGAATCTTATTTCACGATGGGCTTACAGCAGTTCGAGTGAATATCACCAGTAACTCGCAGAGGTAATAGGCAAGTCTCCAACTCATAGCCAAACTCTTGTGGTGACTGGGATGAAGAGTCCATTATGCCCAACCTGCCATATGGACATGTGGTTCTTGTATGAAAGCCTCGATGGAACCACCCAATCTCTCTTGCATTCCTTCGAGCAGTTTGCATCTGTGTACTTGTCCATTATAGTTCATTCCCAAAGAAAATCGCAAAACACTGTAAAATCTGCGAGTTTCTGACCTACAGGCATCGTCCTTGGAATTTCAGAAACTCTAGCACGTGTATAAGGCGTTTCCGGATGTGGAACTACAAAAGAAAAGTGATTAGACTGTATTCACTTATCTACCACAGAGCGATGTAACGTTTATTGTAAAAGGCTCTCCAACCTCTCCCTCTCCCCCCCAAAAAAAATTTGACAAAGGAAACTGGCGTTTGCAGCGTTGATTTTACGCATTACGCATGCTAATGCAGGCTTCAGCCGGATGGCTCTTGACCACTCTCTGGACAGTTTGGATTTTTCAAACTGAGATTAAGATCTTTGAGAAAGGCTTTAAACGGGCCTAGTTTACTTCTGGTCAAGTAGTCCTGAGGAGGTGGAAGAGTGTTGTGACATTAATCAACCAACGTCTTTTTGGGGATCTTCTAAACAGTGATGAATTTTAGTCTCAGTAGCTTTTGAGTAAGTTACTATAAAGTATATTTTGGCGATAATTAGTCATCGTTTCATTTGAACTGATTTAATTCACATGCCCATTACAAGTTGAAGTAGATGAATAGAATAATTCTACGTTTTCCTCATCTTCACTGCATTATTTTATGCCTTCCCTCTTCTCGCTTAGCCAGTTCTCCCTCTCTTATTCTTTTAACCAATAGGACACGTTGTTCATC
The DNA here is from genome assembly GCA_030762175.1 of Metallyticus violacea. Lineage (NCBI taxonomy): Eukaryota > Metazoa > Arthropoda > Insecta > Mantodea > Metallyticidae > Metallyticus > Metallyticus violacea. The sequence goes on from CM060837.1 coordinate 61,693,130, forward strand.
CTAGAATCTTCTCTAGCGTACGAAAATCTCAAAAATGAAATATATTATCTTGAGGTTTATTTCCTGTGGACCTTAAACTTCCTGGAAAAATGTGAAACATGCTTTAAAAATTGAAGAAAAAGAAGATATTCTATTGCTAGTTCAACTGTCACTCCACGAAAAGGCTTGCTTTTTTATTTCTTTTAACGGCACCATCGTTTCCTCGCGACTGTTTCTGGCTTACACCATACACTCACGTCTTGTCAGCAGTGATCACTGTCTTCAGGACTTGATGACATCACTAGTTCACTCCAGCAAGTCCTGAGCTACTTCATGATGGAGGTGTGTTTGCTCTGTGAGTACAGTTATATTACAAAGTTTGCTGTCAAATGTCCAAATTCTCAGTTGTGCTGATGCCAATCTCGTAAAGAATTTCTCTCATGGTCAAACAGCGTGCCTCCATGAACAAACAGCACATTTTCTGAACAAAACCTGCAATTAGTCTAGTTGATGACCTAAGGGAATGCAAGTGCAAGCACCTTTGAACTGTTTAAATCCCTCTTTAATTCCAAATGCATTGTCGAAGAAAACTGTGTTGGCAGTTGGGAATCGCCAAGCTTGATGCTGTACGGCTAATGCGCGATTTCTGCCATTTTGGATGAAATGAACTGATACGAAAACGAGCACATATTGCATCCTTGCTCCGGTTTCCTTGAAGCGAATGTCACTGCATGCTATATTGCAAAAACCCACGAATGTTTCTTCACCACTAAGTTCAATTTTGACTCTTTGTCATCATTACTTTTTTCAGGGAAAATCAGTTGGAATGCCTTTTGAATAGGCCCCGAATATAGAGATGATCTTGAGTTATAGACTCGAAGTAAAATAAAATTGTGCTAAAATCTTCGATACTGCACAGGATTAATATTAAAGTGCAAGCGGTTTTTACCTTACATTTTGACAAAGTGTCCATAGTCCAGTGAATGGTTTTTAATACAGGAGCTTTCGTCGTTATTCCGGCATGAAATTAGAATCTGACCTATACACGCACGTTCCCTATGAACACTTTTATTTAAGGGTTCAGTGGAATGACCTTTTCTCTTCATCCGTTGTGAAAGGGATTGAAATTTCCAATTACCGGCGTCCACGTAAACCTAATTTGTGTTGCACAACTAAGTTTGCACAAAAGCAACACACAAATTATATGCACGTGTGACCTGTCAAGGCGAACTGTAGAACCTTGTTGCAGCTTTTGTCTATAATAAGCCATTTGATTAATTGTGTGCAAACTATATAAAAGTTCATCTCGCCACCAGCGCTTATTTTCTCTCCGTTTAATAGAAACCAATTATTCAACAAATATCTGCAAGCGGTCTTTATAAATATGTGTTTTTCTATAAAAAATTACAAATGTAAATTTATCTAATTAAAAAATTCAATATTTAGATGAAAAAAAATCTCTTTGTAGCTCTGAAGCCACAATGTTAAAACTATGATTATCTGTACAAAATATAAATTAAATGTACTATTATTAGTATGATATAAATACACCAATAAAACAGCTTTTTTATTATAGGATAGATAGGAAATTAATAACAGGTATATGATAAACATTTCAGTAATAAACAATTTAATTTTAAAACAACATACGCATTTATAATTTATTTATCATTTAGGAACAATGTTGATTATACTATAAAAATGGTGGTTTCTGGAAGCTATGGGATGATTAAATGTTTCACCTGCTGATTAGTTAATTAAGATTTTGTTCTTACGGAAAATCTTGAGATGTTTCAAAAATTGCTGATCAGTTGATCTGGTGAAGATGCTGTATGGGGCACAGCTTCTTAAAAAATTTATCAAGTTTTGAACAGTAATCTCTGAAGTTATTGTTCTAACATGATTTAGAAAACCATAGTGTATTAAACATACGATCACTAACCGTCTTTTAATGCGACTATGAGTTCGGCAAAGTGTTTTGATGTGTCATGGACCAAGCTTTCGTTTGCGTTAGCGTAGAGAATTCATCTTTCTCACAGATATAACATGTTAGTTGCAGACGCCGGCGAAAAATAACTCTTTGTAGTAACTAGCCATATGCACAAAACATATTTTTAATTACAAAAAGCAATGTGAGTATATTTGTATTTAATTTGGATTTTGTATCTTACTCAATATTCCGAATTAATAAAGGTATACGACACTTTTCTTTTTAGTGAGTGCAATCTAATTTATTAACACTATTTGGACAAAATCTGAATCCAATTAAATCACAGGATCTATACGTGGGACATAAAACGTGCACTACGTAAAATAAACTCAAACGATGAGCCGCCTATCATGGTAAACAATAATGTCATTAATTATATCCTCACGGCAAAAAAACCTAGACTCCCATCTAGAACAGCATAGCCAGATAATCCATAACTATATGTAGTAAAATATTTTATTTTATTCGCACATTGAACATGTAGCAAAAGATCCATCCCTCAATCTCAACAAGAAACTCATTCAAGTGATTGTTGTGTTTACTATGATGTCTTTTGCTCTAGAATTACAACGCGTTCATAATGCCTATGCTAGTTTCGTCTTCAACTCTCATAAATTTGCACGTGTAACACCCCTACGCAATCTACTGTCATGGCTACCTCTAAATGAACGTAGGACTTTCCATTCTCTTACGCTCCTTTTCAAAAATTTCCGTACCTTCACCCTTCTTCACCTCTCGCTTCGTATATAGTTGTCCCTATCTCGGACCCAATATGACTTTGCTGTCTATCCCTATTCACCGAGCACATTTCTACTCATCCTCATTCAGCGTGTCATTTCCCAGAATTTGGAACTCCCTTCCTCCTGAAGTCAGAGATTGTCAGACAATAAAGCAATTTAAACATAGATTAAATTGCCATATCAACTATAGGAATCACAACAGTTAGTTCTCGCTTTCTTCTTCTTCTTCTTCTTCTTCTTCTTCTTCTTCCTGCTTTTCTCCTCCTTCCCCTCCACCTCCCTCCCTCCTTGCACTCGAGAAAAATTATTGAAGAACAAATGGAATTGTAACACACTCTTTATCAACTTTATAACTTTAATATTTGTATGTATTATTTATTTGGCTTTTAAGGTGTTTTTATATTGGAGTCTATATTTTTGCTGGTTCTTTGCCTGGTAGAATGGAAGAAAAGACCCCATGGTCTCAACTTTTACCAGGGTAAATAAATACATCTATTTCATCTCATGTAAGTATAAGAACGATATATATACAAACTCTCTAAAAGGAACATTAAAGCTTAATGATAAAAGCGTATATATTACTTTTAGAAGAAAAACATTTTTACTCTTTTTGTAAAGGTGTCTTTTCTTGGTGAAAGTTTGGCTTCTGCAAAGAGGTTCGTTTGTGCGGAAAAGTACTGCTCGAGGCGGCGGCAAAATGGAATATTCATCTATTCTGAATTAAGAAGACGTTAACAGCGTGTTTTCTAATTGTTTGCCTTTAGAGCACAGGTTTCATCTCGTACGTGCATAATTAAATTTGAATTTTCCTTTGATTTAACAAAGGCGGTGCAGATTAAAAACCTTAACTGGTATGTTTATTATGAATTCATGCACGAAAAGCGGTCACGCGACGCATGTAAAGAACATATAAACCGTAAACGATTCGTAAGCATTGTTGAAAGGTGTTATTATTAAGGTCTTTCAACACTTTAAAGAGTTAAATTGCCTGTGAAATGTTTAAAACAGCAAATTACTCTTAGGAGTTTTTATGATTGATATTTAACCCAGGGATTTGAGATAAAGCAACAAACTAAAAGAAAATGTGCAAGTATGTAGGGGGAAAATAAAGATGTAACAGAAGAACAAACAGAAAAGATAATAAGATACGATATTTAAGATAATGTAGAACACATGGGTATGCCCAGGTGACTAGTAGCTGCAGTTGTAAGTAAATAATTCCTCAAATTATATACCTACACACCAGAGGGTGTGGCCTGTTTCAAAACCTTGCACACTAAGATTTTTTTTCAGGAAAGGAAATGTTCGAGTATTTAGTGCTGCGGAAGAAATATAGGTCCCTATGGCAGTCAAACTTTCAACTGTCAACACAATAGATTTAAAAGGCAAAATTTGGTATTTTAATTCATTTTAGTTGTTGTTTTTTTTTTTTTTGATTGATTTATTTATGGACGCTCTTTAACAGATCAGGTCATCAGCGTCCCATTCAACTCAGGGCGTGAAACGGCCGACAAATTTTGCTCAGAGGCCTCTCTTTCAGGCTTGAGTTCTTTATCGTGCCGTAAATGTACGACCCACGGCTTTACTTCCCTTCCGAAGGAAGCCATACTTAGGATTTTTACGCCCGAAAAAATCCATCGGTCCTGGCCAGGTTCGAACCCGCGATCTTGGGTTTAGGAGGTAAGTATGGTAACCACTACACCACCAAGACCGACCATTTTAGTTGTTATCAGTATTTACAAACCCCTCGTTAAATTTTAAACGTTGCATGCAAAGCTTCATAATTTTTCTTTACCATATTAACTTATTGTGATTAATTGCAATGATTCAGCATGTGCCAAATCGACTCGATGCCACTCTATACGAGATGCGGTCCATAAGTTTCCGGCCTCATGATGTTCATACTATCTACATTATATGGAGTGCAAACACTGCACTACTTTCCACCTCGGCATTCATTTGCTTGCAGAAGGTAACTTACAGAGCAGTGATAAAAAATTTAACCAAAGAAGGATTTTCATACAGTGATATTATACAACGTCTTGATGGTGTGTATAATACACTATGAAGATATGACCAAAATTATTTCGTTTGGGCGAGAGAGCCTTGAAGATAACTAACGTGAGAATAGGCCACTGTATGCGTTGACATAAGAAAATAAGAGGACAGGGGTTCGAGGCCCAGCAGCAACGTTGAAGCTTTCTAAACCAATGTACTTTCCATCCAGGTCAGTGCAAAACAAATGACCAGAATTCTTTCAGCAGTTCAAATGCAAATGCGCGTGGAATGTTGTCAGAAGTTTTTAACCTTTGCCATGATAACAAGAGGACAGTATTGGTATCCATTGTCACAGGGGACAAAATTATGGAGCTCTAAAATGACCCTGTTTGAAAATCACAGGAGCGGCAGAGGAAAGGAAGCATACCCTAGAAAGACAAAGTTCACGAAATAGAGCATGGCAACAATTTTTTGGGACTGCAGAGAAATACTGATCATAGATTTCAAAGAAAGGAACATAACGTGACTGGAAAGTACTCTGCTGATGTACTATATCAAGAAAAAGAATGTGGAGTGCTAACTCATCACTGTCGCCAGAAAATGATACAAACCCAATTTGAAACAAAATACAGTATGCCCTAACCTAACATGGTATCTCAATGCACGATTATTGCTGGTATTTTTAAAATCACCATAATGAAGTTAAGTAATAAACGTTACTCTCATTTAGGAACCAAATCCTGTTGTGCAGTGTTATAATATGCCAATATGTCCTACCGCTTCCGAAATCGTCTAACTAGTATTTGCATCTTTTATCCTTTTCTTGTTTTCCCATTTTTATTTACCTAATTATTTCTTTCATTCTTTGTATTTTTACAATCAACCCGACTTCTCAAAGCCGCTTCTGCCTCAGGCATTCAGGGAAAAATTTTGTCATCCATCATCGGACTTTGAATTTTCGTTACCATTCCTTGTATCTGTCCTATAAATCTTTTGGCAGCTGTTATTGAACATTCCTGTACTGCCGAAAGACCTCTACATTGCTTTTTCTGGCTCCGGCATCGCACATTTTTCAAATAATTGTTTCCGGGATCGAAAAAGTTGGCTCGCGACCTAGGCAGCGCGTACAGTAAGTAACAATGATTGTGAAAAAATGGAGCAACTGTAAGTACGTCAGTCTTTCTCTCTCTTCGGATCGATATATCGGGAACAAATTTTTATAACGGGACTGAACTGACCACCGAGAGACCCCCATCGCGAAAACCAATGCTCGTGGAGGGAACTATGCAATACTCAAAGGGGAGAAAAAGAGAGAGAGGAAAAAAAAAGTTCAGAGGATTTTATTTTAATCTTTCTCCTTTCGCACCGGCCGTCTCTGTACGATGTACGGTTGTTTTGTAGATTCGCTTTGGTTAGATACTAAAAGCAGATACCATCAGCATGGTTGATTACTTTTCTGCATTTGTGTAATGCAGACTGGCTATTGTTTTCTTGTTTTGGCTTCTTCATTTTGTTTTGTAATTAAAGTGAAGTACACTAGTTGTCTATTCTTTCACAAAATTTATTTTAAAGCACAGAAACGATTATAAAGCTATGGTCTTTGAAACAATTGCGATAGTTAGAAAGACAATTTTAGAAATTAAGTTTATAATCAACTCCAATTAAATGCTCTTTAATCCTTATTCTGTCATTATTTTATGGGTTATATATTTGCATTTTATCTAGGAATATATAAACCTTTTAGCAGAGAAAATACAGTGAGACACATTTAAAACCTTTTCGGCTTATCGGCGACCTCCCTCCCTTCACCCATCATCTCCGGCATTCTCCTTCATCCAGTTAATCACGTACTTACTTGTGAACTGTCTCCAACAGTAGGCAGAGCAGCCACGAGTTATGCATCAGGCTAAAGTCTGTGAAGTTTAAGTTGACACGTTTTCTTTTATACTGGTCTAGCAGCACTATTCTTGTCATCCACTACCTATTGTTTTAAATGTTGACCACGCGTGTCTGTGTAGACAGTATTCCTCTCTCTATCTTAAAGGAAAGTGCCAACTAAAAGGTACATTTCATCTCATGTATTATCAGTGTCCACGGCCTGGGGTGCCTCAGTAGTAAAAATGGGCTTTAAACACTATTAAAAGAAAGAAGGAAATAAAGCAATTTAGGAAAAAAAGCATCCTATTGTTGCAGTATTGTATACTTGCCAATGTGCCATTCAAAGCTTTAGATAAAATGTCAATCAAGCTTAAATACGTGTTAGTACAAATTCATAACAGAAAGCGAAATTGTCCTAATTATGTTCATAAGTTTCCAGAATTCAAAATTGTCCAACAGAGAGGATATTCTGGACATTCTAAAGCATAGAAATTTGTCTTTTGGTAAATCCACAACGGCTGATTTCCCAAAAACAAATTAATTCCAAGGACCGCTTGATAATCTCATAATTAATCTCAATTTGTAATCCAGGGGGCTCAGGTCGGGACTGCTAAAAGGCCCATCTTGAGCGCCAATAAAAACGGGAACATTTCTCTGAAGCCAAATTTGGGGAACTTTGCCTTGCGAGCTGGAGCTGAATGCCTGTTATTGAACAAGGTTTCGTTCAGGATCTTCTTCGCAGATTCCAGCAGAGTTGTTTCGTATACTTTGGCGGTTGTTTTCAACCTCTTTTCACATAAATGAAACTTGGTGACATTATCCCCAACAAATTAGTATTAAGGCATGATCGCAACTTCGGGACCTTTTCAGCTCAAGCATATAATCTGCCATTTTGATGGTTTTCTTTCTACATACTGAATATGTTTCTCTTGAATAAGAAGTATTTTCCGCTGGCCGTTGTTAACTTAACGCTGTAGCAGTTGTATTTCAGTACCTTCTGTTGCTTCAATTCTGCAGTTAAAAAGCCTTCAGTCCGAGGTCTTGGACATGGATCTGCTGGATATGTTCATCTAAGGATTCTTGTTACAGATTGCGGATTTCCGGAACGATCGACTACATTTCTACAGTACCGTTCTCAGAGAAGCTTGGATGATGCGTTGCAGAAAATTTATAGACTTTTCAGCTTTTTAAAGATGTGAAAAATCCTGCTTGATTATTTGCCAACCGTAAGAACATGGCCTTCGTAATCTCCTCATTCCATGGTTAAACCTCAAGCAATGTACTCTTTCTGTTGCAGCTGAACTCAACAATAGTATCTGGCAGCAAACTGTTATCTGATCACTAAAACACTTGGTGCAGTTCCTTTCAAAAGTTTTTAACACTATTTTTGCAAAAGTTGGTAATTTATGCTTTATGATATTATTTACATCATATGTTTCATATTAATGTTTTCTTGTCATGTATAAATTCGGAATCATATGTTACACTTATTGTACGTTCTACCATTAAATTTCCTTATTAGAAACATTTTAAAGACGCTTTCTTGAATCTGAAAATAATAGAGTTGTGCTCCAAAACTTCTCTTACTTTTTCACACCATAATTTTTTTAAAAAAATTGGTGTCAGGGCTCTAGTTTATCGAAACCTTGTTTGTACAATTTATTTTTTCCCTCTACATAACAATCCTAAAAAATTGTGGAATGTCTTGTTTATTTGAGGTATATTGACAGCACTCAAGCGGTTTCATGCATATTTACACACTGCAACTAAACTAAAAAACTAAAGTGTGTCCGATTGTGAATTACTTGTCATATATTTTTTGGCAGTAAAAAACGAAACTGCTGTAAGTACCCAGCGTGAGGTAAACTGCATGTGGGTTCCACCTGCATGAGTATTCGATGATCACCTTATCGAAAGATGAACAGCGTAGCAAAATGCCAACAATAGCATCTTCCAATAATTCCGTTCTTGACTACGCGGCATTTTTAAACAGCATCGTCATGTCACTATTAATGAAATGTCTTCTCTTCGGGAGTTGAAATAAATCTCATCCATCGAAATATTACCAGACCAACTTCAATATCGGAAAGTCTGCTCGAAATGCCACCTTTGGTGATGATGTTCATAAAAAAACAACGGATAAATTCAGCCTGAAATTTTTTGGAAGTGCACAAAAGAGAAAAAGAGAGAGAATGCAGTATTACTGGCAATGAAAGCATCATTCAACATCCGAGACAAAACGCCAAATCTTAACTTGGAAGACGATTGGTAAAAGTGCTCTCGGAAAAGCCAAGATCGCGCATTCTGCAAGAAAGTTTTAGGCGACGATATTCTGGGACTGCCGGGGGTTTTTGTTGGTGAGCTACATGCCTCATAGAATATGGTGAGGTAAGAGTTCTTGATACTACTTCCAGCTGCAAACGAACAGAAACATCCTGGGTCTTTCGCTCTTTAACATTCAGCTCCTACATGACTACGCTCGTCACATCAAAGGTCTCAATATTTCAACAGAAACTTCTAATGTGAGATGTTTTTGTCATCCCCCATATACACCAGAACCTTATCTTCATCCGGGGTTTAAGCCACAATAGCATTTGTCGTATTTTGCTGCTCGACATCTAAAAATACAACTTTTCAAAACAAATGTGTAAAAATGTGATTACCACAATGAACTTGAGAACAAAACTTTGTATTTCACCTTCTCATGACCCACCCTAGTAAAGACTAGATGACTTGGATAGGTGGGCATGTTCAATATACTTTAATGCAAAAACTTCAGAAAGGAAGGGGATTTTGGGGAAAATGAGATCAGAGATGTCTGTGAACTAATCAGCTCTGGAGAGCTTGTAGATTCAAATGAAATATAAATTGAATGGGTAATCTTCAAGAAGACATTGAGCAATATAATACATGTTCAGGAATGAACTCCAAAGAGTTGGTACAAATCATATATGTATGTTAACAAGTTAGATGAAAACTTTACTTTAATTCATTCAATTATACGTGCTTACCTATAGATTTTGAGCGAGGATTTGTCTGCTTGAATTTTGTAACAACTAAAATTAGGAACCGCTTCTCAGTATTAAAAAAAAATCTGATAGAAACAAATCTTTAAGGGCCTACTTTTAAAGTATTTAATCTCTCAAGTGGTTTAAAAACAGATGTATTTTAAAGTAGCGTAAATTCAGCAGTGACTGATTCTTCAAACGTACGAATAAAGATTTACACATTGTATCTAGCTCTAGAGTAAGGTAAGACGAGTTGAAACTTTGAAGGTAATAATATGACAAGTAGAAAATTGCATAATTTGTTGTTTCTGCAAACTTATTAATTTTATCTTTCAGTGTAATGACTTGGAAAGTTGCACAAGCTTTTCGCAATTTTTAATTTTTTTATTTTATAGCTTAAACGCTGCCTCCAGTTAAGTAATGCTGGGAGCTGCAGAGATGGCTTGTCAGAGGAATATGTTGATAACTTCCAACTGTTAACAATTAATATTCTATTTTTGTTAGCGCGAAGAGATGGACCGACTCTTTAAGTATTTGAATAGATGACGATACACATGAAGTGCGCAATGTTTTATTTGGCAGATAAAGCCTTATACCCGCATATGTCGTTAGCCATCTCTTCAGCTCCCAGCAGCAGCAGAACCTTCTGTTATAGTGAACGGGACAGATGGTACATCGAAAAAATCTTGTATCTTGAAACCCGAAATGTTCGGTAAAAGATGGGGACTAGGTGAGTAAGTAAAATAGGAATACTATGCTAATTTGAGCCTATAAATCAGCTCATAGATAAGTCGCAATATAATGCGATATTCGGATGTGTTTGTGAATTAAAAAAAAAAAATGGGGGCAAAACATTAGCCCAGGGCAGCGCTAGCATTAATAATATAAGACAGTTCGGTGGAGGCAGGGAAGTTAGTTTCCACGGGACGTCGGAAACCATTCACGAGAGAGCAAATGCTATACATCAGAACGGGTTATTGACGCAGAGAGGTGGGTTTAACTACGTGACCCGTCCAGAGGTACCTGGATTTAATGTTCACACCCACATACGAGCCAAGTAAACGGATCATAAAGATGCAATGTGACTGGGGTTCCTAGTAGAGCAAACTTGCCAATCCTCATCTCGCCAGAAATCAGCATTAACAAGGGAGTGTTATTTACTATGTTTGTATTATAAACAAACAGTACTGCGTGCTAAACCTTTATTAAAAAAATAAGACCAGTGTTTACATTATATAGATTTGTTCATTACGGTTTAATAATATTAGTTATATAGCCTGGTTCGCCTGTTTATTTTTAGCACACAAGTACACAAAACATTTCAACAACTATCAAATTAACCTGTTACATGTATGAGAAACGATCGTGCCTACGGACAAATATGGTGATATTACCGGGTAACAATATACAGAGTGACGCAAAAGTAACCACACACTTACAGTTAACAAAGTATGCACTTCTTTTATATTCAAACTGTTTCCATTCTGCATTAATGGATGGTTGGAGTCTACCTGCACTCTGACACACACGCAAACACAACTGAATGTGGTTGTCCGTATTGTGGAAGGCTTCCTCATGTAAACAGCCAGCTCTTCAACGTACACTTGTCTTTAACCATATCGCAAAGGAAGAAATTCATTGGGGTAATATCAGGGAATCACGATGAGAATTCTTGCAGCACCACGTCCAAACACTCTTCTATTGAAAACGTTATCAACCCAAGTCCCAACAACTGCTCTTGAAGTAGAGTCAAGTACTTGTTACCATCGAGATTTCCGTCAATAACGTGCAGCTCAATTGCACCATGTGTTGATATTGCACCCCTCACATTCAGGCCTGATTAATTTAGCGCTTGCTCCAAAACAACATGGTGGTTTTCCGTGTACCAATGAGTTTATTTGTGTCGGTTTAAATGCCCCGATAACTTAAAGGTGGCCTCATTCGACCACACAGTGTTTTGAAAGAAATTTGGATAATGTCGATACTGATCGAGCATAATCTCATAAAATGTCTGGATCATCTTCCAACAAACCATGTGTAAGACGTGGAATGTACACTTAGAACTTCTACTGATGCAGAATCTTTTGGATTGACCGACGTGATATTGCTGGAAACTCTGCACCTAATTGTCTTATGGACTCCCTTGGACTAGTGGTGACAACCAGACAGATATTGAGTTCCGCGCTGTCCTAGGTCGCCCACTACGAGGTGTATTCAAATCTTCAATTTCAAATTTGTGAAGCACATTGTAAACAGCTTTACGTGATGGTAGATCTGATTAGAAATGTCTCTCTACTCCCTCAGTGCAGTACTTAAACCTCGTTGGTAATCGATCTTTACAGAAAAAAATTGATTCCTCTTTCTTTAACATTTCCAACTGGTACTGGCGATTCATTTCCTGTTTCCTGCTCTTCCACTGACAGTATTACCAACCTAGAAACATACCTTTAGTACAGCTAAAAACAAATGAAGAAGGAAAATGTTTTGAACATAGCATCCGAAGTGAAATCATATATTTACTGTATATACATTATTTATTTGAGCGTCTCTATAGCTATAATGGATTTTCATTATTAACTGAAACAGGAATCTATTTCTATTTCAAAATGTATCTTCAGCATCAAGGTCACAAGTTTATCATTAAACTCTTTCCTTTTAAAAAGATTGAAGTGCTACGCTAATATAATTATATCGGGTTCTTCATTTTGTTTTTCCCCGCACGCGAACCTGGCCACAGCTGCACATACTGACAATCAAGGGGGGGGGGATATTGCCGCTGATAAGGCTATTGGTGCGTGTTTAGGTTCGGAACAACCAGGAATCATTGTGTTATTGTATTTCATTCCTCTGTTTGTTCAAAGATGTGATAAGAACAACGCTTTACGTTCGTTGCAAGTTTTTAAGAAATGAGAAACCTGCTCAGTGGCGTGCAGAACTTCAAGAATGTTTTCCGGGAGTTCATGCACACCAAAGTTGCTTAATTTGTTGACGAGTCTCTAAATATCACAAAACTATGCCATTGTTCCGTTTAAAATTCTGAAGTAACCCCCCCCCCCAAGTCCCATAAGTGATTAAAAGTTTTGCCCATATCGCTATTATAAAGATCCCCTCTTGCAACATGTTTAGAAAAAGTCAGTATTAAAAGTTATAGCTTGTAACACTTTATATCGGCCATCCTGTATGCGAGTGTAGCTTTTTAAATTTTTTTTCGGCGAAAGGAACCTGCAAATTCAACATTTCAGCGAGCATACGGTGAGGGGAAGGCTGCTGTGGGGAATTGATGTAATAGACATATTGTTTCTTAGTGCACAGGAATATTTTATTAGGTTTTCTCCTACATGTACCGTTATTTTAAAAAATCAATTTTATTACTTTCCTTATGAGCACTAAATATTGCCAATCCATCTACTGCCTCTGAATTTAACAGTATTAAGTAATGACATTTTATTTATTTCCAGTCTTTGGATGATGTTCTGTTCAAGTAGTGAATCATTGCTTCATATTTATGCTTCAAGAGTTTTAAGGAGAGCATTTTGCTATAATGCATAATCACGGTTTATTGTTATATTGTGGAGAACTAACCTTACATCTCTGGTCCGAAAGGCACAGGAACCGTATTTGTAAATGAAATTACACTACATTCATGTTATATAAGACAATACGTCTTTGAAACTACATTTTCTGGACAACCTGGATTTATTTACAAAAAAGCGCCAGTATACTTGGTGAATATTTCTGGTCAGTCATCAGAGATAACCCATAAGCTGTATATATGTATGAAGTGTTTGTACAATAAGATTGATATGTGCTGGAAAACCATGAATTTCAGAAACGAATTCAGTACACCTTATTTAGTTACAATCACATAGTTTCATTTAAAGAACAGAAAATGTTTTAAATCGTTCCACAGCGTTATCTGCTGCAATAAATAGCAAAGGATTTTAAAAATAAGTACTGAAAAACACTCACGCATACTACAGACTCAATAAAAGCTAATTTGGAACAGTAATCTGTGCTTTATAACATTATTTTAGGCATGTAAAAGAAGTTCACTCCTTGCAGCCTCTGGGATTATGCATGAAAAGCAGAGTACTGCATAAGGTTTCCCAAAAGGCTGCAAAAAGATCGCTCTTTCCAAGAAATCTGACATTAGTTAATTGCCGCTTTCAGTTTCCCAACTCATTTAGCTCCGTTGGCAAGGAGCGCATGCGCTAACCTTGATTAATGCCGCCTGAAGAACGTTTCCTCAACGCAAACTCGATTAAGTTAACTGGGAAAAGGAAGTGCTCCATAACTCTCGCCTCTGGACCTATAGCAATGAGGTCTTACACTGCACAACTTGATGGAAGTAACAACACCCATATTTATTTCCCAACACAAGACCTTGTACCGCCTACGAATGTTTTTGAAAGATCCAGGAAAAGCATCGTCTGGAAGCTAGAAATATAAAACGTCTTGTTTGCATCGTAACACTTATTTAAGACCAACCCATGCTCTCTAAATAATGGATGACTCCATTAATTTACTTCGATATCCCATCTACAGAACTTAAATGGCCAGAAAAGTAAGCCATAAAGTATGAATCTATTATATATAAGAAATATTTTGTATTATACTTCAGAAAATTAAAAGAAACGATTAAAACAAACAAATTTACTAGTATTCTAATTTAGCAGTAGTACTCTAGTAATGCATGAAGGTAAGGTACACCCAAATTGGATTTTGTTATTTTATTAGGATATACAAAGTTCTCAATCCGCTACGCAATCGAAATTAGATTTTGTCGACGGAGAGTTACTGCATAACGGCCTCGCCACCTGCTGAGGTAAATCATATCTCGCGGGCGGAAGTCTAGTGAATTCTTTGTAGTAAATAGTAATTAATGTTGTACTTAACAATGAAGAACGTGTTCAAAGTGCCTATACTCCGCTGTAAAGCATGCATGTATCCTTTTGAACAGATTTTGAGACGCTCATCCCAATTCACCTTCCCAAACGTTTTGTTTCAGCATCTCCACGGGTTTTATTTCAGGCACAGCAGTGACTTTATGTGCATGAACATGCAGCAGCTGATTTGCTTTATACGCACTGTCGACAAACACACGAAGTTGTTGGATTAATCATATTAAAGATTTTCGAGAAGTTTCTATCTAGTCTATGTCGAGCTTAAACCTTTGAAACCGTTTCAGTAGTCTCGGCTTCTTGTCAATGAAAACGCCTTGGTTTATATCTCGCTTTCGGCACACAATTACACAATAGGAAGTTTAAAAGTCCTACAGAAATGCTGGCATGATAAACACAACTGAGAAAACTAAATTGCTTGCGTTTAGCGGAACATTAGTTGCAGTCTTAATGGAAGTCAATCGGTTTCCGCTAAAAAAACTACAATTGTGCAGCGCAATAAGGACACGGTATTATCTAAATATATTTCTTTACTTCACAAGAATTTATATCTAAGAGTACAACTTTTATCAGGTTTAGATGGCGCATCTATTTTTAACTATATTGAAAAATCAAAAGAAATACACATATCAAAATGTAATAAAATTTATATATTACTCTAGTAATGCACATATTTACATTTTTTTGTGTTATTACAAAATAATGTACTTTCAATGTGGAGCTTTATATGTATAACAAAAAAACTCTATGAATTTTCAACAATTATGCTTTTAAAATGAGCAGAATGAAGTTCCTCTAAACGTTACAATATTTCTGATTAGAGGGTAAATTTATTTTTCTGCAACAGATTTAAACGTAATTCGTAATTGTCTAGATTGGAATTTTATTATTAACACTACAGTGTCGACATTTTATTACATTCTGACTTCATATCTGACAATTAATACACGTGATAATTTAAAAATAATATATTTGATGACTTAAAATTAATTTCATTATTCTATGTTGATGAAAATAGTTATACACACAATTTCAGAAATAAATTTAATCGTTCTTTCAAAATTTTGAAAACAATTTTAAAATATGCAAAATGAATACACATATTCGGAGTGTCTCATACGTAAAACTATACTTTTTTGTATACTTCAAAAGTAAATAAAAATATGCATTTGCACATGAATACTGGCCCTAATGACGACGAACTAGTGGCGTACAAAGCAGACATAAAGTTAATGTGTGACCTGGGTATGCTTCGCATTCTCAGGTTTGCATACTTTGTAGAGCTAAACTTTTTTAAATCAGTGACATTTCAAAGCATATTCATTGAGACAATAAAAAGCCTGCACAAAAGAAAGAAAAATTTATTGTTCTGTATAATTATTCTCCTCGATGTTCATTGTCCATTGTTTGACCAATTTATTGGCTCTTGTATAACGCCAACCACACAGAGACGTTCTGAATTTTAGACAATGGTTTATTACCGTCGGCATACTGCAATAATTGCAATAAATTTATGCTCGTTTGTCCTCTTTCGACACTTAGCCTTGTTCTTGTTTGACACTCTTCAACAATGAAAACTCAATATCTTTCATCACCTAATGCAATTAGCATATTAAAGCCATGGGTATACTGTTAAAATAATAGCTAAACTCAGTGTGCGAAAAAATAAATGTTGAAGAGCGGAGGATTTGAATAAGCAACATATCCTGCATTTGTCAACTTTAAGAATGTTTATAAATATGGATAGGAAAGAATAAGATGGTCGACAGGGTCATTGTACAATGACCCCGAGGGAGTGCCTCCGGGATGAAGCGATGAGGTGGAGGATATACCGGGTGATCGGTATACCAGACGATGCAAGAGCGTAGGCGGGTCTATAACATTTCCGCAGATGACATGTACAGACGCTGGCTGTCCCCGCGAGAGCTCATCCCCGGTCCCCTCGGGAAGAGCTCGAGGAAGCCCCATGTATACCCCTCCAAATGCCAGAACAGAAACTTTTCCAGAAAGCAAGCAACTCCCGCACCACAAGGCCTCGCCTGAAACTCCCGGCCCTGTAACAGCAACAGCGGAATGAAATGAATATAAATAAATATCTTTCCCGATCACCAGTGCGCGCTTTACAAATGGATTACCCTGAAAAAGAGACGCGTGGCAACCATAAACTTCGGAAGACTTGTCTACGATCCCTATAAAAATGCGTTACAGACATTATGATCTGCTAGGTAATCGAAAACTGTATAAATTCCCGAGTTTGAATCACACCAGTAGCGACGGAAGCATTGGTAAGTAATAGTTTTTGTTTACAGCAATTGGATAAACATAAACAATATGCGCGCAAAGAGTAGATTTAAATTGTGTGGCGTAACCAGGTCTTGTCATTAGGGTGTGCTCAAGCTTAATGAACAGCAATTGAAAAAGTCTCTTGCACATTACATACCTTATCTCTGTACATAATTCGTTACTGCAGTTCCAACGGAAGACATCGCTCGAAACCAACCTTAAACTAACGAGTTTACGTTTATGCTGACAAATATGAACGTATTATTTACCATTAATGCTTCTCACATTGCAACAAATAATTATAACTGTCACAATTTTTAAGTTCTTCACTGCTCAAGCAGGCCAAGTCGATTCATGCTGATCATGCAGTGCCAGGTGTCAGTATTACCTGCCTAGATCTACAAGCATTAACGACTTGTTTACTTCCGGGAAAACGAGTAATTGCTAAGATGCCCGCTTAGCGCTAGTGCACATCCTCTCTTCGATACAGCTGTTCTGTTGTTTATTTTGCTTATGTGCGAGAGTTTAAAGTGTTTGCACTGGTTTATTGTTGTGTTCCGTTGAGTTCAAAAAGTGTTTGCAATGACTTATTGTTATGTTCTGTTGTGTTCAAATAAACAAGGAAAAGTGAAAAACGTATGATTTAACGAACTTTCCGTATAACAATGAATTGAGAGAAAAGTGGTTGAAGGTAATTTCCCTCCAAGGTGAGTATTGTAGCTTCATACCAATACTGTATTTTGAGCATACCTCCACCCCCCCCCAAGCCCTTTAAGAAATTGAAAATGAAATTATTTCTTAAATAAGCATATTTATTTATTTTAATTTAGGAGATTCCGGTGGACTATGATAACTGTCAGATCACAGTGTAGTTTAGCAAACATTTTAAAGAATGACTACAGAGAAGACTGTAAAAGAAGGTTACCTAAATATCCCAAATACAAACAAGGAATAAATATCAAGTTCATCAAAGAGGTCACTAAAACTAAATGTAACTAAACTTGAGATAGCTCACACAAAGAAACAAAGGTATAATTTAGTGCGTTCCGGTAAATTGTGAAGCAAGCCATGACAACAATAAAATAATTAAATGTTTAGGCGCCAATGTTAATTTTTATTAAAAAAACTAAAAATGACACCGCTGATGAAAATAAATTTCAATCAGCTGATCTTGCACATAAAATAGACAAATCCTGTCCTTAAAACGCAGCAACCGCAGGCGCAAAAGTAAAGATTTTGAAATTAAAAAAAAAAAAAAAATAAATAAAGGAATTGCGCCGAATTTATACATGAATTAGTAAAAAAAACTTATAATTTTTAATATACCAACATTAGAACAAGAAGACATTAAAGCTTCATTTCATAACAAACAACTGCAAGCTCAGGAAACATCGGTAGAGCGAACTTAGCGTTAGATATTGCATATTATTGCAGAGTAAATCATCAGCTTACGATTTTGTTCGAAATGCACGGTTGCTGGCTGGTTCTTTCAAGCAGATAAACTTAGAAACGATACACTGGGGCATGCAATAAAGAAAATACAATGGGTCTAGACCCACATGTATTAGTAGCTAACACAATTTCTTTGTAATTTTAAAAAATATGATTTACGCTGTAACAATAATAGGTGTTTTCATTGAAATATAGCTGCATTTATATGCGCTTCCTATGTTCAAGAGGGGTTGAAGAGTAGCACTCCAAGCGGCAAATAATGAAACTGTTGCAGCAAATGATCAGGTCTTATATGGATGTAGATCTAGATCTAAACTCATGGAAATGTCGCTTGATAGAGGCCAAAACATTTCAAATACATAATCAAGTTAAGTAGTTTATTATTTAATTTCATGTTGGATTAAATTATACTCATTGTTTTAAAGCTTTAAGCCTAAAATCGTTAGGGGGGCCATAAAGGGAGGCCACCAGGACCGTCCTTCCTGACTGAGTTTTTTTCCAGGTTTTCTTAGTCCTCATAAATGGCAAATGCCGGGGAGGTACCCTAAACTTAGGCCTGAACTTAGAACTTCTTTCCTTAAAAAAAAAAATCTTTTCCAGTTTGTCATTTCATCATTTATCACCAGTGTCTATCCCCCGTGATACCTCAGTAGTTAAAACGGACGTTAATCACTATTAAAAAACGCATAACCACACCTATGCATCAGACTTATCACTATTTATTCCCGAAACGTTTTTGGACCTCATAACCTTTATAATGTTAAAAATATTAAAATTGTAATGTATCCCCAGAAATGGTCATGATCCATTCAGACAGTAATCCTTTTATTAGATAGCAAGTTCTGACAGAACGCTACAATGTGCACGGACTGTACTTTTAGTTTGGTTCCTGAATGGATGCTACGAGGAGTTACAGAACTACTCTAACCTCCATTCAATTGTCACGCATATGACGTCACTGGATGTAAGCTGTATGGTTGAATTTAGGGGAAGTGCTACTGTTCGTTTCGGTTTAATAGTAGTAGTTGCCTCATAAATACGTATGGCACAGTTAACTTTGTGCAACTGTATCTCTAAGCAGTTCTCTCCGGCCACAGTGGACAATGCTATAGTTTACTGGAACAGAAAACGCCACTCCAGGTGGGAATCGTAGTTAAGCCTCTTAAACATATACATACACATATTTAGCGTGGTTGCGTTATTACCGGAAACTAAAGCTGAGATACAGATTTCCGAGAATGCCTCAACAGAAAATTCCAACTTGCTTATTGCAGTTAAAATCCCAGTGTCACGCGGCCAGATTGTTTTCTTTCTTTACTAAACTCTTTACTGAAGTCACATGCATCGTATCCTCTTCCACCCCAAGCACTGGCCTTGAAAAGATAACCCACATTCGCTTACGCATTATCTTGTCATTCTATTGCGTTCGTCCTTGAAACGTTAAATACTGCCTTTCTCCTCCATAAATTTTATAAGGTATGAATACTTTGTTCAATTTTATGAAACATCGTAATTCTGCAGATTAATAATCTGCACAATGTTAACAAATGTTACAGGTTGAAGATAATGGTACATGGAATAAGACCAAAGCACAATAGTATATAACGCTGACACATTTACACCATATACTCAGAATGCAATTAATTAATACGTTTATTTATTTATATTCATATCAGCGTTCACTTTTTTGTTTCTGAATTACTTACAGCTAAGGCCTTTGAACGGAATTATACTATTAAATGTCGAAATATGTTAAACAACTCTCTGAAGTCATTGTAATGTAAATTTTTAAAATAAGAAATGTTGCAGATATGAGTCCACTTTGCCAATCAGATATAAAAACTTTCTGTTGTCACTGTTTTCATGTGAAGATAATTCTCTTCCCAGATAGCAAAAGTTATTACATCAATATAATTTTCCAAACCTAAATGTAATACTCTCATTCCCAGGGCAGTTATCGCACTCTGAAAAAGACATTTATCTGTTGGTTCAGAATATATAACAGAGGAAAATACTTCTATACTTTAATTATACTAGAACTATGTTCATTTTAAATAGTATTCAATGCAATGATGCAAAGTTCCATATGCGCATAATATATTATATACAAACACACACTTTCCTTGCTGGTTGAAACATAACCAATTTTGGTCGCAGTTCATAACATTTTGTTCTGTTAATCTTAATTGCCTGGTTTTCCTTTGAAAGTTGATGAAACATTTCCTTGATACTTTTTGTTAAGAACCGCTGCACTTATTATTATTTTTTATTTATTCACTTTTTCATAATTTTCTATAATAGTTGCACATTATTTTGGTTGGGACTTTACAGTTCACATCCATAATCATCATTTAAATAATAGTTTTTAATTTTGAGAATTTTTTTTTTTTCGCAGAGAGGATGAGAAATAATAACATATTTGGGGAATACCCTAGCAAATCCTCCCAATGTTTCTAAGTAAGAAGTAACATATTATATGACACTAAACATAGTACATAAAATAGAATGTAATAATTTGTAATGTATGAGCATTTGGGAAAATGTTAAACTTAAAAAAATGAAGAAGAAGAAGAAGAAGAAGAAGAAGAAGAAGAAGAAGAAGAAGAAGAAGAAGACGAAGACGAAACAGTCATGAAGCCTTTTTGAGATATTTCACAGAGAAAATTTAATAGATATAATTTTTTTTTACATAGGTAATGAACCAGTGACTGAATTTAGATCACGAATGACCTAGTAAACTGAATGCAGAAAACCACAATGAGATGACTCTTTTGGCTCTGGGAATATAAACCATTTTGTTTTGAGAAGGTTAAAAATCTGTTCGTGTGCTCATTTGTCTTAAAATGCCTGTAGCTTCAGAAGGAAAAACGTTTGAAAAAAAAAAAAAAACATGTTTGCTCATTTGTTTTCAAGAGTATTATGACCAAATTTGAAACTATTTTTGAAATTTTGATTGAAATGTTTTTATTTATTGCACGAACTGAAATTAACTGGGCGGGAGTTTGATTATTTATAATTACATACATAAAATTTGTACTACAGTTGAACAACCCTTCACTCAAAGGTTTTCGCGGCGTGCGGCCGGCCGGCGAGGTTGGCTGCTGTATCGGCGGCGTGCTACTTGCGCAAGATTTCACAGCGCTGCAGCCTGTCCCGCGGTTGCGTCAAGCATTGCTCACCATTTAGGATTGGTTTATTCGTATCTTGTTTGAACGTGACTACTTTTCAAGACTACTATTCAAATTTTTCATGACACAGAATATTTTTTATATTGATAAATTGAAAAGTCTAAAATGCAAGAAAATTCAAGGTTAAAGTTAAATATAAAACATTTTTAACATTTACTGCAATTAGCTGTTCTATGCTTCCCAACTGCATAGGGTGAGTTTTCAGCTCTACTTTTATTCTCTGCCTTTCGAATCTCTTTCGGTTTGTTTTAAATGATTTGGGATACGTTTTACTATGTTCGCCGTTCTCCTACACTCCTAAAACGATCAGGTCAAACATTTGTTACATTCCAGTATGGATGAAGCTATAATAGCCGTCCACTGGCAAAAATGTAGAAGAAATTCTGGGAAATCAAAAAAATCAAAAGAAAAAATTATACTGTTTTACCATTATTTGTAGTGTATAGATAAAGATTTATGAGCTTGAGAATGCCAAGTTATTGGAAGTGCTGGTGGGTGTAGTTTTAAAATACGAATTCAAATATATAATTAGAATTTTCCCATCGATAGTGACAGCTATAATATATATAATGGGTTTTTAGTATTCTTCGATGCCTATATGGGATGATGTATGTATCTTTGCATTTCGTGCTGTCGTTCCAATTTTCTTTGGATCAATTATGATTGATAACTTGCGCTACATTTATGTAATAAAAATCTAAAATTTCTTAAATATAGGAATTAATTTTAGAATTTTAATGAAAGGTTTGAGGGAGTATCAAATTCAATGGAAAAAGCAACCTGGCACTCATTCAAAAACCATTGTGTTGGTGATTTTGGAGACCAAATATTAGAGAACTAATGATTTTATAAAGCCATATAATAGACATAGAAAGTAATATAAATTTAAAGCTTCTCTTTTTGGCCTCTTGAGTATTTCTTTGGAAAAAAATTGGAACTGCCATAATGATGAGTATTTAGAATTTTCCCATCAGCATTTTTCTGCAATGGGAAAAGGTACCAAGGTAAATGGAATCTCAGTATGATGGGTGACTATTACTGGATAATCAAAAAAGACATCCAAAAAAGTAAATATGTCCGAAAAATCATAACCTAGTCTTTTTATGTATATCCAAATAACTAAGGTGTTACTTACTTTTAGATATTTCATTCTTTAAAACTTAAAATGTATATGATAACAAAATCCTTATAAAAAAGTCTAAGAATTTTTCTAATTCTGCATAAAAACTAGGTTCACCTCGTTTAGATCTTATGATAAAAGCAGAAGTTTGTTGTTGACCAATGAGTGATTTGTTACCCCATAAAATCCATTTATTTCGAGTTTTGTATTCTGTATTTACAATGTTTAATCGGAGCAGAAAGGACAATGAAAGAAAACTGAATAAGAGGATTAAAAATAAAGCGACACAAAAACCCAAGCAAGCGGTTTAAACCTTCACATGTGATAAATAAAGAGAGGTTTATATTTGAAAGAATAGGTCGAAGCTACAACATCCACTTCTTTTGAGATTCTGTAAACTATTTTTTCGCTTTAATAGATCATAGACAGCTGTAGAGATACAGGAAAAATGCTGCATGGAACAAAAACAGAAGATGAACGACAAAAAAAGCTAAAAGCATTAAGAGCGATAGGCTCCTTACCTGCACAACACCAGCTTTTCACAAATAACTCTAATCCTGTTTTCTCTGAGGAAAAGATCAAAGATGGTCTTTAAGCAATAATGAAGACAGCTTGATATTTCGCCCTCCTTTCGGGGTCCTTAAAATACGAGTGGAAATTAAGGATTCGAACCTCTCTGAGGGATATTATTTTAAAACATGCACACACTATTTCCTCAGCTATTTCAAGACTGTTTTATTTTCCTGTAAGAGTTCATATAAAACCTATATGTACTATCATGCAGTATTGAAACTGATGGCGCATGCGCATGGACAATTTCCTAAAATTCTTAGGGGTCACACAATAAGAAATCGGAGATAAAACTCACGACAGTTTCGGTTTTATTTTGCGATTTCACTTTATTCTGGGTCGTTATGACATCGTGGCTGTTATTTTTTTGTATTATTACCCGCTGTGCTTGGATGAACAGTAAGTTCGCGTGTTTTAAATACATTACAATAATCAAGCGTTTCAAACTGCCATGTTGGTGACGCCAGAAAAGGCTAAAACAACAATGCTTGCTTTTTTTTTGTTCTTCATAACATATTAAAGAAAAGGAAGGAGAATTTTAAGATATTCATCAAGCATTGCTTGATCTCGAAGAAGGAAAGGAAGATGTTTTAAACCTGCAGGAGGGCAGTAAAGCGGATGAAAATCTTCCTAAAAGGAAAGCATTTTGTCATAGAGTGCTGCCATATTAGGAATATTCATCCCGCTTGCAATATGTAATTACCAGCTGAAAGATAATATACTATTGACCCCCTGTATGAAGAGATCGTTCAGTAAAGACCGATTCAGCTTGTTAACAATATTATTATTCTTATAATAATTTAATATTTTTCTTGTTATATATTTGAGCTCATATTATACATAAATACATTTTGGATAATTTTGTGACTTTGTGGTGCATACTCTGTTTTTAGATATCTTACTTGTGTTTTGAACGCCCTTTGATTTTTAGAAAATCACAGTTCGTATATTGTTATAGCTAGTACATATATGATATATGTATTATAATATAAAAATGACTTGTATGCTCGTAGATAAAGGCGCGAAAAACGGAGATCAATCTAAAAGTTCATTGACGTAATACACAGTTATCTATCTATACTAGGAGCTGCAAAGCGTCAGTCTAAAGAAATTGATTACAGTTACTTTACCGAGCTGGGCATCTCTTAACAGCAGTGTGTAGGCAGGAACAATAATTGTTAACACTATCAGATTGACTTACCGGTTTCTAGCAGTAACGGCCAGTTGGCAATGTTGCACGTTGTAGGAAAGTGGCATAATGTTTGAATAGCTATCCGTATGATGCTGCATTCTGCAGGCAAATTATTTTAAAAGGCCTCAAAATAGTTAATTTCAAAAGTTCAGACATACTAATTAAGAAAATGAGGAACATTGACGATTTTTGAAAAAAAAAAAAGAAAATCAGCCCGGATTCCTGATAGAGATGTAAAAACGAGGCATATTTGGAAAATAGGGAATGTCTGGGCACTATCTTCACTCAGTACAAAAGGTTTATCAGAATCCATTCCTCATAGGTACGCAACAATGAAACTGGAACGAAATATTCCACGAGAACGAAAGCAAAAGAACGCGCATGTGCAAACCGGAATGTTTCTAATCTCCTGCAGACGAGACGTAATCCAGCACCTGTCTTAAGACTGTCTGAGACAATTGTCTCGACCTAACCACGTTAACTTTGTCTGGAGTTGTCTGACAAAAATCATTCAATTCTTCGTTGAGTGAGCCTAGCCTTAGTAAACCAAAAGGTGCTATTAATATGTTGTTTTAACATATGTAAAACAATGGATCACAAGGAGCTCTTGAAAATACTGAAACATGTACAAGAGAAGTTTCTAGAAACTTAATTATATAAGCAAATAGCTTGAAATTCATAAAATCAGAAAATAAATTATCAAAAGTATTAACTTTTTTATTGCGACTTCCTTAATCCCCTATGTTTTTTATTTCATATACTCCTCCACGGTACTCATCTGTTTTTAATTAATGCTACACTCTTCTCATACTCCTCAGTTACTTTTCTACACTTTCTACACGCCTCCAATTGTTTATTTCTTCTCTACTGTAATTACGTTATGATAGGTTAGGTGTTCTCTGTTTTCTATAATAAAAGTGCCTTAAATGCATACTTTTAAGGTATCTGACACAGCCAATCTTTTCGCACTGTTTCAACTGCATTGCATTCTAGTGCATTTCTTTCTTGCTGTTGGTTACAATTATGACGCCAATTTCAACACTCAAACGCCACTTTACCTTCTGCGGGAGTTTTTTTTTTCTGGGTAGGTTAATTGTTTCCGAGTACCAGTCTATTTTTGTACTATAATTTATAAATCCTTGCCTCAACATTTTTAACTCACGTAACATTTATTGTTTGAGGAGATATTTCAACTTGCATTGAGACAAATATACCGAAACACAACAAATGATAAATTTCACGATGTTCAATCCTTGGTCATTTTTTCTTGTATTCTTCTGTTAAATAGCTGCCATTTGTTTTCTTTTGACTTCATTTGTCTTTGTTCTATAAACATGTTATTTATTAACGCTCACTCTCAAATTGTCAATAAAATAACAATAAGGCGATGCAGGGGGCATATAATACAATACGAGCTACTATTGTTTGCCACTGCCACGCTGGCATGGGGCACTGTTGTTTACCACTACCAATAATAACATAAATTATATATACTTTAAAAAGCTGTATTGTTCGAACTATTTATGCATAACTTTCCCGGAACAAAGGCTTTTCTTTTTTAATTTGGCACGAGATTTTCACTTTTTAAAGTCCATTCTCTAAAGTTTGGCAACCCTGATCTCCATATTAACATAATGTACTATTGCGTGGAATATTAATGAAAAGTAATTACTTTTCCCTTTTGTTTTGCAGAAGATTAGTTTCTGATACTTTTTATGGCTCCACGAAAACCAATTCTAATTTTAAATGCATTAAATAGCTTTGAATTGAACAGTAGGTATCGTCAAAAACCAAAATTGCAGTTAACCCGTTCTGTAACAGCTAAACGTAAAATAAATAACATACACAGACTCATAGTAAGAATAAGTGCGCGTAAATATGCTAAGTTTAAGTTATTAGGGATGTTTAATCTCTAATTGTATTAAAATATGAATCCTAATTTCTTAGCTAGAAATACTCTCCATTTCTCTAGCGTAGCTCTCTTTTCCCATAAACTATACTCGTAAAAAAAACATTAGCTCATTTCATTATCACGTTGGAGAAGGAAATTGCAGTAATAGTAAACCATAATGCTTGTACTTACGACAACAGCTATATGATGTATGATAAGCACTTCTCACACACAAACTAAAGTTCACTTCACGATTGCTAAACAAATAATGTTCAAATCTTCCACAGCACAGCGGAAAAGAACCATAGCCTTCATTGTTGAACAAATTAAATACTTACTGCGTTCTTGATTAAGAGAAAAAGATAATTCTTTACAGAGAAATAGTGACAGTAAAAATTTAAAAACGAAATTGTGATTAATAGAAGCTGTAAACAGATATATTCTGCAGTAAGAAAAGGTAACAAGAGAGATATTGAGTACGTATTAACAATAATGAGCGAAAATTTTAGTTCCTTTAGCACATAACCTATTCCAGCATTACCAAAATTGCCTTTATTGGTGTAAATAATGTCCCCAAAAAGCCCATAAACAACTCCTTATCCGTTAAATTAAACATTATGAAGGTCCTTAACTCTCTTTACACATATATTTGCCAATGTCCTCAGCGAGTGTTGTTTTGATGGACAGAAAGTGTGAGATACAATGTTGCCAACAAAGTTGAACTATTTGTTCCCTACTTTATTTGGTTAAATTTCTCATTTATGCTAGTAGCAAGCTTAGCGGCGACTGGGCACCAGACAGCAACAATGAGATAGAATTCGGTTTTCTGGCCGATAGGCAGAAATATAACTCCAAATAAATATTCCTCAGTTTCTTTATTCTTTTCAAGTGACTTGAGGTGTCATTTTTAAATTAACAAGAGCCTTAGGCTTTTTACTCGGGGTAAGCCTTTACTCAAACAACATCGTAAAACCCTGAGTAAGTATTTTGAAATTTTGCATACATATTAAGATATGTTTGTGTTATTTTACACCAATTTTAATTAAATATTGCTCTCACATTGAAATGTTAATTTTTATCGCACATTTTACACTGGTGAGTATAAGAAACCATTCGTGTCTCCACCTAGTAAATGTAACATCTGCATGTAATTACATATAATATTTTATTAACTGATTGGCTATTTGTAATATTTTACAAATTCTAAATATTTTACGTAGCATTAATCATTAATATATGGGAAATTATTTTCGTGTCTTTTAAGACTCAAAATATAAAATTTAAACTTATAATTTCTCATTGTAATTACAATCAGCCCATTTTTTACTTTTGCATTATTGTAATAAGCAGATGCATTATTGAGCTCTATTAGCATTATTAGTGTGTGCCTACCATTACTCAAGACTGCAGATTTCATTCGGTTAACATGTGCATTACTTTGTCACAGGCTTTATTGATTAAGTTTATTAAAGTGGCTCTAAGAAAGGATGGTTATTTCTAAAAGAAGTACGGCAGTCACACTTCGAGAGAAAAACTAGAAGTTCAAGGAAAATAGAAGAAAACTTGGTGGGCGTGGTGCTACAATGCCTGGAGTTCATAAACCATGGCAAGTATAGTAAACGTTGCCAAACAGCACCTAAAAATGCTAGAAAACATAAGTGCAATAGACGTGAGGCAGAGTATGTTCTAAAGGGAACCAGAAATTTATACAGTGCATTTCTCCAAGGTCTGTTTTGAGGGAAATCATTTTAGAGTGATCTGAAAACTAGGAAACAGAGACAGGAGCAAGAGAGACGAAACAAGGATTTCTACCTTTGGAAATAATGACATTTGACTCCTAAAAGGAAGCTTTGAATCACGGGCGCCTCACAGCAATTTGATTCTATCATAGGAATGCTGTAGACCTGCTTCAGATTGTTCAAGGGACCTTGAACAAGATATTCTGGAAGCGGAATTGATACCCCCTTGCCGACTTGAGAGCCAAATAGTGATGACTTTATATTTCAAAAGGTGGCGCAAAATACCATGCCAAAAGTGTTATTCGGTGTCTTGAAGAGAAAAACATGAAGGCGATAGAAACTTAATTTGAATGAAAACATTTTGGCGTAAAAAATCCAGTAAGAAAACTCGGCTGGTTGAAGTCAGTCTTCACAGCTGATTTTGAGTAAAAAGAAAGAAAGAATTGCAGCGAGAAATGTTGTTGCCTAATAAACTAGTACAGAGTGAATAAAAGAACATCATTAAAGTACTTCTAAATATAAATATTTTTTCATATGTATTATGCTGTTGATTTGTGTATTTTATTTAAAACTAGACAATATTTTCAGTTAGTATGAACATTAGGTTAGTATTGGAAAGGTAGAGGGTTCGAACAGCTCCAAGTGATCTTTTTTTAATGTTCATAATTTGTTTAACTGTTCAAATATAATACATGTTACTTTTTTACTTTTTCACATTAAAACGTTTCACATTTGCGGTTATCTTTATATGCAAAACTTTGTATTAAAAGTAAAGCGTATGCTATTTAGGTTAGGTTAGGTTAGATGAACTTAGTTTAATATATATCCAAAATTTACAGCGTTAAAAGCAAAAGCATGTGCCTTTTCCCTTTTGATTATTATTTACTTTACGTGTTACATTGCTACATAAACAGTTTAACTATTGACATACATCCCAAAGCCATACGTTATACTGAATACTTACTAAGCTCTAAATCGAGATTTTTCTTATGCAAGGATTATTTTAAAAAAATAAAATTTAAACATTAATCATATTACTATATTATGTGAATAGGGTAAATATAAATATTTTAAAACAGTATCATTACAGCTAAGGAATAACGACTGTATTGGCATAAGGTATTCAAAGAAAATGTATCATTAAAAAAGAGATAAATTTCGTTGCCCAAACTAAAGTTAATATTTTCAGAATTTGTACTGGTAGCCATATGCAGCAAACTTTCTGTGAAACGTATGCGTTGTTTTAACACTATAAGTTAATTTTTGGCGAACGATTGCTTGTTTCTTGCCTTACGATTGTTCTATCCTCCTGCATTTGTTGCGAACTGCAATTTGGCTTCCGCTCTCTCCGTTGCCGTTTGTGGAAGAAGGCGTGACTGGAGCCAATGTTTCGCTGGTTTGTACGGGCAAGTTTGGAGAGGGCGAGAATTTGCCCTGGCTTCGTTGAGACCGTAACGTTGACCTGTCAAGATAGCATGACTATAAATAATATCCTTGATCTCATCTTATTCCACACTGTAAAATATCCCGGAGTTTATGCTGCTTTTGTGAATAACAGCATTACTAGAGTTTTTAATGTACTGCAAAAAGGGAAGGAAAAAGCTTTCATAAAAATTAAATTAAATAGCAATACTCACACGAGTTTAGATTCAAATTCATGTTCTGAGGCTTAAGAAAATCGGATATAACATTACCTCTATTAACATGTTAATAGATGTTAAATATTAATATTAAATGCCATAAAAATTAAAACCTTATCGATTTTTTTTAAAAAAAAATTTAAGTCCTACCAATCTAAATTAGGAGATTACAACATATTTATTTTCTGCTGAACGTTCTTACGTTTTCCACAAATGACATTTTTATAAGCATTTTGGCCCAAAGTTTAACAATTGAATCGTAACATTTGAACAGCACAATTCAAATATTTTCTCAATAGCGGTCATTTATTTTTGTTGAACTGTCCCTTCAAGAGCATCAAATACGGTTAAAAGATTGTTTTAAAGTAAAATACAAAACGAGAGACTAATATTAGAAACCTTAGTTAAATGTGTGACTTCCCCCCCCCCCAAATTGTACATAAGCCTGCAAAAGTCAATAGCAGTGAGAAATAAAATAAATCTTCAGCTTACTATTTCAAAAGCCTCCATTGCATCCAGTATACAAATATTTGCTCTTTTTGCAGCGAGGAAATGGAAAGTTAAAATTGTCATCAGAAATATTTGGTGGTTGCACACTTTGTTATTTTGTGCACATCAAACAGAATGGGTTACGGTAGCCTGCTAGATAATCGCATACGTCTGAAATCCCAAGAAAGAAATCACTACTGTGACTGTTGGTGTGGAAGACCAAAGGAATCGACACATGCGCATTCAGTTTGTCCACTAAGTGTGTACCTCCGATAAGGTTACGTGCAATGTACGTTATCGCCTAACCCCTCTGTTCAGCCAACCTTATAGGAAACGCTCCACGCCTTCACGGGCCAGTGCATGGCTCTAAGTTCAGATCTGCATGTTACCGGCCCACTTCCGACACGATTGCCCAAATGTTAGAGGATCGCCATCAAAACAGTGTGTTCTGCTCTTTCCACGAGAGGTTCTATCTTCGTAGTGTCATGATGCTGTTCGGCATTTTGTTTCCTGTTTTTTCTTTATGATTTTAGCGTATTACTTTGTCACCACCAATTTCGTCAATATCATTGTAAACATCACACCACTTTCTTCCTATTTCATTCTTCATTGTTCTTGATACCGTCAATCGGCAGTTTGCATCATTGCTGTCTCTTTCATTATATCTTCACTTCCCTTCTTGTTTCTTTACTGCAGTACTTATTTCTTCCACTTGATTACCCTTTTGTTTATTACGGATATTCACACGTCTACATTTATACTCAGTAACACAGCTGTTCTTTCAGCACATAGGGCATCACTTGGTGGTCCTAGTTCTCAGGGTTTCTCTTTACCGCCCTGATTTACTGGTTTCTACATGTTTTCTCTGTGGTCCTGAATACTTACAATCTCTACAATGAACGAAACGTCTTTACTTATTGATTATAATAATTAGTTAAAAATATCTGCAGCATGATCGCTAATTCCCATACATTACAACAAAATGACACTTAAAGCTACTAAGGGGCAGTTGTAGAAAGAGTTAATTTGAATTTAGGGCATGAAATTAACCATCAGTTGGAAATTTTGGTTGTATAAACACTAAACTAACCTCATTTCGTCTTAACCTCAAAGTAAATTATCAATTAGAGTTTAGTAATTGTTAAATAAAACATTTCTACAGAAGCTTAACATCTTCATTTAAAAATAAAATGCTTAATCACATTTATTTAAATTTCTTGTAGATAAAGTTTCTTCAATGTTTCACTTTTCATTTCCGCCTAATAACAACATACAGCGTTTGTTCAATTGTAATTTATGTTAGATTAACCTTAGAAGGGGTATATTGTACAGATTTCTGATTTTCGACATCTGATCCGAAGATGAATTCCACCGTTCTCCTCGTGTATTTCATGAAATGAATTATTCGTTCCTAGAACTGAATGACAAAACTTCAAAATGCGATTTCGTATAGCAAAAGATGTCAAAGAACTGGAGCAGATGTTACGTCCCCGATTACAATTACAAACTAAGCGAAATCAGCTTCAAATTCGTGTTCGTGATACTATTGACTTTAAGGTTCTATACGACAGGGAGCTTCCAAATAGTTATTGAGGGTATATTCAAAGTGGAGAAAGGAACGGCCAGTAGAACCATCCATAAAGTTACTGGAGCAATAGCAGCTCTGAGATCTCAGTTCATTAAAATGCCAACCAAAGAGGGTAATGTCAGAAAATTGATGCTAGGCTTCTATAACATTCGCCACTTACCTGAAGTTTTAGGTGCTATATGGTGCATACATACACATGCCGGTTATATAGCCGGAGGGTTATAATGTAGAAGTCTTCTAAATCGAATTATTATACTCTTTGGCAACCCCCCCCCTGCCATGTATGTTCTTTCTCTTTATTTGAGATATTTTTCCCCTTCCACTTATTCCCTGATATTTTAGCACTATAATAATAACATCCCTCTAACATTTGCTAAAATTTACCGCTCTCATTGGCTTAAAAAAACCCTAGGAGGCATAATTATTGCTTTCCTTATGTTGAAAAGTTGAACATTAACTGGCTCTAACATAGGCAAGGCAAGACTAAAATGGTTATGAGTATAAAATACTTAGGAAATGTGCTTGAGAATAAAATTGTCAGATAGTGAAAGGAGGATGAAATGAATAGCGGAGGGTATGGGACAAGTTATCTAATATTAATTAAACAGGATCCTTATACACCAGTAACCTGGCTGTTAGCGTGTATAAGGCCCTAAGGAATAAGCAACTCTCAAGTATAGACATTTGGCCGAATGGGTTTAATTAAAAAAGGTGAAAGGTTTAGTATTGTAAGAAATTTAACTTAATGTTTTATTGAGTGTATAAATTACTTTTAATGTTGTGTTTTGTTTTTGGTTGGATCGAAGCCCTGTCCCCTGGATATTCCTGTAGGTAGCTGCTAATGAACCGGGGACTGGGGGGCTGAGCCAATCAAATTGGAATAAATTTTGATTGGATTCAGTGCCTTCTGGAATTGCCGATTCCACTGTTCCTAATTGTTATATTTAAAAGTTTTCTTTTCTTTTATTTGTGTTTATTTAAAATATGTATGTGATGCAGGAGAAATAAATACTAACACTAAAACTCGCTCTAAGCTATAATGGTTACCATACTTGCCCCCTAAACCCAAGATCGCAGGGTTCGAACCCGGCCAGAACCGATGGATTTTTTTCGGGCGTAAAAATCGTAAGTATGGCTTCTTTCTGAAGGGAAGTAAAGCCGTGGGTCCCGTGTCGTACATTTACGGCACGAAAAAGAACCTCAAGCCTGAAAGAGAGGCCTCTGAGCAAACTTTGTCGGCCGTTTCACGCCCTAAGTTGAATGGGACGCTGATGACCTGAGATGTTAAAGAGCGTCCGTAAATAAAACAATGAAAAAAAAATCGCTCTAAGCACGAATTTCCCTATTATTTCGCGATGTTGCCATAGATTTGATGGTTATAGCAAACTCGAGATTACGGATTATGAGGTTATTTGAATGCAACAGAAAGTATGATTAATCTCAGTTACTTTTTAAATTACAATTGAAAATAATCTCCAGTTAGCAACTTTTATACAACCGAGTCTTGGTCTTTAAATTTCGAGTTTCTTCTGAAATGTCTTTCACCTACATATGGAGCTATTGATGTCTTTGTACCTTAGAAGTTGAACTGCGTTGACTTAACCCTATACGAGTACTCAACTAGTCCTTTCCTATCAACAAGAAGTGGAAGAATGCATTGAAAGGGTCGTTACTGCAGGATTTTGAGCATTTTTCGCTTTTTCTTTCTTTCATGCTCATATTATAAGGAAAACCCCTCTTTTTGATTTTGTAAAGAACTAAGCAAACAGATGGTACGTTTCAGTCGCCATTCACAACAGCCTGTATCATTTTATCCCGCAAAAGACACGCTATTGCGAAAATGCATACATTTGCATGGAATTTGAGGGACCACAAGTGCGCCGGGATTTTGTTACCACGAGGGTTTGTTTGTCTTGGAATTTGCACCAGACTTCATTAGGATTTTCTGGAGGGGCACTGCTACAACCATTTCCCTCTCCCACAACCAAATAAGTTCTGTCTCTACAAGACTGGGACATATGGCAACAAAAGTTAGCAGAGTTGGCGGATAAGAAACAGTGGCGTGACAGACTGCGGTGTAATGTACTAAAATAACTTTTAATTGATATTTAAATGATACTCTTAAATAGTTCTAAATCTTATTTCATGCCAGTAATGGAAGAAGTTGATGAATAGTGATG
Source organism: Metallyticus violacea (assembly GCA_030762175.1). NCBI lineage: Eukaryota > Metazoa > Arthropoda > Insecta > Mantodea > Metallyticidae > Metallyticus > Metallyticus violacea. The sequence continues at coordinate 61,726,956 of CM060837.1, forward strand.
GGAGTAACAGTTTTTCTGAACTTTGTGTCTATTATATTAACCGGGAAAATGTCCCTTTCTTTACTTCTTTGAATTTGCTGCAGATACCGGAGCTATCATTATATTACATCTAAGTAGCCAGTTTTCTCTCATTTTTATATACTATTACTGCTTCAAACATCGGCTATTGTTCTTTTCATCTTTAAATGACTATTGTTTGATTGCAATTTTTTTCACAAGAAAACCGAATGTCTGCTCTAGGTACAGTTTTAATTTTATGCTGAGGTAAAAAATGTTATTGTTTTCACTGTACATCAATGATATATCTCGTGCTATTAGCCACAGTAAATATAACCTCTACACCGACGGCTTACTCATTTACATAAACTCTCGAACTAACGACATTCATGATGCAATACTAACATTAACCAAGGTCTAGACTCAGTTCATTCATGGGCGCGTACTCTGGGCCTTGGCCTTCCCTTAAAATCGCAGGCTACGGTCGTTGGATACCAGCAATTGCTAAGTACCATAGACATAGGCAATATTCCTCCCATTAATATCAATCAAACAGCAATTCTCTTCACTGATTCTGTGAAAAACCTTGGAGTTATTATGTTATTATAGACAGTAATCTTTGTTGAGAAAACCATGTTACTGAAACCTGCAGCTCTCTAATCCACGTTGTTAAAAGATTAAACGTGTCCTTACTCAGAACCTTGAAAAACTCTTGGTGCAATCCCTGATGATGCCTCATTTCGACTAACCTAACGCAAATACTACACTAGCGTGTTCATAATATGTGCGATGTACGTCTGTTCGAGCACCCTTTCTCTTGGTTCCGCCTGAAAGACTGAAGAAGTATTCATTGTCTTACACTACTTTTCAAAATTATCCATACGTCTTCTCAGCCTTATCTATTCTCGTTTTCAAAATCTGTCTTCCTCCTCTCACAATCTTAACACAGTTCAGAATCCCAGCAAGTACTTTTATTACATTGCATCGAACATCACTTTACTCATCATTATTCACCGTAACCACTGCCCGTCTCGGGTTGTCAGAGATTCCCAATCTTTAGGGTTATTTCATAAGAAATTGTTTAATGTTATTAGAAATAACCGATTACTCTAAATTTAGATTCCTTATGTTACCGTGCCGTATATACTTGTTTTATTCTGCTGTAAAATTATTAATTCTCTTACTGTTATTATTATTATGTTCCTTTCTCCTTCATAGTGTCGGTTCTGGTGGTGTAGTGGTAACCATACTTGCCTCCTAAACTGAAGATAGCCAGGATGGATGAATTTTTTCAGGCGTAAAAATCCTTCGGAAGGGAAGTAAAGCCGTGGGTCCCGTGTCGTACATTTACGGCATATAAAAGAACCTCAAGCCTGAAAGAAGAGGACTCTGATCAAAATTTATCGGTCGTTTCACGCCCTGAATTGATTGGGGCGCTGACGACCTGAAATTTAAAGTAGTTCACATGTACGCCACTGATACGAAACCCTTTAAGAACGTGGAAATGAAATACATTACCTTACACGACTAATGGCATTGCTATGAAGAGCTCAGCCCAGGAATAAGATAAAAAGGAAATAATAGAGAGCTAGAAAGAGAAAGAGACAGAAGGGCGCGCAAGAAAAGGCAAAGGCAACGTGTAGTGGCTTGAGCAAGGAGACGAAGTTGAGATGGCAAAATTAAATTTCCTCACTAATTGACTGACTGCCGTTTCTCTTCTCTTTAGTTTCCAGACAGTTTGGTTACACGGAAGTCAAATGGTGTCTAATGTTTTCGGTATAGTTATCAAATTATTTATGCCGTAGTCAAAAATACAACATCTTCCTTTAAAATACGACTATGTATCCTTTGTAAATTTATTAATAAAATATTTTAAGCACAAACGTATTGAAAGCAGTGCATAAAACATATGCTAGGATAATAAACAAACGTAAGTAAGTTAGAGTCTTTGGTAGGTGAATAACAAAGTGGATTTCACTCCGGAAAATAAATGATTAACTTTTTTATCATAAAGTAAACATATAAATAAAGCTTATCTGGTTTTATAGGCTTTGAAAAAGCTTTGGACAGAATTCAAAAAAGTAAATTAGGGTGAAAAACGACAAAATAAGGATACCCTCGTCATTTGATAGAATTTGATTGAGAAATCCAATATTACAATTATTACAGAAATAGTAAAAACTGAACTTATTGTAATCAATAAAGAGGTAAAACAAAAATGTGCTCTATCGCCCACACTTTTTAAAATTTATATTGATGACCTTTTTAAAAAATGGAAACAAAATGTATTAAGATAAATTCTCAACAGGTTTTAAAAATTCTAATGTATGCTAATGATGTAGTTATAATACAAGAAAACGAATATGACTTGCAATCTCCATACATAGTTTAAATCAAATTAGTAAACTATCCAGAGAATAGGCAAAAGTTGTTGATTTATTTTCTTTGCGCACGCTCTTTAACATCTCAGGTCATCAGCGTCCGATTCAATTCGGGGCGTGAAACGGCCGACAAATTTTGCTCAGAGGCCTCTTTTTTCAGACTTGAGGTTCTTTATCGTGTCATAAATGAACCACACGGGACCCACAGATTTACTTCCCTTCCGAAGGAAGCCATACTTAGGATTTTTACAACTGAAAAAAATCCATCGATCCAGGCAGGGTTTGAACCCGCGAATTGGGTGTAGAAGGCAATTATGGTTACCACTACACCACCAGGACCGACAAAGGCAAAAGTGATTGTTCTATGGGAAAAACATGTTACGCCCATAATGTATATTATGTGACTATCCATTAGAACATATCTCCCATTTTAAGCATTTATATTTATAAAAAATTAGAAACATTTAAATATACATGTGGGAATATGCGTAGAACTTTGAAAAACAGTACAGAAAATTTGCACAAGAGTTAAATTATATGAAACAATGGCGATTCTGCCTTAATTTGCATTTGGGAAACATGGACTCCTACAAAGAAAATACAGAGAAAGATATATGGTTAAGAAATTAACTTTCTAATAAAAACGAAATCCTGCACAAAATTAGTTCACATACCCTGTGAAAAAATCAATAAATGTAAATTCCATTAATGACAAATAGAAAAGTATAGAAATAAATGGACAACACTGGACTTTTAAAGGAAACCATCAAAAGAAAAGAAGAACCTCTAAAGAGATGGACAGATTTACTACGAAGACGGAACAGAGTGCCTAATCCTTGGGATGAAGAAGATAAAATATTTCTTCAATTCTTTCTCAAATTCTTTCCGAAGTGACTTTTAAAATCAGAACTTTATGCTAAGTCCTTAGTGTGCTTACAAATTGGAATAATGTTTGCAAGACACAGTATAAGAAATTACAAGCGTCAGCTCGAATATTTGCGAGTTCCAATTCTAAGTGTGCATGTTACGAAACTGGGTTTACTACCTGTATTCTCCGCCAGATGACTCTGCATAAATAAAAGGATAGCATTATTGAATACAAACCGAGAACATTCATTATTTCTTTTTAACAAATTAAACAGCTATCCGGAATTTGTATGTTATCGGATCTCTAATTAATTTGCCGAATGTAAGAATTCTGGAATATTTACTACTGACTTTAAAGTTTATGTTGGTGGTGGTTGGCGGTTATGTTAGCACTACCTGCTCTGTGAATTAAAGCCAGCTCATAATTATCTGGTTGGAAAGGTTACGACTACAATTATAAAAATGCTTTTTCATTATTGCAAAATTTTAATACAATGAAAAGTGTTCCACGAATAATAATTAAGGATATTAAAATTTTAATAACAAAATGCATGATAATTTTTTCTTCTATTTTATTATTATTATTATTATTATTATTATTTTTTTTTTTTTTTTTAAGTTATGTTATGTGTTCTTGGGTGGTAAAATACTGCCGAGGAAATAAATACAGAAAAATTAACAACTTGAGGTGGTATTTGTGCAGTGATATTTGCTCTTGAATAATTATTTATTACATAGCAATTATGCAGAATTCCTTTTATATTTCTATACGATATATTTTCTCTCCTTCCTCCGCTTCTCCTATCTGGTGTCCTTCGTGGTCTAATGGTAAGGTTTGCAACTACTAATCCGGAGGTACTGAGTTCGATTCGCGTTCTAGGTAAGATTATGTCAGTCTCGGTGGTCTAGGGGCTCTCTTCTCTGGACCGAATGTTCGCAGATAAGGTCAGTAGGTTTTTCTGGGCGTAAAAATCTCCAGCGCAATTCCTCCGGGAGTGATAATAATACAGAAGGACTATTTAATTAATGCACTTCTACTCTCATCTCACTAGGTTATTCTATAAATAGCTTTCGTACAACAACTTTGGCAGGAGATCCCTGTTATTCTAAGAAGAAGAGGAAAGTTATGTAATCCCTTTTGAAAGTAAATTTAAGCACTCCATTAAGTGCAGTGCACTAGATCCGCGGGGCGTGGTTACAGAGCAACAACATCAAGCGTGTGTCTACTTGCATAAGCAATAAATAACACACTATCTAATGCTTCATCGACTTCCACTGAACACTTCTGACCAAATCAAGCTTTTTCACTATGAGAAACTTGAAAAAGTCTTTCAGTCAATAATAATTAATACTGATACTAAAACCCTAATACTGTACAGCCGAGTATTTCTTCTTTATTATTATTTTCTGGTTATGCTAGTAATTCTAAAATACTGCCAAGAAAACAATTCAGAAAAATTAACAACTCGAGGAGCGTTTTTCAAAAGTGGATAATTGTAGGGATTTTTTCAAGATTAGCGTTTTTAAAATATAGCAGTGATATACGTATTCTAAGAATATGAAAATTGGTGGTTATATAACCTTTTAAGCACTAATTTGAATGTCTGTTTGTTATTTCCAACTTTTCATATATAATATAGGATATTGCACGTTTTAAACATCTAGTTTTTTTTTTTTTTTCAAAAGTCGGTAATTGAAAACATTTGTTAATGTTTACATCGAAAGTGCCGATTATTTTATTATTATTATTATTAATTGTAGCACTTTATTATTTAAGAAAGACATCTTTATTGCTATTTATGGAATACAATTCTTACATTATTGCTTAAGTTTGAAAAACATTATATCAAAGTACAAAAATATAAAATAAAGCACAAACACCACTAGTACAAAAATGTTAATCTAATGGTGGCCTAGAAGAATGTCTTTATAAATTCTTTGGCTGCCTCTAGTACTTGAAAATGCTTCATCCTTTTGCTTATTCTTACTGACATTGTAGCTTTCTTTACTTCCAGATTGCAGTTCTCTAATACCTCAATAGCGACAGGAGACGCAGCATAATGTCCCGTAATGACTTTTTTTTGATTGATTTATTTATGGACGCTCTTTAACATCTCAGGTCATCAGCGTCCCATTCAACTCAGGGCGTGAAACGGCCGACAAATTTTGCTCAGAGGCCTCTCTTTAAGGCTTGAGGTTCTTTTGCGTGCTGTAAATGTACCACACGGGACCCATGGCTTTACTTCCCTTCCGAAGGAATCCGCTAATGACTATATATATAATAAAAATAAAGTAACATTATTAGCAACTATATATAAATTAACAGTAGTTATAATAGTACAAAAGGATAAAACACTAGGAAATAGTCACACTTGAGATCACTATATTTCGGACTCGTGGAGTCCTTCTACTTCACGAGTCCGAAATATAGCGATTTCAAGTGTGACTTCTTCTTAGTGTTTTATCCTTTTCTGCTATTATAATTATATATATATAATTATTTCGCAGATCATCACTCATTGGTCTATAGTTTTGAAAGGTAACACATTTGTGCACTGAATTTCAGGTCCTTTACCGCTCATCTTTGTTTAGCGCTTTAACGGTTCCATTATTTCATAATATCCAAATGAGGACAGAATTTTTTTCGGTAATTTTTTTTCTATTCTACCGAAATAGTTATAATGAGACAGGTAGCTGTGGCCACGAGCAAGGAAATAATGAACTATGTTTTCCAATTTTCTTCCAAAAATTCCTAATTATGGTCATCATTACACTATGTTATGATTTGTATAGGAATCTGAAAATAATTTCAGTTGGATCATTTGCTGCCAGGTGTGTCTCAAGCTGCAATACACCAGAGGCAACTTGATTGCGTCCTTTGGATCTTTGGAATATCTAATCACAGAGAGCGTTGGTATTGGTTGATTCTGTCGCATATCGAAGCATATTTCAGTCACATTTGAATTTGCATGGAGTTTGTGAACTGTGATTCCTTCTTTTTGTCTCCAAATCTTGCTCCATTTGCATTTTCAACATTCCGCTCCTACATGTTGAGTGTATATTTTACATTACAGATTTAAGCAATGGCAAAAGATAAGTTTTTGCTTTAACAGGTGGCAAGCTCTACTGCTTTCTTTTTCACAAAATTTCTGTCGCATTTTCTTTGTACTCAGCTCAGGTAGCAGATATTCTCTTCTAGATTTATTTATTGAATAATGGCTGTCTGTGCATTTTTCATTTTTATACCATTAACAGCTTCTGTAACTTCTTCATTTTTAGCATTAATACAGCATCCTCCTCGGTTTTTAATTAGTGACTTTCCTGTTGCTCAATATCTGCTGGCCAAATGTGAGAGTCTATCTTTGAGCATCCCTATTATTACTTGAAACGCTAATGTAATTTCCATGCCCTTAAATAAGATATCCTGTTCAGTTTGTTTAAAATGCTTACATAATGCAAAGCTGTATAACATCACACGTTAAATCTTTACTTCCTAAAGCATTTGGATTCACTGGTATGTCTGAAAGTCCATGTGTAAATGCAATAGATGGCGCTTTCTTGTTTGTGCTCGACTTCTTAGGTGCTCTTAGCCTTGATCTAGTTAGACTTCGTACCACCAGCGCATTCCGAGATGTTTCTTTTCTGAATCGATTGTCTGTTTGTTCATATTAAAGGTGTGACAGATCACTCGTTTACCTTCTACATGCGAAAAATGGCAAAGAACTGAGCAATAATCGGAGATCATGTACTCTGCACTATTTGAAATACCTTAGATATTATTGCCTCTCAACTAAATAATTATAAAGCAATTTCCGTTTGATCGACTTTTGCTAAAACTGATATATCGAGAATATGTAGCGTTTTTCAGTTTTCATAGCTTTACAAGTACAGCGAAAATCCGCTTTTGATAAACTATTTCAGTAGGTCATGCCAGGCAACAAGATTTATATGTGAACACAAAAAATCTGAATTTCGAAGCGTATATTGAGTTTTGAAAAAACACTCCTCATTTGTGCAGTGAAGTATTCTCTTGGTTAACGGTTTATTTCATTTAGTAATTTTGACAGTTATTCAGAAACCACTATTGAATAAGCAAACCTGAAAACTGGAGAAAAGAAAAACGCAATTTATCCACATAATTAAATCTTATTATAGTGACAAACACTGGAATTTTATTGGAAATGAAAAGTGAAACTTGAAACATTCTTATCACGGCCCGGATTCGAACCACGGATCTTCACTATTCGGACTAATGCTCTACTAAGCTACCGTGTCCTTCTCCAAGCACAGAACCACGCACCTCTCTCTTCTGATTCTAAGGTTTCTGTGATATGAGAGAGTAAGGTGATTGTAATGCTACAAGTATTATAAAAGGTGAATTTTCGTTAATTAATGCAGTTGTAACTTCCGCGCTTAACATATGTTAGCTATGGCGATAAAAACTACATCGGTGAATTCATTGACAAGTAAACCCCACTCGGAGCGGATTTAGGAGCCAGCAACATCAAAGGTACCGATGCAAGTTGTCCCTATCTCCTTTCCAGGAATAGTTACCATGCTCTAATACGTGTAAATATTGGTTTTATTATTATTTATTAGAGCATCTAGTTAACAATCGCACTTAATGAATGGCAATATTCCAAAAATCAAACATGTATGGTAATGTGAGGGAAATAGGCTTTTTAAATGTTTCTTGTACAAACTATAAGCCTTGAATGTACGCAACCAACTTGTCTTTTTTTGCCCCCTCCCTTTTGGCATATTCTAGTAATGAATAACTAAGCCATAACCTATATTGGTTTTAGATACCTCTTAGATACATCACTATAACCTTAACTTGGCCTCCTAAAGCCCGAGCTTGACCTACACTGTTGTTTCTCTAAGCTAATATCAAGTTGGCAAACATGTCACGCAGTATGGTGATTGATTGCTTTACATTGTAACTACATCTCATTTGTGAAAGGAAGGCTGGTATTAGGTCAGATTCTTCTTGTTAGCACCATTCTGTTAATATTAGCGGAGTTTCCGGACGTCTAAGAAACTTAGGCCAGAGCCGCGTTGTCTTTGTTACGTTCTATAGATGCGTCAGATGGACTTTAGCAGCAGAAACAAGGAAGCGACAAAAATCGATAATAAGGACAGAAACTGGAGCATTATTTACAGGGCAAGGAAGCTAAAACTATCTAGAATTATTGTTACAATGAAAACAATGTACTGACGAAGAGAATTAAAAGTTTTCCTTTGGCGATATTGAGCGTTATAAAGTATCAGAAATATGCATTTATGCACCGAAAAGATGTCGTGGGAGTGATGTGGAAATATGTTGAACATATAAAAAGAACGGTAATCTAGTACCAATGATAGCGATTAAAAGAAAAATAAAACCACCCTTGCTAAATACATGAGCAACGCAGCAAAATTAGCATAGTTTCTAGGTAGTTAATTTTTCCTGGTGGCATTATTTCCATAATAGTTTTAAGATGCGTCTAGAGCCTAAATGAACCTAACCTAAACAAAATGTGTTCCTATTTATTGTAACAAAGCATAACAATCCAATAGCATTCGTCTTTTATCAGTCTGCATACTGAAACCGCTATCCTGGCGGCTAAATCTACATAGAGTTCAAATAATACAGTGCCATCTTGCGGCAGAAATTATAACCCACGCGTGGATAGCTTGTATTTGATTTTGTTATATTAATCATAAGCACAGATTACTTAATCGTAAGCTTATATGCAAGATGATACGAGGTTCCTGCATAACCTGTACTAATATTTAAATGGATTTTCTTTTTAAAACTATTACTAGTAGACAAATGACATAGGCCATGTCTTTATTTTTGACATCCGATACTGTTTTTGTTTTATATTCATCTTAACTAGAAATAAATATCATTCGTGTTTTTATTGTAACAAAACTTTATTAGATGTTTAAAATTGTTTAAATGGTGTCATGGATGTTACATAAGAGAATTATAAATGTAGTCTTGGAAGTTTTCTCCACGATGTTTTGTTGCTGAGAAATGCCTTTACGATATATTTAAGTGTGTGAATGAATTTCAGGCCAATTGGCCACACTTTACGCCAATTAGAATAGTTGTTTGCTTTAAAATTGTTCTGAAACTGTTATAAAACTCGAATCAAGTACATCAATTTGAAGTCAAAAATGAAGCTAAATTATTCTATTCTTTAAACCGCATTATATGATTTAAATGTGCTATTTTCAGTACGAAATGCCAACAATAAAAGCTTAATTCTTTGAAACAAAAGAATAGTTAAATTACTGGCTTCGGCATTACTCGACAAACATAACTTATCGTTAGATGTCATGAAGTCACATAAGATTTCATTTAAATTTGAACACAGGGTAAAACGCACTTTTGCGCTATGTGGCGAAAGTGATTCCTTAGGAAGCGTTGCACTAATTAGAATACTCCATGTTACCGTGGTTATTATCTCTTACAAAGTAAGTATACTGTGAAAAGAATTCTTTTTGCCAGTTTAACTGTCTGTTAAAACATGAAAATGTTCAAAATAACTTCAGCACATTCAATAATACATTATTATTATTATTATTATTATTATTATTATTAGGTAGAAAAAACGTGTATACTTTATGAAAAGATAAAAATTACCAGGACGGAAAGATAATTCTGGTAAATTTCAACGAAATGGCGGTGTGTTGTTAAGCGGCATGACAGTTGGTAAGCGCGATTCTTGTAACGGTTCGGTTTGCAACGCGCAGTTCTTTGTTGGCAGCTATCTGAAGTGATCGATGTAACGTCTTTCATACAAATGGATAAAGACGAGTATCGTGCAGTAATAAAACATTCTTATTTTAAAAAGTGAACACAGATGGCGGAAGTTTATAGGGACTGTGCCCCAGCACTCAAGAGTCATTTATTACTGGATAAATGAATTTAACCGTAGCCATACGAGCTCTAATAATAATAATAATAATAATAATAATAATAATAATAATAATAATAATAATAATAACAACATGTATTGCAGACTCTTACGCACAAGAACGCGGGTCCGAACCCGGCAAGAACCGATGGATTTTTTCGGGCGTAAAAATCGTAAGTATGACTTCCTTTGGAAGGGAAGTAAAGCCGTGGGTTCCATGTCGTACATTTACGGCACGAAAAAGAGCCTCAAGTCTGAAAGAGAGGCCTCTGAGCAAAATTTGTCGGCTGTTTCACGCCCTGAGTTGAATGGGACGCTGATGACCTGAGATATTAAAGAGCGTCAATCATAAAAAAAGACTCTTACACATTATTTGCAAATTATCAAATGATATTCATACATTATTATTTTCCAGATGATACTTATATTTCGGTTACAATTAGAAATTTACTAAAATAATAAATTTTATAAATAACAAAATTGCATTTCCTTCAACTATTTCCTAATTGCTGGAAACCAGCAATAATCGAGTAAATGGAAACCAGCTACTACTTCCACTTAAACCTTAAGTCTAAATTATTAAAGTACTATTCACAGTATCCGATAGAAACTGTACTGGAGACCAGTACATTTCTTACATACTTTTACTTTAGTACTTTTATGTATCTATTCCTGTCTATATTTATATAAAACTATATATTATACATCTGTTGGTCATATATTTCTTTATTTCCCATATTATATCATGTCATCTTACATTCGTGTATATTTCACATCCATGTCTAATATTAGCCAATTTTTTCAACTCTAATCATATTCTTTGTTTGCGAATCTAATCTACGAGCATTTCAGATGCTGCATGTTCCGGACTCCCGATTCATGATATCGTGATAGAAGAGTGTCGCATTAAGATTCGTGAGATGGTAGGGATCTTGTACATAACACCCTGCACGAAGTTCTGCATACGAAGAAGCTGAGTGCATGATGGGTGCCGCGTTTGTTGACTCCAGATCAAAAACGCTCGAGAAAATATATTTCAAAATCGTGTTTAAGAAAGTTGCACCATAGTCCGAATGGCTTCTGGTATCATTTTGTGACTATAGACGAAACTGGATCCACCGGTACACCTAAGAGACAAAACAGCAGTCAAAACTGTACCATCATGCTTGGCTATTTGGAAAAGTGTAAAAAAAGTAACTGAGTATTATTGGGTAATGCAATTGGACCGTTTGATGCAGAAGCGACCAAGATTGGTGTGTAAAATAGTGCTACTCCACCAGAAAAACGGTCCTGTGGTGGGAGGCTGTGATTGTGCAATTGTGTCACACCTTACGTAAGGCTCAATATCTTTTCCTACTACTGCAGTTATTTCAAAGTGTGAGACATGTCTCTTTAAAATTTTTTTCCTAGCCTTGCTTAAACGAGGAAAGCAGCAATACCGCAGAAAATAGGGGAAAAATAAATAAATAAACAAAAGAAAATAATTTACTAAAATATTACAAAATTACTAACAATGCGTAAAAAGTGTAACAATTGACTTAAAAATGTCGGAAAATGAAAGAAAAAAAAAACATTAAATGCTCGTTTTACATCGAAAAATCCACAGTCAGATTTATACATATATTATCTTTATAAGATTTTTAATAAAAGATGGCTGAATCATTAACATCCGGACCCTGGTAGTAACCAGTTCTGAATACAAGTATACAATTGAGTGTTTACAGCAAACACATACTTAAAATAAAAAAAAGAAAGGCACAAATAAAAGTAAAACGCAAATAAAATAAGTGTAGTTGCTTAGTTAATATTTTATTCATGTTACATATTTAATTAGGTATTTAATAATGGACAGTAGCAAGTAAGTTGTAAACTTCATCAAACTCCGGAAGTGGGCTGCCGTCATATTAGAAGAATTTACAAAATAATAAAGCACTGATACGACTTTAGAGATGAAAACAAAAATAAATGCTGACTGAATTACACCAAAGACAATAGTATACAGAGACAGAAACATCTTGAGATGGGTTAATAAGTCGACCATGTCGAGAAAAGGAAACAAAAAGCTTCGCCTCACCTCAAACGTGTGGCACAACGTACACAGCCAAAAGCCAAAAGAAGAAAGTTTAATCTAAGTGAGATCATGGATATTTCGTTCCAGAACGGGAATTTTTTCGTAAGAAAGTGGCTGCTATAAGTACCTAAAAGAAGCATTGAAAATGTCAGAGAGCGTCAAATTAAACGACTAACGAGGGATGAGGAATTTGACATAACCCCGGACTGAGAGAAATAAAGAGTTCCCGTTACAAAACACTCGTACTTACTGAAGTTACTGAATTGCAGCGAAAGTGTGTTACCCCACATTATTCATTCGCACACTGAACTATTTATAACAATTTTAGGGATGTCTGTGAAAGATTTCACCATGACACTAAACATGTGAGAAACGATACAATGTCAATGTGATCGCAATGCTTAAGTAATTGTTTTTTTTTTCTAAAAAAAAAGTGGAAATTCAGTCCATACTGAGACCAGCTCTTCGAAATGCAGACAGTGCTGTAAGGTTTTTTTGTTTGTTTATTTTTTTCTTTCCTTTTCTAGTTCATTTAGCTTCTTTAACCTAGGATTATGTATTTTGTTCTCATTTTCAAATTTACAATTATTATTTAATTTTATTTGAAGGATTTTATGTATATTTATTGGCTTTAATCCAGTTCTAATAATTACAGCGAAATAAACGAATAGTCTAAAATGTTATTTGCGTATTTTTTAAAATAATGGCAACTTTTTGAAAAATCTGACGTAATAGAGAAAATCTAAAGTAATTTTAGGAAAGAAAAGAAAAACCAAAGATCAGCTATTTTTGTTCTATACTCGTGGTTTTTCCTAAACAGTTGTGTTATTTACTATTCATTTTGGGCTATAGAGACCATTAAAACTAAACAAAACACATGTAAAGAAGAAAACTTATAAAGGATATTAGCAATAATAGAGTATCAATACGATAATAATACGTGAATCAAAACATATTATAATTGTCAACTTTGAGGAATGTATTTATTAGGAGAAAAGAAGAACACATAGTTAATTGTCCCTAAAACTATCTGTTGTGAAAATACAAACTTTTGCAAACTATAGATATACGAAAAGCTTGAGTCAGGAGTAACTCCTTTCCAAATATAAGCAGCGGAATGCAGCGATTAAAACACAAATAAATGAATAGAAGATTGTAGTTATTTAGAACTCTTCTGTGCTAAAACGTTCATATGCATTATGAAAAAGAATGGTACAGGGGAAGCAGCAGAAGAAAATGGAGTGAGAAAGATGCAGAAGAGAGAAAATAAAACAGGGAGGAAGACAGTAATAGAAGTGGCGTCGTTGGAATTTATTAACCAGGGGTGCTAATGGGCACTCATTTTAAAGGAGCAGTAAAACATTACGTGCACACTTAACACCGTCAGAGGGAGGTTCCGCTCTTGTGGGCATGTCAGGTTAAGCAACACTTCTAGTTGGGTTACCGTTCTTCTGTCTCTAACATGGAGTCTGTGACATAGTCTTCAAACAAGTTTCTCTGGTCAGGTTTGAACGCGTTCACTGTCATCTTCAAAAACGTTTTAGAGTATTTTGGCAACTTACTTCATCTTTTCATTACAGGCCGATATTCTATTATAGACCTTGAAGATTATATTATCTACAAAATCGGCGTTTTACGTGCTTTAGTTACTTTGTTTCTGCACAACAAATTTTCTCGTTAAGATTCCACATGACTGAGCTTTATACAGTTAATAATTAATTTTATTTTCCCAATTCATCTGAAATTTATTATATAAATTGCAAGATATGCATCACTAAACCTAGTAAACTTTTTTCTCCTTGATGTATATATTTCCAGTTCAATACGTTTCTTTTATTGATATTTTAAGCTGGGAATGTTGTGTTTTGTCTAATTTAAACCCCAAAAATAATATTTGTAAGCAGTCAGCTGAAGAGCAATATGCCAACAGGAAACAATCCATAACTTGACACACTTAAAGGCTTTCTCAGGGGAAAATAGTAAATTAAATCACACAAAAATCTGGAATTTTAAAAAATATTTTAATTACTTCAACATTTAATAATATTTTGACCATTTAGTTTAAATTTGTTCTTATCATTCAGTACAGAGAACTGTAAAGTTAATAACATATTAATATTAATTTGGAAATTATATTCTTTTTTATGTACTTTAAATGTTCAAACTTGACTCATATATGTATTAAGGAACATTAGAATGCTTTATAAATATTTTGACATGCTATTTATCTAAGAGGAACTTTAAACATCTTCCACGCAGAATTTGAAAGCTGCAACTTTTACAAAATATGTACTGCAACTCAAACAGAACTGCAGTTTAACTTGACTTACAAGAGAAGAAAATAGAACACTCTGAGAAGAGCAAATGCTTCCTCAAATCCGCATCGTAGATCACCCACCGCTCTGACATCCTGGTAAACATCTCACTGAAATACCTTGTCCTTGGGAACGTAATGTAAACCATGCGTACGTTACAATTCATTAACTGGCTGCTTTAATGAGGTACGGCTGTGCACTTTTCAACACATTTAGATGAATTTTGGCACTGCATACCTCGAAAAGAACCGTAAAATTCAGTAGCACTAGTGTCTGAACCTTTTTATGCAGCTACTTGCAAAACGTTGATAGTTGCGACTCACATCAACACTAGGGGGAAGATTTCAAGAAAAGAATGAGAGATGCAATAACAAAGCTGAGCATCTATTTATGTATCTTTAGTGTTTATATATTTAAGACCTGGAGGGAAAAATCTACAGAAAGTAAGAAAGTTGAATTCCTTGAAATAAAAAGAAGAAAAACAAGAATATAGGTTAAATGAATTAAAACACATTTGTTTTCTATAACAGCGTTATAAAACAGAAGACTACCGCGTGGAAATTAACACCCACCGTTATTTATTTTTTTTTTGAATAGTGTTTAACGCCCTTTTTTTACTACTGAGGCACCACAGGCGGTGAACACTGATGATACATGAGATCAAATGATCAATTGGGAAAGGACATTTATATTTTAGGAAAGAAACGTTCCAAGCCTAAACGTTCCTAACCTCCCCGGCATTTGCCATTTATGAGGACTGAGGAAAACCTGGAAAAAACCTAAATCAGGAAGGAAGATCCTGGTGGGATTCCAACCCCCAGATCTACCGTTCAGTGTCCGCGCCTTAACGACCTCGGTCACCCGTGGCGGTCACCATTAATTAATACTAAGCTAATTAGGAACCACTAAGAATATGGGCACAAAGAAGCAGTAATATTAGGAATGCTCAACAGTGCTTAAGAAATAGAACAGGTCTCCAAATATCAGAAACTGTAGAAGAAAAGCGGAAAAGGTAAAACGCTTGAGTTTAACATGACCTTGGATTTATTCATGGTTTCCCCATGTCGTAGTCACTTAGGCAAATGCTTGGAAGGATTTTGAATTTACACGAATTTTCCTCTCTTTCATTCATATTATTTTATTCCGTGGTTCTGTTACATGGTCGAAAGTGACAGGACGAGGTGTTTGGTGCGGTGTGACGATGGCTTGCCCTTTGAAAGGTTTCCCTTGCATTGAAAAGAATATTATGAGGGCCTTGAACTGCTTAAAGGGGGCGTATACTCTTTGGAAACAATGTTAGGGACTCAGTCTTTGTCCGCGCCTAACCTCCAGTGTCTCCCTCACAACATCCCTTCCTCCCGGAGGTGCCCCTTTTGGGGGATTTTTTTAAATAGTGTTTAGCGCTAGTTTTGACTACTGAGGCACTACAGGCGGCGGACACTTGATACATGAGTTGAAATGATATATTGGGAAAGAATTTTTTTAAGGAAGGAAACGTGAGGACCGAGTAAAACCTGGAAAAAACCGCACTCAATGAGGGCAGTCGTGGCTGAATTCTAACCCTTGACCTCCCGCTCACGAGTCCGCGCCTTAACGACCTCGACTACCCGTGGCGGTTCAGCCGTTGAGTAAGGCTGAACCGCCCCAAACATTGCAGTCCATGGGCTTAGAACTGTTGTCTGCGTTTTGGGCGAAGGGCTTGCAAATCACCTAATTGGATAAACAGGGTAATTACCTCTTCTAGTTAAAATTTACCGAAAATCCCAAAAAGAATTACACAAGCCATTCTTTGCCAGTAGTGAGAAGTTGGCAGCGAGTCGCCAAGTGGCGTCCAAACGCTGGTTCCAGTCATTGTCCTGAAGCAATCATAGTCAACAGTGCGGTTCAGCGGATAGCCTATCTCATTGAACTAATGACGTTTCAATATACCCAATAAATTAGTAATGGTACAAAAAGGAAATTTTTCTTATTTTATATCTACAACCTCTATCTACACCAGTGGTTGCTGTTTACCTGAGGACTATAAAAGTATTTACTATCAGATGGCGGGCCGTACCCTAAACTAATCAACCATTTTCAGTAGTACTTGAAACATTAGTAACGTAAATGCAGGAGATGAGGACAATCGGCAACACTCACAATTGCTGGGATGTCTACATCGATTCCTTTGTTTCAAGACGGAGAAAATTCAGAAGAGAGCAGTCTGTGAAGCAGCTTCTGTAGCGATTCTTAAAGAACTTCATGGTGAAGAATGTACTTTCACATAAATGGTGATTCCAAACATTGAATGCAGTTTTACGCCCAAAGTCTAAAATGTTCGTTGGAAGAAAGTCTGAAGAATTCTAACCCTTTTTTCCTTCCTATTTTGAAGGGAAGGATTTACATGAAGGTACAGTTCAGTTGAATATTTGGTGGTTTCTCTTCAATGTCATCTGTTAGGGATTAATAAATAATGTTATACTGCTCTTCATTTTTTCAAAATCTGAGAATCTTGAATTTAACTCATCTATGATGTTCTGAATATCTGTACAAAATTCATAAACTTTTATTTCTTCCTCCACCTCTGAATTTAGATGCTTGCAACATGGAATATGAGTGAGATTGTTTTTCTGTAATGTGGTGTGGAAAATTTGGCGTTGATTTCGTTTATTTACGGATGCTCTTTAACATCTCAGGTCATCAGCACCCTATTCAGGGCGTGAAAAGACCGATAAATTTTGCTCAAAGACCGCTTGTAGTTCTTTTACATACCATAAATCTATAACGTGAAACCCACGGCTTAACTTCCCTTCTGAAGGTGGCCATACTTAGGATTTTTAATCCAGAAAAAATCTATCTACCTTGGCCGGTATTGGATCTACGAAGAAAGTATGGTTACCACTACACGACCAGGACCGACACGGCATAGAAAAGTCTTGACCTCTTCCGAAATCCATTAATTTGCCTCATAAGGTCATACACAAGCTGATTCTAATGAGGAATGGCATAATAATCTGAACCTTATAGCAACCGTTTTTTGTTTGAACAACCATTGTTGCAGGTGTTTTTGAGTGAAATTGTTACACTGCAGTATCACTATCCTAGAATTATATCGCAGAAACGCTTATTAAGTCATTGATAAGTTAATCATAATTTTAGGAGAAGGTACAGAATTTTTATTAGCATACTTTTCTTTAGACAGTTGCTTATGGGACAGGGGCAACATCATTAGGTACAAGCGGATCGCCTTTGGAACAGCCCAGATCTATACCTTCTCACGTTTGTAAGGAGCTGTTTGCACTAGCTTCATGAGCTACGAGGTTTAATGAAAATTAATGAACCCATTAACATTATTAGAAAATATTTTAATAAACGAATTACATAAATTGTTGCATAAATGTTCTTTTGCTAACTATGAAGGAAACACATCTTTCGTTTCTGCAACCAGTTCCGGATTATCTTAAATTTTCTTTTGGATAGGAAGGGTGATCCACACGAAGATTTCTTTAAGTTTTGAGAAAAAAATAGAAAGCACAATGAATCCGGTATGAACTGTATGGTTTATGCCGTAATACTGTTGTGATGATACATGAAGTACGTGGTTAGGCGTTATTATGTTACAGAAAGGTATATCCCTTTTCCCTTCGAACTTTCCTTAATCGCTGTTTCAAAGTTCAACGCCACGACAAGTAAAGGAACCGGTATCGAAACCACACTCATGTAAAAAAATACAAAAGAGCCGGCGCCTCCACCAATAATATCACGGCCGTTGTCGGACATAGGAAGGAGCAAGGAGTTTCAGGGGCAGATCACTAAAACCATTTACATGATGCATAGTTAAGTGTATTAGTTAAAGAGAGAATAGCTGAGAACATCCCAATGTGGTCTGACAACACTACATCTGACCTTTTCCCTCTGAGCCACCGTTGTGGTTTATACTCTTTCAATATCCGGTTAAATTTTAGAATATTCCAAATGGATTAGATCATTTACGTCACAAAAGCTTCTAGAAGGTTCTACAAGATTTCTCTAATGGAAGTATAACCAAAGGGGATTTTACTTGATATTAACAATGGTAGCCCACCAGAAAAGTGCGGGCTTAACCAGAGGCTAGGCTGCAACTCTGCTGTGCACACAGGCGTGGTATAACTTCCCCGAAATTATGCAATATCCCCATAGCAACACATTCTGTAAATATATAATTCGAACAAATATATTGTTTTACAGAACATGAATTGTTTACCTCGTCACAATATAACACCACAGTTGTCCAGACTGTTCCAGACAACCAATGTTTTGTGTACTTCCGAAATTTTGTGAAGGAAAACTTCACATTTTTCCTCATAACTCGTACTCTCTATGGCTTCACGAAACATGTTCAAAACTGGCAGAAGTGTTATCTGTTATCTGGTGACTGTGTTAAGTAAAGAGCATGGACAGCTCGTGTTAAGCTAATCTTATGATGGAGTATGTGAAAGAATTTGTTGCTGATGGATCATGGCAGCTGGACCCTAGGAGTTAAGGCTGGCATGATAATGTCTAGTTCGATCTGGGCTGTTGAGATGACATGCTATTCCCATATTAACTGTACATACAAGGCAGCTTATCGCTCCTGTGGGAAAGTTCAATTTAGCGATGACCTAATATTGACCGCTCATCCCTCACCCACCCATGCGAGCTTCTTTATACCTGCAATGACTCAACCTCCAGCACCGTACCAAAGTTCGGTATACACCCGTACATGATGTACGTGCACGGTGGTCGTGATGACAATGATAAAAAACTGCTTTCATTTGTTTATTAATATTTTAATTATTATTCTGTAGAACATAAACTTGCGTAACTTTTAACTTTTCTTTATTACTGTACCCAGAATTTTATGCAACCAATAAGTAACACAGTAACGTTTACTAAGCAGTGCAATTTCCAAAATTTTGTGAATTTTATGGGGAATTATAATGAACTGAAGAAAGAAAATATATATAAGAAATTCCACTAAGTCTTTTAAGCTAAAATGTGTTGGATAAAATCAACGTATACATGCAAGTATTTGGACTTAAAATCATTTTGCCCATTATTTGGGATAAGGCTACGTTTTCATAGCTTATTTCTATATTTTTAGAAAAATTGTGACTAGATTTTTTTCTTTTGTGCAAAGATGATTATTTTTTATTTGCATTTATTTTTTTTTTTTTTAGCTTGCCATAAGGGATTCGGAAATGACACATAGATAGAAAATGTACATAACAACAATTTAAAACTAGCGGAGTGACTTAGGTGGCAACAACTCTTCATATTCCCTTTAGGGAAGTCCCCGTTTCAATTCTAATTTTGCATTTAAATTCTTTCATTCAAATTGAAAAATAACAAACAAATATTTGAATGAAGCCAATGTTATTCATGCATTATTATGTGCAATTTGTGGCTGTGTATACTTCTACGATCCCTTAATGTTAATGACACTCGTACATGTTAAATCGCAAGGTGATAATGACAAAAAATCACTGCTAAGGTTAGAAGCGATTGGAATGCATACCGGGTGTTCATAAACTACACTGCAATAATTTCAGAGATTGCAGAGAGGCCTAGACAAGCAAATTGAGACAGGGTACCAATGCTTCACGAGTTATATGATGATAAAACGTTGAAATTAGACGTCGATTCTTAAATAGCTTCATCACCAGCATATTTAAGGTTTAGGGATATAAAATCTCTAAAAACTGCACTAATCATATGAAAGTAAGCAACTGCCACAACTGCTGTGATTTATTATGTAGCTTAGTCTAGAACAGAGGTTCTAAAATATCCAGGACTGGGGACCCCTAGAATTTAACTCAAAGTTTAAAATCCGAAATATAACAATTTAAAAATGAACAAACAAATATGTCTTTTTACTGTAGTCTATCTTTAATATCAATAAATCAAGCAATAATATCACATTCAAAAAGTATATAAGTATAAAACATTAATATTAATAACAATATTGAACAATGCCTATATATAGTGGCACATTCTCCTTGATTTTAATTTCTGAATGAAGGGATGGTACTGCATTTCATTTACAAGTCATATATATGTATTTTGAGTTCTGATTCTTCCCTTTTGACTTCGTTTTTATGCTTGAAGTTTTTAATAGATTAATGATTGCAGAGAATGATCCACAGAAGTAAGTTGTTACGAAAGCCATGAATACTTTCATGGCCTTCTTTGATAGTGGAGAAAAATCTTGTGCAGGCCAGCCCCAGCCTGCGCAATTCGCTGCAGAAAGATGCTGCCGTTGCCGGAGAAACTGTGGCGACACATGCCTGGTCCATGTTTTTGAAAACTCCCTCCGGAACAAATAGTCACCTTCAATATGATTTTGGTTTATTTTACCTGGATACACACGAATCATAAATTAGGCACTTATTTGTCCAATTTTCTTTTGCATTTATTAATTCAAGGACATGCTGTTAACAGTATTTTAAGGCTTCTTGGACCCTCTGGGAAGATCTGTGGACCACAGTTTGAAAATCGCTGGGCTAGAGGAAACTGCCCATCTGACTGTGTGGTCTATTGCCTAAGAGGACGGATTGTGATTTCTAAGATCTTAGGTTATTATTTTTTATTTTATAATGAGTATATCCATACATGATTTTTAATGGTATTTAACGTCCGTTTTTACTACTGAGGTATTACAGGCGGTGGTACTGATGATACATGAGATGAGATGATATATTGGGAAAGGATTTATTTTTAAGGGAGGAATCGTTCTAGGCCTAAGTTTAGGGTAACTCCCCCGACATTTGCTATGTATAAGAAATGAGGAAAACCTGAAATAAAACCGCAGTCAGGGAGGACGGTTCTGGCGGGATTCGAAACCCAGACCTCCCGCTAACGAGTCCGCACCTTGAAGTCCTCGGCCACCCGTGGCAGTCCCATACATGACGGAAAAGTAAATAAGTAATTCGAACTTGATAATACAATTCGCTTTAACTTGAGGCCAATACTAGATTGACTGTACCCAAAAGATCTAATCCGGAACTTTCGTTATTATATTATTATTGTGAAGTATCGTTTCGAATGGAAGTTCCATTAGTGCTAATCGTTTAGAAACTTAATGCAATTTGAAACAGACAGACTGTAGATTCCCTATCTCAAATTGCTTGTCTAAGGCTCCTTTATAGACTCTGATATTATCGCTGTATATTTTTTAACAAGCGGCCTGGATACGTGAGCTTGAAAACGAAAAGCTCAAATAAAATATTTTTGTTAATTAATGATTCTAAGGAATAAATGTGATTATTATACAATATAATATGATTATTAGTGAGAAATGCGTATGTAGTTACGTTTTATAGTTGTATTGGTGACTATTAAGCAAAATGGCAGCAACAGTTACAGTTAATATTAAATATAAATCGTAATACTTAATGATTTTTGAATATTAATGCACTAAAATCGTTGTCATACTCACACACAGAAGAATGACTGTTATACCGGATGAGTCCTGCGGATTGCAACTAGGCACACCTGCATTTTACAGTCAATGGGAAATGCAGGTACTCTTAAGTGACCCGACACATTAACCAAACCGTCCTATAAGAGAGATCTTTTCCTTTTTCTACTATGTACACATTGCTTCAAAACTACCTCTGGGTTTTTTTTTTTTGTATGTAAGAATATCTAAAAATACTAAAATATCTTGTCATTTTACATTAACGTAAAGTTATACGAATTTACTTTGTATTCAATAAAGCACATTCCTTTAGTAATTTGTGATTTTAATTGCAATTTAGGTAATTAGAATTTTTCATTAATAAATGTCACAGAAAATACATTATTTCTTTCTTCCGTGTCAGAAAATAAAACAAAAAAATGTGCTTAATGGGCCAGTATTTTAACCCAGACCTTCACCGCTAAAGACCAGCGCACGCACAGTGCAACACAAGCCAGAATATGCCGAGAGGCACATACCAGCTAATTCGGCCGAAATCGACACGTAGCAGGTGACAGTGTTTAGGGAAAGTCTGTAAAACGCCGGGATTGTATACCTTCTCAATCCTTAGAATGAGATCACTCGGTTTAAGGGAATAAAGCATTTAGTTCAACATAATAGCTTACGTACGAGATTTATTATGGAACTAGTATTTGGTGTAATAGCGTTGTAAAAAGTTTCCGAATTTTCCTAAAAGAACAGTTTCTATACAAAAGTTAAACGTTGTAATATAGTAAATGTGATAAAATGAGTTGAACCTCAGGAAACAAGCACTATTAAATCCGATCACACGAGGAAGATTGTATTTTAATGAGAGGTGCATACAATGCTGTTTCATCCAGAGCTAATGCAATCAATACTTTCTGTTTCCCAAGCGATTTTCTTAATTCCTAATTTTAAGCGTTATTTTTGCTCTGTTCTATTTGGTTCCCGTTCAAATATTCAGTTTAACGTTATCCTAAAATGTAACTGTCACACGAAGCGAGATATATGTGACGGCAGGTGAACATGTAGAAACACGACAGTGCTTTGATGAATCTAACGGACGTAATTGGAACGTTCGTCATACTGAGCAACATTTTATTGCTCAAGAATTATAATACTTAAAGCTAGTTTCATGCTACATCCGCAGAACATTTCAATTGGCAGAGACTTCAAAGTTCGTCACTGGTGTTTCACAATCAGCTGGAGATTATATGAGCTTTATGCAACGTTTCTTGAGAAACTAAGAGGACTCCACTCGTTCTACTATATACTGAATTCAAGGAATTATTAAAATAATGTTCGTAGATATGTCACTTGAGATTGGCCACAGAGTATATACCAATAGCCTTCTTAAGGGGATATTGGTTTCTACATAGTATCAAAATTATCACTACAGCGGTATTAACGAAGCGGTAAGGAAATGATTAAATATGTAACGGATGGAGGAAAGATTTGGAAAAAGGAATTTTGATTTGATTATTTTGGATTCTCAGGGTCAATGATAATTTCTTCCTCTCCGACGATTGGTTTCCGCTGACTTATGTTTTGCCACGGCTGTTGAGACTCTGCTGCTGGATACTTTTATGGTGATGAGACCATAAGGGAAGGAATATGTGGATAATGTTCTCGTTATGGGATGAAACACAATTTATTGTTCATACACTATTCCACTTAAAATGTACAGAAAATGCTATTTTCTGGAGCATATGTACCACTTTCGCAATAATTATGACAATCACTCTAACGTTCTTAATTTGATAAATACTGATCGTGAAATCAACTAATCCTGAGGCGTAACTGAACTCAACTAATAAAGCTCTTCCACTGAATACTCCTGCAAAACTAACTATGGCTTTTCACTAACGGAACTGAACTGAGAAAGCGGTTTCACTGATAATGTCCCGCTGAATACTTTTGCAAAACTGACTGCCTACGTGACTTTTTACATGTAGATATCAACTCAAGCTGCTAGCTTCTTCCTTGAAGAGGTTATCGGCCTGTCTTTTCATCCCTGTAGTTGCCTGCCATATGTTTTTATTATGCTTACTCTGCTTTACTTTCTTACTTCTCCTTGAGAAATTTCTCCAGAAAACATCGGTCATTTTAAATATTGTTATAATAGGCAACAGAAATCTCCAGGTCAGATTTATGGCTGGGGTAGCTTTCTGCACACTTGCGAGAAAATAACATTATACACACAATAGTTCAACACTTGTACAGGAAATAAAATGACATTACACTCATACTGTAATAAGGAAGTTACATAAAATTACTTGCTACAGTTACTCTAATTAAACATGGGGATGGCAGCTCATAAATACTGCCTCCCCACAAGCGCCACTGCTACCAATAGATATCATTCACAAGTATTACTTTGAGGGTGGTTTGATGTTAAAGAGAAAAAGTTCAGTTTTGTGATGTACTTTGTCTTTCGACATAGTCTCCTAGAAGTTGAATGCTCTTACTTCAACGTTTCTGCAGGTTCGTGATTCCCTCTGGAATTGAGTTTCTTCAAGGCACTTCAAAATACAAATTTACTTCATATATGACCTCTTCATTTTACTTAAATTTGTGTCCAGTCAAGAAAGTTTTGAAATTTTGGAAGATGGTAATACGAGGGAGCTATATCAGGTGAATAGGGTGGATGCGGAAGCATTTAAAATCGTAGGTCAATTTGTCCTCAGCAACACGACTTGTATACACCGGCGCATCTCATTTTGGACATTTTTCTGCGATCGCTGTCTTTCGTAACTCCAAAAGCAATGCTTAATATTCTCCAGTAATTGTTTTCCCTTCTACAAGGAGTCAATAAAGGGAATTCCTTCTGGCGCCTTTTCATCAGGTGGCACGCACTTTGCCTTTTTCGACGCAGTTCGCCTCGTGTAATCTACTGTTTAAACTGCTGTTTCGTTTCCGGTATGTAGTAATGAACCATAGTCACTAAATGGCGTAAACAACCGGTTTGATTCTTCTTAAGCATTTCGAAAATATCGGCCGATGTTCGCATACGATTTTGCTTTTGCTTTGGAGTGAGCAGACGTAACACACATTTAGATTTATTTCATGTCATCAGGCAAAATAAAACCAACCTGCTCATTTTTGATGCCTGTGGCCTTTACTGGCTCGAGCACGCGTGTGTCAGCCAAAATATGATGGACTTTATCGATGATATCTAGGCTCATAACTGATTTTGGAGCTCCAGGACATGGTGCCACGTTTGAAATCATATACCCAAAGTCGAACGTTTTCATAGGATGTGTCACTCAATATAGGCAAAATTCTCTATCAAATTTTTTTTTGTGTTTTCTCTCCCAGAAGAAGAGAGAGACAGAAAAAAAAAAGGATTACACCACGCATTTCAATCTTACCCATTTTCACTATCATTCGAAACGCTTATGTTTAAACAACTGCCAATAATGGATTAACATTAGAATGACTTGTGACCGTAGAACACTGATAATAGAAATAAAACTTGACCACATATACAGATATTGGTGTTGCATAATAAACCCACCCTCGTAAAATCAACACTGTACTGATAAGGGTGGTCGAACGGAAGGTCTGCGGAATGAATTCCGCTTTGATTAACGTTTTTCCTAGATTTTCCTCAATTTTCATCAATGCTAGAGATAAATGCCTGGGAGATACACCAAATTTAGACATAGAATGCTTCATTCCAAAGTTCCTTGTCTAGTTTATCATCATAAGTAGCATCAGTAAGGGGTGGGTTCATATGCACTAAAACGGCAAAATATGCATGCACATTTGCATTTGAAAACTAGGATAAATGCACTAAAATTTAACAAAACTGGAAAAAAAATCTAGTATATATACTTTTTAAAATTATTTATTTAATTTATATACTTTTTAAAATTAAACTGAAAACGATTTCCAATAAATAAATATATATTTAATATTTTCAATACAACATAATTTTCTGTTTATGTAAGAACATTGAGACAGTACTTCTCTCATTTTTGCCAGAATTTCAGTAAATTATTACATATTTTTCCATATTACCAGGTATAAGAACTTTCTTTTTCCACAAGAATTATTTTTAAGTGACGAAAAACTCCTTTCTGCATCATAGGATGTTACGGGACACTGTTTAAGTATTGAAATTTCTACCTGTACACAGTGTTGTTGTTTATCATTCTTCCCTGTTATAACAATACATGCATCAAAAGGAAATGTTAGCCCTGAATTTATACAGACTGTAATGTATTTAAAACTAAATTTCTATAATACACTCGCACACTCAACAATGTTTACTATGACTGCAAAACAACTTCAAATTCACGTGCAGCCTTAGGTGTGTATGGAGGACGGGGTGTACTAGTAGAAGGAGTGAGAGTAAAGTACATTAATAAACATTTTAGCAAAAAGAAACTGATGTCTTTGGAGGAACGCGAGGTAGAGGAATTGCTAGCATAGGACCATGGAATGAAATTTGACATTTACACAAGAACAGAAAGTAGGGAAAACTTGTGGAGTGATCTTTAAAATAGTTCATTATTAATATAGTTATAGTTCCTGAAGGAGACAAAGCAAGAGAAACAGAAGGTAAACAAAGCTAGGAATATCAACACGTGGCCTCGAGTTGTTTTATCGCTGAATCCAGTGGGTACATGCATCACATTCCTTCGGCGTAATGTTTCCTGTTCTCTCACTCACACTTGAAAGTTATTTTGGAGTGTGGCTGTAAAAAAATAAATAAAAAAAAAAAACAGATGTGTTTCTAAGTGGGCCGTAACGGTAAGGCGGGGGCGGTCAGTGATTGAATGATGTGGCAGGCCGCTACTCAAAACCCGTGCCAGCAGGTTTAATTTGACCGCGAACTTTCCCTCAGAATTTCTCGAGAAACTGCTGTCAAGGCACAGCTGCAGCTGTTCTCGCCAAAACTGTAAACATCAAACTGTAACTTGGTCATTATCTTCTGTAAAAGGCGCTTGTGATATATTCTGCTTTCTTCTCTAGCTATAGATTCAGAATACAGGCTTGCATTTCAGTATTTGCGGTTTAACAACTACCTATTTAAAATAAATGTAGATATTGAGGGGGAAGTTTAAGATCAAAGTTGATTACGTTTTAGGTTTCACTTGCTCGCCCCAATTATCCCCACGGGTGGCCAAGATCGTCTGTGGGGCTGTTCCCTCCCTAACCAAGGTTATTTTTTTCAGGTTTTCCTCAGTTCTCATCAATGGCAAATGCCGGGAAGGTACTTTAAACTTAGGCCTGGAACATTTTCTTTCTTAAAAATATAATTTCATTCTATGCATCATCAGTGATTGCTCAGCAGGAAAACGGTGTAAAACACCACTGAAAAGAATACAATTGAAATGTAAATGGCACCCCTACCTTATGACACTTAATTTTTAACAGAATTAAACTGTTATCGAACACTTTGTTTCCTATATACAGTTGCCAGGCACCCTGAATTGTTTTGTTCAGGAAAAAAAGTAAATCTTTTATAGGATGAAAACACAATTTAAATATTTCGGGTATTATTACAGCAATGTAGCTTATTTCTCCCGACTAATTCGCATATCCTGGAAGTTAGGCAAAATGCCTTCTCTGTTTGAGTGGATATATTTAAGAGTTAGATGGAAATGCACCTGTTTCGTGCATTTGGGGTCGGTAGGACCAGCTTTTATTGTACCTTTCATGGTTTCTTTTGCCCATTTTAAGGTTTAAAATCTTTTCGGCCTGTTTTGGATCGTTATGGAATTTTTCTGTGATTATTTACGCATTTTATAAAACACATAAAATTCAGTATGTCGAAGCGAAAAAAGCTATAAAAATTAACATGTTCACCTCATAAAAATATTTATTGAGAATTTTGTTATACATTTATTTTTTTATAAGCAGATAAAAATGTTCTCCTCAACCCATTCACTTAAGCTCTTTAAATAGCAGAACCTTCATTAGTAAAAGGAAAGCGTGGTTACCTCAGGCATACGAATATCAGAAAATAGAGAGGATGGGGGAAGTCTGTAATTTGAATAGTCCCGGGTAATGTCCTTGTATCGATCTGCGCGAAACAATTCTAGGAAATTTCCCTGAAATATTGTCCGCCAGGCAGTCTTTGATGTGCCGGTGGTTCAATTTAAGAATATGTTGACTATACGTAGTCTTTATGGTTTAATACTCTCTAAATTCAAACAACAATAAATAGCAACAATCTGGGTTGCCAAGCAACGATAGAAAACAAAAGGCGTGAGACCAGATGGCACCTATTTAAAATTTAAGTATTATATAGGAATGCCAATTGAAACTTCAAATTGAGGATGGCTGGATATGAGGGGGGGGCATAACATCTATTACTAATGTTTAAAAATTCCGCCTTCATTTCTAATTTAACGGGTTTTTTTTGTTTGTTTAAATTGAAAACTTTTGAAATAGATAGCTGTTCAGACTGGCATTTTTCAAATGAAAGTCTTGCATATCTAGTTATGTCTGTTTTCGCTACAGTGCAATTTCGTAATATTTACTCTCATCAAATGTCATCTTTGACATTATAACAACATAATGATTGGGCTTGCAACAAGGTCGCATTTATTTCTACGACTAAAGTATTGGTAAACACGCTATGAAAAAGGACAACAGTAATCACGAAACCTGTTTTTATTATTATTAGTTGTCATTTAATGTGACTTATCTAAGGTTAAAAAATACTCCCATTTTCTCCTCAAGCACTGGCTACTACAGGCTTCAAGGGACGCTGAACAAAGAAAACCGGAAGCGAGAAATTCACTGGATGTCAGCAAGGACCGGAAGAGAAAATTATAAATTAGATTGTAAACGATGTGGTTTGAGAAGGCAACTTGGGAAGCCGTACTATGTGTTGTTCACTGCTTACTAGGCGATCTAATGTCAAAGCTGTTAATTAGCTTGTAATAACATGTCGATAATAAGGTTACAGTATCACTGACGATCTATCTAGTGCTTATAAATTTGTGATTTTGGTGCTTATGTGTTTGTATAAGAGATTATAGGTACCACTGCAATTGCGTCATCAAGGTTATGTGTTGTTATGCAATGTAGCTCACTTAATATTATGCTATATAATGTGTTGCGGTATTTAATAAAAAGGGGGTTACGAAAATATGTAATATGTGTGGAGGGAAAGGTTTTGTAAAAGGATATTTAGTTTGGTTGGGTATATGAAATCTCAAGGACAAATGACTCTTCCTCTCCGACGATTGGTTTCAATTGACTTATATTTTGTGCCACAGCTGTTGAGACTCTGCTGCTGGATACTTTTATGGTCCTGTGACCATAGGGGAAGGAGTATAGAGAGATTGATAAGATTTTTCCTTATCGGATGAAACACAATTTATTGTTTATAAACTATTGCACTGCACTCAACTAATAAAGTTCGTCCACTTAACACTATTACAAAACTGTTAGCTTTCCACTGACTGAACTGAGCTGAGAAAGCCCTTCTACTGATAATGCCCCGCTGAACAATCTTGCAAAACTGACAGTGGCTCGCAAAATTAAAGACCAAATAAACATGACCTACGTGACTTTTTACATGTAGATATCAAATGAAGCGGTTGGCTTCTTCCCTTGAAGAGGTTATCGACCTGTCTTTTCTTCCCTATAGTTGTCTGCCATATGCTTTTATTATGCCTACCCTGCTTTACAATATCTAACAGAATACAACTAAACATTTTACTCAAGGAATCTCCTTTAGAAATTTTTCCAAAAAGCATCGATATGTTTGGGTTATCCCTACAAATATTGTTACAACAGGAAATATAAATTCCCAGATTACATTTTATGGCTGGGAAGCTTTCTGCATATTTGCGAGAAAATAACATTTTTATACACAATAGTTCAACACTTGTACAGGAAATAATATGACATTACACTTGACTATATCGAAGTTATATAGAATTACTTGCTATAATTACTCTAATTAAATTTGAGGGTGGCAGCTTATAAATACTGTCTCAAATGCAAATAACTTGTGTTTTGTCCCCGGATATGCAATCCGCTTCCCCCCTAGTGGCAGCTCTGGGAAGGAAAGATCAACAAAGGCTACCTATTCTTAAGGTTTACTTAATTGTGGGTATCAATATGGTTTTGTAATCAAACTGTGTGGTAAATATGCAACATTATTTTCAAATTACTCTCTTTATGTGGCGGTAAGATTGCGGCCACTTTTTATGTCACGAGCCGTCACTGATTTCAGATTAGAAACCACCGAAGAGCTTTTAAAAATGACGTTCACGTTGGATATAACATTAAATAAGCCCGATATTAGTTTTCAGAGGCAATAGAGTTTATTTACACGAAGAATAATTAATAAAGCACATTTTTACTGACATTAAAACTCTCAAATTCTACCACAACATTCAGAAACAAATGGATGTGTAATGAAGCAGTGCCTGAATTTTAAATATTGTGTTGAAAAATGAAGGGAGTTATCTCTTTGTTTTGAAAAACTCCATTTATGCAGATAGTAGTAGTGACATTTAGTGTCATATAACACCACGAGAAAAGAAAGAGACGCTCATCATTCATCGTAGAATTGGAAGACCACAGAAGTTTAACAGTAGATATAAAGAACCTGCAATATTTGTATAGACACGAGCAATCTTTATATAATTATAGCAAACTGAGAGAAAACTCTGGAAAACAACCTGTATGTTAGATCTGTCTTAGCCAGCTGAACACTGATGACGTGGCGAGTATTATGCAAGCCGCGGGGGGAGAGGGGCATACATAATGTGAACTACAAAGGGGCTGTAATTTGATAAAAGTACACTTTGCAGTTATCCTAGTGATGGCAGAGTCTGGAGAAACACTGAACAAAACTCAAGAAATTTACAAAACATCAGCAAGCAATACAATGCTTTTTTGTAGACTATATTATGGAAAGAAATTAAAAAAACAGTGATTATAAAATTATTTAAAGTTTACTTTACATTTTCTTCGTGATAAAAATACGTACGAGAGCCCATTAATAAAGACTGGGTATTTTCACACAGTGGAGATACGGTGACGAAACAATTTTCCCTGAGAAGAATAGATCCCTCGTAGTGAGTGGACAAAATTGAAAGTCCGTACGCTCATTGTACAGGACGTAACGAGCAGTAAACTGTTCTGAAATTTTGCTTCCGTCTGCAGAAATGTAGCATGGAAGCACACGTGATGTTGCAGTAGGCATATGTCAATGAGGTTACCACGATCGACCGCACTTCGGTGGTTTAAAGATTTTAAAAAGGGTTCAAATGCACCAACCACTGCAGTGAACGAGACCATGATCAACACAGCTGCCGTTGTTGTTCGGGAACATAGACGAATTGACTGGCAGACTTGTTACAGATTTCTCATGGTAGTGCGTTCGCCATTCTGCACATGAAACGCGTCTGTGCCAAATGGGTGCCGAGACTGTTGACACCTGAACTCGGGAGCTTCAAGCTCTGGTAGCGGAGCATGGCGAGCCTGAATTCCATCATATGTGATGAGACTTAGCTTCACCTTACGATTCCGAAGGCAACAGGCGAGCTCAGTCTGGAAATCAGCTGGTTCTCCGACACCAAAGAAGGTCAAGGTTGTTCGGTCGGCAGGAAAGGTTCGATTATGGCGGAATGTTTACCAACATGAATTCCCCACGCAAATGTTTAATAGGGAGTATTACAAGATGGTTTAAGTGTCCTTTTTTTTT
This sequence comes from Metallyticus violacea, assembly GCA_030762175.1. NCBI lineage: Eukaryota > Metazoa > Arthropoda > Insecta > Mantodea > Metallyticidae > Metallyticus > Metallyticus violacea. Next base: position 61,758,615 of record CM060837.1, read on the forward strand.
TTTTTTTTTTTTTGAGTAGTGTTTAACGCCCGTTTTTACTACTGAGGCACCACAGGCGGTTTTAAGTGTCCTGACCGAATATATCGAATCTAAGCTATATCCATCTGACAATGCACGCCGTCACGTTAGCAACGCTGTTTCCGAACATTTGGCCAGGAAAACAAAAATAACGAACATGTGCCCCAGCCTTCTTACAGCCCGAACATAGAATTCGCCTAAATGACTAGGGAAACTATGAAATACCGAAGGTCAGAACGGTCAGCCGCAAGGGATTGACCCAGCACCTCCGAATGCAAGCAAGTTCCAATAGCTATCACCTGAACAACCATAAACACAATGGCTAAACACTGCAAAAAACTAATTTTATAAGACTCCAAATTCAAATGTTTAATAATCAAATTATGTGTGTATGACGTCACAAATACTACCGTCTTTAACTCTTCAACTGTATGAATACTTTTAACATTGCCTGTGTTTCAGAAAAGCACAAGCTTGAATTGCTACATTGCCGATGTTGATACCGTTTATGCAATTGCGGGGTAGAGAAGGGGCTAAACATTGGCAAAACACAACAGGAACATATAATATACTGTAAGGTCCGGTATCCGGAATGGCGTTATGGCAGCTGTAAGACCAATCTGTCAACTTAGTAGATGTTAATTTAGGTAATATCGGAAGTTCCTCATGCTAATGTGGTGGAGCCCCATCTTGTAGGTAGATCACGTCTCTTCTCATTCGCGAAGAATAACAACGCACACACGTGCGTTCTGGAAACGACACAAAACATGACAACGCTCAGGGACTGTCACATCTCATTTCATGGCGTTCTGGGATCCCCATATCCGGAGATTGTACTTGTTCACCTTTAACGGATAAATGAAATGTTATCTATCACTAATAATAATCCACATGGAGAAAAAGGTTTGGTATAAAAAATGGGAAACTTAGGTAGGGAACTTTTAATTAGGAAGATTTTAACTGTAAAGGAGAGAAGGATATAAAATGACAGGGAACTATTTAGGTAAAGTTAGGAAAAATGGATAAGAATGACGAAGAGGATGATGGAAGGAAATATAGACAGAAGTGTAATGTTAGAAGTGTAATAATTTATGGATTTACAGTGTATTTAGGGAAGGTGAGGGAGAAATGATAAATGAGAAATGGTCAGATAGTTAATGACTGATAATTGAATAGATGAGGGAATGGGAGCAAATTAGTATTAGAAACAGGATTATTATATACCAATAACCTGGGTGTTAGTGTGTATATAGTCCTAAGGAAATAATTATAGGAAAATATTGGATGAAGTGTTTAGAATTAAAATATTGTAATAGAGTCATAATTATAGGTATTTGTTTTAAAATGTCAGTTAGTATTATGGAATTGACGAAGACATAAGTCTTATAGTCATATCTAAAATTGTATGTTGATCTAAACAGAAATACATTGAAGGGTACTATTGCAATCTTGTACACTGTGTACTCCTGTAGCTTCCGTTTCTGTCCACCTTCTTTATAATAACAAAAGTTGGGACATTGCCCTAAATTTTATTCCTGTGTATAGAAACTCGGGCAAAAATCATTTAAATCCATTTACAGTTCTTGAGAATACTATCAAGCAAGTTTTATAGTATCTACAAATGTCTATTTTGGAGTTAGCGCCTTTGTTTGAAATAAGGATTAATAAATGCCTACTTTGTTCTCTCATTACTCCAGCGATCCGTTATTGTTTTATATTATTTAGCTCTAAAATAAAATCAATGTTACTTCACATTGTTCTACATTAGTGTTTTTGGTTCCCGCCTATAGCTTCCTTGAGCGCCAGCACTGATAGTTACTCATTGTAGGCTGACACTATAAATTGCCTGTTAGACAACGCAGGTGATTCGCCTAGCAATTAAAAAAATACAGAGTTCGCTGAACGATAACAACAGTTGTTACTAATGCTGGAATATTGCTTCAGCAGTATCAGCAAAAGTTTGCATCACTTCATTCGTCTACTTGAAAGAGAAATGCTAAAAGAAAAGTCTAAGCAATGGATACGTGGTGACCCAAAATTTTCAACAGATGGGAACATTGTATTTTGTCAGTTCTATTGCAAGGAAGTAAGTTATTCACTTTTATACATGCAGTGTCCAAAGAAGTTAGCATGAATCGTATTTTTATTTTATAATTAAGGTATTTGGCTACTGACATGGGAAAGTTTTGTTTTTATAGTCAATAAACTATTAATTATTTTTGCACTAGAAATACGAGTATGAAAATTTTAATTGAAGTTTCACAAAATTCACCCCAAATTGTCTTCTATACATACCATTACATTTAGACAAGTTTTTAAATGACTGTTTTGCAGTTTTAATGGTTATTTAAGTGTCTATTTTTCATGCTTTTAGTACATTATTTTTGAAGTTTTTAATGCCTGAAAGTCCGGACTCCATGATGGCAGTTGCATTCATTTCTATCGCAAAATTGTTGCACCTTCTTCCTAATGTACCTTGCGGAAAGACCCTACCGTCCAAATAGCCAAAGGAACTAGTCGGTTGGTAAGAGCTACGCCTTTCCCGCGAGATGCCAATGGCGATAGATTTATCAGTATGAAAATTCAAACATTTCGCTTTCACACCGTGGAAACATACCTCTGCTCAGTATTGGCGAAAATATGGTCCGATAATAATTTATTCGTGTCCTGTATTACTCTAATATCTATAAATACAGTTGTCTTAAATGTGTGTACGATACGCCTATATCATAAACAAATCTTGTGTTTGCGAAAGTGCGAACGCTCTTAAAGTGCTACTCAACGCTTGCAATCTTCTCGCCAGCTTAAAGGCTGATGTTCAGAGAGAAGGGACGTTAGTGTATCTTCGGGATAATTTTGAAAGAGGACATGGAGTTAAGAGGTGTTGATGGCAGCGGCGTGTTGAGGGGTGAAGGGCGGTGATACATGGGTCGTACGGGATAACAAATTGGGTATCACATCAAAGAAAGAGAGAGGTAGCCTCATTGTTACTGACATACAAAATGTTACAACGTCCTCTTCGTGATTTAACTAGACTTAGAGCGTATGTACGTCTGCCCTGCTGATATATCTCTGAAGCTGTGTTACACACAGGGTACAAATTCAATTCTGGCTTGGATTGCTGTCTTGTTCATTGTCACGATTTCTTTGAGATAAACGGAAACCATGTTGTTTTATAAAATATACTACATTGATCCAACAAAATTAAACTATTTTCTGTTAATTAGCAAAGAATAGAAGATTGCTATTGACTTTTTCGTGCTTATTTCAAATACATTTTCAAAATCTTTCTATATCCCAGGATTTCGGGTAATCATATGACTAATGTTTCAAAATTTTCTAATGTTAATTTACGTTTACTTATCTAAAATGTACGCCATATAGATTTTCAGTTGTACTTTGCTTGAGAACCATCTCATTTAATGGTCCAACAGTAACCAGCTAGCATGTACGGGCTTCATCATAATGCACGGCATTTGTTTTCTAGTTTCGTAACTGTTCAATATATAATTTAATTCGATTTAGTAAATCCCACATGACACGCTTTCCATTCGCCTTTGGTACACTTTGGAAATGAACCGTAGCGCTTGTTAGTTTCCATGCTCTCCCGTTAAACGGCGCTTTTGCACAAGGGAACAGCTGATTACAAAATTATTTATATAGTTTTTAGTTACATGTGGATTTGTACTCATCAATAATTGCTTTCAGTTATGATGGTTAGCTGCATTTTTGTTCCTTGCCAAATTTGTTTGAATGACAAAAGAAACGTGGTTCCCGATTAAAACTATGACGTTTTGTATATCTTCTAGTGAACCTTATTTTATTTTTAGTAATTGTTTCTTGGCGTTTTTCACAAACATTTAATCGATAGTTATGTTGATTTGAAAAAAAGTGAATGGTACTATACTGCCATAATATAAAAGATGTAAACCAAAGCACATGCTAATTAACTAAGCTCTTGGTTAAGCTCTTTAAACTATCCCATTAATTGCTGCATGCTTTATATATGGAGGGTGAAAATATGGGGGACTAATAGGTGTATTGTAGTATTGAGATGGGTAATATTTGGAAGTGACGGTTGGAAAATTGAACGTGTGGAGAGTAATTCTGCGCATGTGGAGAAGAGCAATGTTTTTTTTTTTCTTTCTTTTTCTTTTTCTTTCTTCGGTTTCTGGGGAGTCGAGAGTTGGAACTTGAAGAGAGTGGACGTTGCCAAGTCGAGGTCAGAACAATTTTACGCATTTTAATAAAGTTTTGAGTTAAAATTTGGAAACGTTCATATTTGCATAGAACCTTGGTTCATTTCATTTTAAGTAGAGATGTTAGTTATATAAATGTACTTAATTAAGTACTGTGAGCTTGATCCCATTTCCGGCCTATGATAATCAAATGAGTACAGAAGTATATTTATGCGGGCGGCTCTACAGTGGGCCTCGACAATATTGAACAATTCTTCTGTACAGACGGAGTAGCTGACTGGATCATTATGTCCACTAATTAAAGAAGTTAATCTATCTTATGCAGGGTTAATATCATAACGCTTTGAAAGTTTGTGTTCACCGGGTGTTTGTTTGACACTTTAATTTTAGCATATTTATCTTTCTGAATTATTTCTTCGTACTTTACTTTTGCCATAAACGCCAAGTTCTTGTTTTTATCTCGGTCTACTTACCTCTTTATGTTTTACATTACATTTTCCTTCTATTGTATGTTTTGATATCACATGAAATAATGATGTTAAACCTCTTAATTATCAATCTTCAGTCATACCAAACCATTGTATTCAATTAGGTCTATCAACATTTACCCCACTGCCTTGTGCACACTTACCAGTAAATGTGAACAATTTACGCCAAAAATTCGGAAAATATACAATGATTTATTTATGATGTTTACATTTATTAAGGAAAAAAGGCAAATATTTACATTAACCAGTAATTTGAATATTTACTGCATTAACACTGTGATAATAACATTCACCGCATCGTTTTAGTTGTTAATGTCTATCTTCCCGTTCTAAATCTTATTACTATGTACTTTTCTCTGTCGATACTTGTCTTTAAACCTGATATATTATATTATCACAAGTAACATCGCAAGGGGGTCTGAGATTACCGATAAATTCACGAACTTAGTGACCTCAGAGCCTCGAGTGATATTTATTAGGATTATTTCACGAATATAATAAGAATTTAAATACAAACCTCTAAACTTGGTTTACAAAATTGAAATAATTGTACTTAACCTTTTCAAGCAATCTTGCCACAGAAGAATGCCGATTGTCAGTAATGCCAATAGAGAAGAGTAAAATACGGTTTTAGGACTATTTCATGAATAGAATAAGAATAAAAGAAGATATATATATATATATATATATATATATATATATATATATATATATATAAATGAAAAATAATGTAACGCTATTAACAATGTAATTAAATTAACAATCATTAGAAAAGCAGAAAAGGATAAAACGCCAAGATTACAACTCTGTGACTTTTTCTTAGTGTTTTATCTTTTTATCCTTTTCTGCTTTTCTAATTATATATTGAAATTCGCGCACAGAATATTAACACTTGTACAAAATGTTGTGCTTATTTTGTTCTATTCAGTAACCCTGATATTGAAATATACAAAATGGACTATTACAGTCACTACCATTCGATTTTATAATACCAACTTAAAAAAAAAAAAGATAACATACAGTGTCTCCATTTTTATTTGCATTCTGTGGTTTGGAGTTCCTAATGATAAGATCAATTTGCAAATTTGACGCATCACCAAAACACTTTGAAGAACTCTCCATTTTGCGTCATGATTGTCGATTGTCCATACTCTTGTTGCTACCAATAGCTCCCCACCGCCTCCAGCAAAAGTGGTCAGTGATGCCTTGTTAGTGGAGGTAGAGCTGGCAACACTGACCACCAAGACAAATGCACGTCGCGCGATACGGATTTGATAATTTTTTTCTTCAATAATTTCACTCCGTAATCCGGCTGGGATTGATCAAAATTCAAAATTTTGTTTCGTTTCGTTGGTCCTCTTTAAAATCAGGTTACATGAGTGAAACTGTCTCCTTAATTTTGTTGTTTTATACTAAATGATCAGAATATTGTAACACCGTGCAAATCATTGAGATATGTACACTGGATGATTGAAATCATAAATATTGTAATATTGAGCTAATAACATTGGGAATAGCAGCATTACAACTTTAAGTGGCTATCAGAAAAAGAAATATTTCCTCTTCAGTATTCTTAATTTGATTATTGTTCGCAATGGTCGATACAGTTGCATTGATAATTATGATACAAATATCATTCACATTTTTTATTTTGAAGACTAGTTTCAATGTGTGTGTTCGTCTCTTAAGATTCTTGATCAGGGAAATTCAAAACGCACTAGCTGGTTGTTTCAGAGCGCTCTTGAATAATTTTGCCCTATTTACAGTTTTACAGGCTCATATCTCAGCAGATCTTGCTACACGACTTGCTCTCAGTAAAGATGACGTGCCCAATCTTCATCGCAACGTCCCTTCGTTGCGTACACAGAGGAAAGTCAAGCCATGCCGTAATCTTAGACAAATACAATTTAAACCTCGTCAGGGAACTGCGTGGCTTCTTGCATGCTCTACCAGAAATGCTCAGCGAATGTACTTCAAAAGGAATCAAACGAAAGCTCCACTAAACAAGTTTTAGGGTTAAAGTGGGATAGGCCAGAGCATTTCCATAAATAGGAACGTTAAAAATTGTTTATAGTATAGAACGTTTATCTTTAAGCAGAAAAATATTTATTTATTTACTGTTGTTTCACACAATTGACTAAAACACTTTTGCATCAATGTTAAGTATGTTAAATTTATCATGTACTGCTGAAGACGTGAAATGAAAATTTACTCTTCAGCACGCAAAACTTAATTCAAACAATCATTCTCTGCACATAAATAAATAAATATGTAATAACAGTGCAGACAAATTGAAATCATGAATGCACTGGTTATGATCGAGTACTTAAGGCGGTGCACCGACAACTGAATCCGGAGCACATATACGTTTCAAAAGTTTTAATTAAGATGTTTATTTCACCGTTATACGACCGCCACGGGTGACCGAGGTCGTTAAGGCGCGAACTCAAGAGCGGAATGTCTGGGGTTCCAATCCCGCCAAGACCGTCCTGCCTGACTGAGGTTTTTTCCAAGTTTTCCTCAGTTCTCATAAATGACAAATGCCGGGGAGGTACCCTAAACTTAGGCCTGGAACGTTTCTTTCCTTAAAAAATCCTTTCCCAATATATTTTCATTTCATGTAACATCAGTGTCCACCGCCTGTGGTGCCTCAGTAGTAAAAACGGGCGTTAAACACTATTCCAAAAAAATTATACGATAGGCATTAAGTTGCTTGTTCTGTTGTTTTCTCTCTCTTTCTGTTCACCCTGATGTTCTACAAAATATTTCTATAACAACAGCGTAATTTATTGTAAAAAAGCAAAAGCAATTATTTATGTAATACACCAGAGTAAAATAAAACCAAATTTGTATGTTTATTAAACATTTTCTGAAAACACGAATTTACATATTTTTAATGAATATATTTATTTTTATGATATTTTTTATTTGTTACAGTCATGATTGTTCGGACTTTTAAAATATATAAAATTGTTCTTTCACACTAGCCATGTTTAGGAATAAGTTAGAAAATGAAGAATTACATTTGAAAAATAGTGTCATGCGGGATTCGAACCGCGGATCTTCAGTTTTCCGAGTTGATGCTCTACCAATTGAGCTACCGTAGTAAATATAGAATCATACCTCTCTCTTATCTGATTCTATATACTCCAGAGCCTTCTATACGTTTCTTTGCTAAATGAGAGAGAATATTTTCCTTAAGAAGCTACTGGTAGTGCTACGAGAGTTTATGGCCCTGCTTTTAGTTTAATCGCCTATATATAGAAATGCCCGATTTTGCTACAGAGGCACCACAGGCGGTGAACACTGATGATACACGAGATGAAATGACAGATTGGGAAAGGATTTTTTTTAAGGAAGGAAACGTTCCAGACCTAGTTTTGGGGTACCTCCCCGGCATTTACCATTTGTGAGGACGGAAGAAAACCTGGAAAAAATCTCAATCAGGGAGAATGGCCCTGGCTGGATTGAAACCCCAGATCTCCTGCTCACGAGTCCGCTCCTTAACGACCTCGGCCACCCGTGGCTGTACTAGACCTGTGTGGAATATAAATTGGAAAATTAAGAATCAAGCTTGAAAAATTCCGTGCCTTCCTCCAAGCAAAATAGATTCCTATTCCGGCCTGATCCGAAATTTTCTAGGTTATGGGCATTTCTCCTCAAGCAGAAAAAAATTATGTTTACATAAGAATCCGGTGATTTTATTGCATATGTGTTGAATGCCTGACAAGTTCTTGTCGATTTTTCAGGTGGAAACATGAACAACTACTATATAACCTTATTCCACCCTTTCATTCACCAGTTCCTTTTCTGTGTTCTGTTTCCATGAAACCCTTGCAAGAAATCCATAAAAATGAAATCATTTGTTGTGTAGTCTACAGTAGCAGGTCATTTGTAACATTTGTGCACGAGTCCTTTCTGGACATTCTTTTTATGTCGAGAGGAGAGAAGAATTTCCATTTTATTTTTTATTCATTCCTTTGCGACAACCGCTTGGCTTTGCGCTTCAAAACTTGGTAACCTTGCAGGTTTTTTTTACAGTTTGCTTCTCATTGATCTTGCTACCCAACTGACTCAATATCACTCTAGAACAACAATTGAAAGCAGGCAATATATGCGACAAAAATATTCTGCTAAGGAATATTTTGCATTAACCTGTTGCAATTATTTTACTAAAAGTAAAAATGCTGTTAAATGTACAATGAGTGAAAAAAGATTATTTTTATTTAATGTTCAATGAATATAATGGTCAAACAAAGCTTATATGTACTTTTATAATGTATAGTTTGTGTTTTATTATTAGAGATAAAACTTTTAGGTTCGGAAAATATGCGAAATATACCCTAAAAACGATTTCTTGAATACACTATATACATGACGTTCGTCTCAGAAAGCATCATTCCTCTCAACCATAAGCACTAAAGCCATAAGTAAATGTCGAATCAAGTTTTGAAACAATGTATACAACACTTCATAGGTAGCCTGCTTATTTTGCGTGCCTTTTATGGCCAATCAGTAACCTCGAAAATCCGGCTATTTCCTCACTAGCAGGGATGACGGTAAACAGCAGCTTTTAAAATTTGGTATCTACAGTTCTTCCAGAATATGTCTTTACCGCTCGCACGGAATTTGTACCTCGACAGCTGGACATGCCACAGCCAGCCGCGCCTGTACTCTGACTTAGGCATTGTACCGGGTAAACACATTCCGATTCACTCAATTTAGTTCGATCATTGAAATTTAAAAATTTTTTATTCGTATGTTTTCATTGATTCGTCCAATGTGTGAGGATTTGTTTTGTATACTTTGACCTTCGGACAACCTCACAAACACAAATCACAGACTGTTAGTACCGGGAACCAACATAATTAAACTTTCTTCAAACCCTTCCCTAATTTTACTCATGGATTCCTCTGCTGCTATGTGAGAAGTGATTGTTGAAGCCGTCGAAATGATTTCTCTTTTTCCGTCAGCTGATTAAAAAAATGGGATTTGGATATCATTTCAGTACCTCTCTCCTCGTATACAATTTGGATTTTCAGAACACCAACACAGGTGGTGTGGGTGTTCACACAACCGTTTTGGTGGAACCACACACCTCTTCTGAAAAGAACACAAGCTGTGGGTCGATTAACATTTGAGTCACTGATGAGGGAAAACCATTCACTATATTCGATCAACTTGTTTGTTTCTTGTTTTGCATTAAACCTGTAGTATTAACTTTATTAATAAGTTCATGAATCAGTTCTGGAAGAAGGGAAGAAGGGAAGGGAACTTCTGAATAAATTCCTTGCGAACGTGACCATGTAATTCGTATTAATAATAACATTTAATAACAAAAATACTTTACTCTAAAGTCAGCTGTCTTTTTATGTTGGCGAACGATTGTAAATGGTGACTACTCGGAAATTCAAGGATGGGCAGACAGGCAAGCAGATGACCACGAGTGGGGAGGGGAGTCGGCCTTGGCCGAGACCCAAAACACATGCGAACGGTGAGGACATACTCTGGAAGCCCGGAAAAAAGTTTTGTGAAGATCATTTAGGACAATTCATGCAAAAATGAGAGGATAGATCATAAGTGTATTGGCTGAAAGGCTTTTTGAGCATCCTGTATTGTAATTTATAATATATAAGTATCTTTTTATTTCTGAATTGAAGCGGTCATTAGTCGCCAATGTTATATATGCTGGAAAATGATTGTTTGTTACACGTGAGATTAGTGCTTCATATATCTGATATATATATTAAAAATACTAACATTTAGGAAGTGTGTGTCTAAAATGGTTAATTTTTAGTTCATATTTGAAAGTTGTAAGACGAAAGTTAGCTTGATAAGAAAAGGAAAATATGTTTATAAGTTCTTTAAAGTTAAATGTTTGAAGACACTACCAAAGAAATCCATCTATTCCTCATTTTTCCAGCTCAATGGAAAGGAGTAGTCATGAATTAGCTTCCCAGACACGACATCGATAAGGCCGAAAATCCCACAGGAGTAGTACCAGTGGATATAGAATTTTCCAGACTTATCTTTCTCTGTCACTTTCTTGCAACAGCACAGATCTCCCTGGTTCACGTTAAAAAATACACCGTACTTTTCCTGCCTTTTATTGACGTGAATAATGTAAATATCTTGAAACCAGAAGAAATGCTTGCCAAGATTGCATAACACGCACTCTATAAAGGTTGTAATAACTGGAATAACGTTATCCTTATTTTTTGTTTCTATCTTTTCCTCACGCATTTCACATTTGCCCTGCGAACTGGATTGCAATGCATTACCAATTTAATTGATATATGTGCATTGCATACTAAACTGCCAAATATGCAAAAATATGCAAAATAATTCAACACATTCGTTTGGGGCATCAGGAACGTTATAACGATTAAAAACATATACCCTTCATCTACATTTCAAAATTAAAAATCAAGTAAACGTATCAAAAAACTTTAGGTGCCTTAACACTGTAATTTAGTATTACAACGTTGGGATTAGTTTTAAAACTAATAAAAACTTTTTATATTTATCACATTCTTATATTATTACAAGCATTAGTTATGTTCTATTATATATATATATATATATTCTGCCTACAAAAAATACAGTTAAGGCGGGAAAGAATTGTTGCCCAAAGATATATTCAATTTTTCTTAGCGTTAATAAATATTCTTAGAAGCACCGCCCTTAAGATGATCGTATAAGCTTGTATGTTCTATGAAATAGAACTGGGTAAAATACCAACAGCAGCTGCGCAGAAAATATGTAAGGCCTTCGACGTTGATGCTGTGAATGAATGGACAGTGCAAAGATGGTTCGAAAGGGAAAGTAACGAAAGTCTCAAGGATGAGTAATAGACAGGAAGATCAACAACAATAAATAACGAATCTACTATTGAGACGAACAATAGCCAGTTTAATGAGAACATGGCTTAACTTTCAGCCTTAAAAATAATATAACTCTTTCAGCATGAGCTGATTGATATCTGCCAAAATCAGCAGAAGAGTCCCTTGCTTGATAAACGGTTGACCTGCGATGCTCTACGACACTCTAAGATGCCTCATCACTGGTTGGCAGTCAGTGAATCTGTTCCCAAACAACCGAAACAACCACTGCACCAAATGAAGGCTATGTTGTGTGTAGGCCGTTAACTGCTGCTAGCCAGTCAAGCAACACGTTGTGAACTCTAACCAGCTGGAACGTGTTCACGAGAAGCTGAAAACCAAGGAACCTGCACTCATGAATCTCAAAGATGTTATTCTTTTGCATAGATGCATACAGCTAAGGCGAAGAGGAAAAAAAAAGTGTTAATTCTAGCATTATGCTTACCCAGTTATCGCCTCTATTCACGTTTAATTAGTCATATTTGTGTCTCGAGCACATGTCATACACGAATGTCCTTTTGTTAATGAAGTCAAAAATATCATGATAAGTTAAACAACTGAAACACTGTTAGTTATGTTACCTGTATTCTTTCCAGAACATCACAGGACCTTGAACTTGTGTGTGAAATTCAGCATGTCTGTAATATGTGGAAAATGCTGGAAACGTGTGTTGTTTTATGCTGATAGATCTCGCTTAAACTGTATGTATATTACATACCGGGGTGACCCAGTCAGTCCTGGTGATCTAATAATAACCATACTTGCCTCCTATACTCATGATCGCGGGTTCAATCCTGGCCAGGGTCTATGAATTTTTTTTCGGGCGTAAAAATCCTAAATATGGCTTCCTTCGGAAGGGAAGCAAAGCCGTGGATCCCGTGACGTAGATTTACGGCACGTAAAAAACCTCAAGCCTGAAAGAAGAGGCCTCTGAGCAAAATTTGTCGGCTGTTTCACGCCCTGAATTGAATGGGATGCTGATGAGTTGAAATGTTTAAGAGGGTCCGTAAATAAACCAAATCAACCTGTGGCCGAATTTGTAAGGTACGTACCCTGAGCGGGAGGTCTGGGATTCGATTCCCGTCTGGACCGTGCTCCCTGACAGTTTTTTCCAAGTTTTCTTCAGTGCTCATAATTGGCAAATGCCGGGGACATGCCCTAAATATAGGCTTGGAACATGTCCAACCCTTTCCCAATTTATCATTTCATCCCGTGTATCATCAGTGTCCACCGTCTGCAATGTCCCTAGCAGTAAAAACAGGCGTTAAACACTATTAAAATAGTGCCAAAAAGTAGACTTGTGCTCTTTTAGAACTAACGACTTTAATTGGTAATATAAATAAATCGCAAGGTGTAGTAATGCAAGGGCAAAGAGTGATTATCTGGGGCGTGATACAGGAAAGTAATTTTTAACTAAAGAATTGGCGGTGATGCAAGATTAGTAAACCGAACTCAAAAACATTTGACAGTTAATGTTTGCAACCTTTACCGAGGGAGGTGGCTCAGGCGTATGACCCGACCGGCCATCCGTACCTTGAGTTTTTTCTGATTCCCTGGTCCTGTTGGGGTGGATCTTTACTTTCCACACATTTTCCGCTCTTCCATTTCATTCTGTTGGTTCTGTTACAGGGTCGAAAGTACTATGGCGAGTGAACGGGTGCGATGTGGCGTCGGATTGCGCTTTAGAACGGTTTCTGCCTCGGCTTCTGATATGAAAAAAGGCATTTCTGAAGATCTCGAATTCCATGAAGGGGGGAGAGGGGAGGCTCCGCCAGCATCATAGTGCTTTACCTGGAAACAATGTAAGGAACCACAATACACAATCATTAGTTATATAGTGTTTAATTCTGAACTTGATAAAGTACATAGGCAAAACACTCCGGGGGAAGACAAAACTGATCACATTGTATTTTTCCTGAAAACAATGTGGTGTTCCAAAACATTAGTACATTACATGCTTTTATTAAGTTGCCTTCTTCTTGTAGCACATGAAAAGCGAAATGAGTGCTGGGTACTTTACATTATCATTCCATTACACAAAAACACCTGTCTAGACATCACACTCAGTGTTTGACTTAGCGATTCTGATGAAAGTTATAAATTAAATTATCGGTGTTTTCTTTATGTACACATTTCAGACATCTTTAAAGTTTTAAATAGGATATATGAGTTACTTACCTTCTTGGTAAGTGTCGGATTGCAATTAATTTAAATTCAATTCCAAAGTTAACCTTGATGCAGAAATATTAACGTCAAGATTAAAGTCAGTGGCCAGTGCGTCACCTCAGCTATTTAACTTACGACAAAATGTACCTGTTTCAATGACATAGTACACCCACAAAGTTTTGTGCCATTGGCATGTCTTCAATTATCTCTTTCTAATTGCTACATTTGGCACAAAATTACGGCACAGTCTTGGACCCCTAGCTATTGTCACTGTGCTCGTATTGACAGCCATTGTTTCTGGCACAGGTAAAGCCGTTAGACCTTTTCTTCCGTCCTAGCACTCTAATAATAATTACACTAAGTTTTAGTTCAATTTTAATAATTATGACATTAAAAGTAACAAGAATACTCGTACATGTATAAACCTATGTAAAATATGAAATAGATAACCAAATGTGTGCTAATACATAAACATGGACATTGAAAACAAATACTGAAAACTATCAATGTAAGAAGAAGAAAAATAAAAGAACAATAATAATTGTACAAGCACTAAAAATGACAAGTCATACACATATGAACCTATGTAAATCATGTGAGTGAAATAAATATATTAGTAAAACATAAAAATGAAACATCCTAAAAATACTATGAAAGATTTGGAACATTTTGATGATAATAACAACAATAAGGATAACAATAATGAAATTAATAATTCTACAGCAGGTTAAAACAAGCAAATACCTATATTGTAAGATAAGAAATCTAATCTACGGTGATCCATTGTTTTTAATATTATTACACAATTTCTTATGAAATACTCTTAAAGTTCGGCAGTCTCTGACATCCCGTGGCAATGCATTCCAGAGACGGGCAGTGATGATGAGTAAAGTGATGTTCGTTGCAGTAGTAATAATAGTAAGTGCTGGGTTTCAGAACGTGTGTTAAGTTACCAGACAGATTTTGAAAACGAGAAGATAGGTAGGATGGAGAAGATGTATGGATAATTTTGAAAAGTAGTGTGAGACAATTAATATTTCTTCAGTCTTTCAGGCAGAACCACGGTAGCATATCGAGGGAGGGTGTTAGATCAAACACACGCATATCGCAGCTGTAACGTATGCACATATTATGAATACGCTGTAGTTTTTGCGTTAGATAATTCTGTTAGTAGAAAATCGCAGTAGTCGAAGTGAGACATCACCAGGGATTGGGCCAAGATCTTTTTCAAGGTTCTGGATAGGGATGTGCAGCTTGCTTTTAACTTTTAGATACCAAACTAATGTATTATTCATTATATTTGATATACTTTTGGATTCCGTTGGTATTAGGAATTAACAGATATACTGCGGCACCAGGGAACTGAAACATGACAATGCCATCTAGCCTCTGTTTATTGCAGTTTTGTGCATAGGAAAGGCAAATATGATTCTGCTCGCAACTGTTTTCCAATGTTCCAACATCACATTTCGCATTGGGGATTTTGAGTATTTATGAAAATGTCACTGTATACTCCTTAAAATTTCGTTGATTATGATAAGAGCACGATTGATGAAGCGAGGCGTAAAAACGCCCCGCTATTCGGCCCAAGAATCAGACTTTAAAGTGATTAACGTTGTGAATCTATTTGATAAATGAGCATAATAAAGAATAATGCCAAAAGGTAGAGCACAATAATGAATAAATATTGAAAATTGTCATTTATAAAACCTATTTCATCAAAATTATAATGTTACTCAATTCTCGTGCATTGACAATGCTCAAGTTGCTGCGCTTTCTTTACAATCAAAATTAAATTATATAAATTAGATAAACTATCAACTTTCCCTGTCCAAGTCTTTTGCCAAATGGTGTAGCGCAGTTAGAATTGGATAGACATTGCACCAAGAACAAAAATGGACATTAATGTTGTAAAGTAGGTATCATATGCTTGTTAAATTAATCTACGTCTTAGCATAGACCTGCAGTGCTTATGGACTAGCTAAGATATTCTAAGATACATTTTATCAGAGGTATAAATTCGAAATGAACAAGATTCTATTCTAATCTACATTTAAATCAAGGAAACTAAGCATTTTAGGAGACACGAGTGTTCATCATAGAACGTAAACCGGAGTTGCGCAGACAAAATACAAACATTGACGGAAATGGCGTCAACTTTGCTCTCGAGACACTTGAATAAGACTAACTTCTGACAGTTACGTAAGCAGATCCATTCCCATCAACCCCTCCAGAGAAGACCCTCTACAGGCAGACCCTCAAGTCACGTTTCACAATGCGAATTTAGTGCTTGACATAGTACAAGACAAACTTTAGAAATGTGGTCCGTTTCCTATTTCGATGTTCACGAGAGTTTAATTTTAATTTTTAACCAAAATGTATACTTCGTTATTTTGATATAAAGTATTAATTATCAAAATTATATCTGATACACAAACTGTGAGATTAAAACTGCTTAACATTACGATGTAAACAAGAACGTTAACATCAAACAAATACAAAGAACTAACTGAGGATATTTTGTGCAACAATAGACTGATTTCTGAGTTTTTTTTTTTTTTTTTTTTTTTTGCTAGGTAAGCTTAAATATAGAAATATGCTACAGTAAGTTTTTGAATGTTTTTTTTTTCATTGATTTATTTATGGACGCTCTTTAACATCTCAGGTCATCAGCGTCCCATTCAATTCAGGGCGTGAAACGGCCGACAAATTTTGCTCAAAGGCCTCTTCTTTCAGGCTTGAGGTTCTTTTTCATGCCATAAACGTACAACATGGGACCCACGGCTTTACTTCGCTTCCGAAGGAAGCCATACTTAGGATTTTTGCCCCCGAAAAAATCCAACGGTCCTGGCCGGGTTCTTACCCCGATCTTGGGTTTAGGAGACAAGTTTGGTAACCACCAGGACCGACAATTTTTTTTTTCAATGTTATCCCAAAATAATGGAAATGTGTTAATGTCCTCGCTTACTTCGAAAAGCACTTGAGATAAAATTATGCAATGTTTACTGCAATGTTCAAGGCGGATGTACCTTCTTAAGTCTGCATAAAACATTGTGTGCTCAACAATTAAAACGTGAAATGCAATATTGTCCGCTTTAAACCTATCGGCAGCGGAAGGTGGAATAGAAAGCAGGATTAATTAATCGTTTATCAGCAGAGTAGATGAAACTTTTTGCGTATGTGCGGACCAAGCATTTGCAGATCTATAAGTTTGTATTTGTATGCATTTGTTTAAGTGAACTATTTTAAAAATGTATGGAAATTGAAATGCGAGTATTTTTTTCTGATCCAGCATGGATTTGATATTTTATTTTAATAAAAACGTCTCATTATTAATAAGAACAAATGTTGCAAGAAACAAAATTAATGATTTGTTGATAATTAAGAAGCTTGCGTTCAAACGCGGACAGGTACACGAGTACTTCAATATTTTGACCATTTTGAGGAGTTACCTACAGACAATGTTGTACACTATATCATTCATGTGATATCATCTTAAAATCGACCAATGAAAAGTAACAAAGTTTTGAATTTTGACCAATCACAGCCGAATTACGGAGTGAAATTATCGAGAAAAAATTATCAAAGCCGTTTTATCACGCGACGGGCATTTGTCTTGTGTTCAGTGTAGTCAACCCTATTCACTGACCACTTTTGCTAGAGCGGAGCTATTGATAGCAACAAAATGATGAACAATTGATAAAATGGAGGGTTCTTTAAAGCATTTTGGTAATGCGTCAAATGTACAAATTGATCTTATCATTACGAATTCCAAACCACAGAATACAAAGAATAACTTTTTTTTCCTTCTCGCAGTTGGTATTAGTAAATGGAACGGTAGCGATTGTAATAGTCCACTATTGTCCATTTCAGTCTCACGGTTTCTGAATAGAATAGATATGTATAAATATAACATTTTATACAAGTGTTAATATTCTGTGCGCCAATTTAAATTATATATTACTGTTATTCTTATTCTATTCATGAAATAATCCTAAGCCCGTATTTTGCTCTTCTCTATTGGCATTGTTGACAATCGGCATTCTTCTGTCGCAAGATTGCTTGGAAAGGTTAAGTACATATATACAATTATTACAATTTTGTAAGCCAAGTTTAAATTCATATTTATTCATAAAATTGTCCTAATAAATACTCGAGAGTCTGAGCTTTCCAAACTCACTGCGTTCGTGAATTTATCCGTAATCTTAGATCCTCTCGTGATATTACTTGTGATAATATTCTTGTTTTTCATAAAATGTTTTGCTGTAGTAAAAAAATGTATACAGATTTTTTTTTCCAGTTTTTATTAGCAGACGTTGTAGTGTTCAGCATTGAATGGAAATCATTTGGACATGTTCAATTTTTATTGAAAATAAAAAATAGTTAAATAATGTTATAGAAGTTTGTTTAAAATGCAGATCAATTTATTGAATTATCCATTGAACATCCATGGCCTATTATTATTATTATTATTATTATTATTATTATTATTATTATTATAGGATTTCTCATGAAAATAAAATTTGTGTTATTAACAGCTATTACCAATTATACTATAGCCAAAGCACACCTTGAAATAAAAATATAAATTGATATAGATAAAACTTTGTTAGAGTAACAATTTATGTTGCTCGTGCTTTTGCATACTTTCTTATCTATCTTTCTGTCCCAAGTGACAGATCGTCGCTTTCTGGTGTCGCTATTAATGGTCGAATTGCTTCTTTCTGGTAAGAAAGTTTATTAAAATATTATAATTGCATAATAACTATTTTTAATAACTAGATTGCTTAAAAAATCCTCACTGCCCTGCGCTTCAATAAGAATACCTCTGTACAACGCAGGGTAAAATGTCAGAATCCCGTACTCTTTGGCTCATATATTATTCAAACAACTAAAAGAAGAAAAATAATTCCTTTAAAAATAATATGTGCTAGAGGGTGACATGGAATAATGATCTGTCAAGAACAGAGCTTTTGGAGGAGAAAATAAACAGAGAGAATACTGTTCATTTGTAAAGAGCACTGTGGGTTATTTATCTTACGGACCAGCAGAACGCAGCTACTCACTTGGAACGCCTTATACTGCATGTGCAGATAGCAGCTTGTATTTAGTTTGAGGGGAGCTTTGTCAGCGAGTTGTGGTGTATTCTAATTGTTCTTCGTTAGTTATGTTACTACATGAAAACAGTCTTGAAGAATAGGCTTTTATAAGATACATATGTAAAAACGGATTCTTGCCAGAAGTAATACGAATCGTATGAAAATATCCTGATAATTGCGTTACGGGACAGAAACTGTTCACCAACCTGTTCCGAAGCGCCGTATTCTTACGGACAAAAATTTGGATGAAATATAGAAGTTTCTTATGTAGATGCCTGCAATGTATTATCTCTGAGGGGCATCATTTTCAACATCTGTCATAAGTTACTGCTTATTAATATCATTGTATGCTTTCAGTAAAAAGATTAATATTCAAATAAAAGGCCTAACTTTAGGTGAACTTTTTACTTCTGAGCAAAATGAGTGGCAGGGGTGTTCTGATAAGTGATTTTTCAGAATGAGGAGTGTATAGAGAATCGTGAAGAGTACATTGAAAAGACACAACAGCCGAAGCGAGTCTACCTACTCCTAATTTTATGTGCCTCTAAACTTTCGTATGCGCTCTCCTAAAATGTCCAGGGCTTCAACAGTTTCGGACACCTTTAATCGCCGACCCTGAAAAGAAACACATCGTGCATCTTATCCATAATTTCTGACTTATAAAGAAGTTTCTTCCGGGCTTGGAAGCTGTGGTTTTTTGTAGCCAAGGAGTTCAAACGTTTCATCCCCACCTGCGGAGGACATCTTCAGTGGCGCGGTCTTAGTCTTCTGGGCGAAGGTTCTGGCTGGGCTTCCAAGCCCGGAAGAAACTTCTAGTTATAAATCCGACTCCGGCCGTGAAAGCTTCCGACTACTCGTAATTTCTTATGTAACGGTTTTGCTTTCATGACCGCCTTGATCCCCTTGAAAACGAGATATAGAATCTCCTAGAGCATTTATCATATTTGTATGAATTTCTCTTGTATTCACATATCTTTACCAATGTTCGATATTTGCCATTTTTCCCCATTACAGACACCTGCAAAGCAACAAACAACTGTAGCTACTACGATTCTTGACCAATCCATGTATTATTGCACAAATGTGTCTATATAAGATGACGCGGTTTAATAAAAAATTGCTTCGAAACTGCTGCTGCAATCTGTGGGTCATTCCGAGAAATTTTTAAATGACTCTTAAGACAGAAATAAATTTAGCGAAAATCGGAGTCCACATCTTCCCGTATGAAAAACAGTAATTTGCAATAAGAAACGGTAATATTTATTAGATTTACGAGATGTAAACATAATCGTAAAGAGTTTGTATTTTATTTATTGGTTTGTTGAACGCATTGAATATGATATTGCATTTTCTGAAGAATGAAGCAAAAAGAAGAAAGTTAAAAGCGAAAGAGAAGGAAAGATAATTAGTAACAATTATTAATAATACGAATGTGTATTGTTGAGGATTGAAATACGAGTGAATGGCTAGCGAACATAATCGGCTTTAAACAATAACGTTTTATAGCATTCATAATACATTACAATGTAATTTAAGTTTTCTCTAATGACGTAATAATGTTGTAGCAACCGTTTTAAGATATCGTGAGTTGTTTATTAACTGGAAATTAAATGGAAGTAAAAAGCTTAAACATAGATTACATTCTTCAAGAAATTATATAAAGGGATCCCAGACAACTTAAAGACTTATTGATTCAGCAAAAATGAAAACTAAAACGGTTTCATGCCGATATGTATATCTGAGTTAGTAACGGTTTAAATTTTATCTATTATTAACGGGATAAGCAAATTTAAATTTAGATGCTAAGCCGTAATATTTTTCGAGTATAATGTTTTCATACGTTCATCCCTCTTATATCTTGTTCCACGCGAAATGTGAAGGAAAATATCAACATTTTATCATCTGATTTTTTTCCCTATAAAATATTTACTACGCCATCGTTTCTGTGTTGCTAGGCAATTTTATATATTTGCATGGAATGAAAAAGCAATTATGAAGATTTTTGGTAGTCATAACAGCTTTTTTATGATGCTAGGATTGCATAATAGCATATCTGTGTGCATATTTAAATGGAATCTCACATCACTTCACGATGTATGTTATGTTTGTCAAGTCTAACTGAAGCCAGTAATCTATCGAGTCCTTCCCGCATATGTTTTCTTTTATTTCAGAGAATTAAACTTTGTTTTTATTATTAATATGGTACTGCAAATAGAGAACTTAAACCAAATAATTCTAATTCCATTTATTTTTGACTTAAAATTAACATACTTAATTAGAGTTTAATACGAGTTTCGGAAACTTTTAAAAGTAACCAAGTATTCTAAATTTATCTAAGCTGGTAACGGTTTGAACTTTTATTTGTTATTAACATAAGTAAATTTAAATTTAGGTTCTAAGTCGTGTTTATTTTGTCTGTATAATGTTTTCAGGCTTTCATCGCTCTGGTACCCTGTTCCAATTTGAAAATGAGGGAAAATATCGACATTTCGTTATCAGATTTTTTTCAATAAATATATTTACTACGTCATCGTTTCTGTGTTGCTAGGCAATTTTATTGGCTTGCATGGAGTAAAAAACCAATAATGAACGAGGTATCATAGGCGGTGGACCCTGATGATTCTTGAGATGAAATGACTAACTGGGAAAGGATTCTTTTTTCAATGAAAGGATCGTTCCAGACCTAAGTTTAGGGTACCTCCCTTTCATTTGCCATGTACGAGGGCCGAGGAAAACCTAGAAAAAGCCGTAATCAGTGAAGATGATTGTGTTTTTTGATTCATTGGTTTAACTTCTCAGGTCATCAACTTTCCATTCTATTCAGGACGTGAAACGGCCGACAAATTTTACTTAGAGGCCTCTTCTTTCAGGTTTAAGGTTCTTTTTCGTGCCGTAAATGTACGACACGGGACCCACGGCTTTACTTCCCTTCCGAAGGGAGTCATACTTTGGATTTTTATACCCGAAAAAACCCATTGATCCTGGCCGGGATTGAATCCACTTCTTGGGTTTAGGAGGCAAGTATGGTTACCACTACACCACCAGGACCGACGGTGGTCCAGGTAAAAAATCGAACTCTAGATTTGCTGCTCACAAGTCCGCTATCTCGGTCACACATGACGTACTGAAAAGAGCAAATTTAAACCAAACAATTGTTTTTAAATAAAACAATAATTTAAATTTGTTTTTGACTTAAAAATTAGCAAGAGTTTAGCAATAGTTTTAGAAAATTTTAAAGATCAAATATTATTCTAAATCGATGAAGTAATTAATTCACACAGTACAGCATATCGACGACACTCCTCCCCTACCAAAATACTGCTCAGCAATAACTTTCAAGAATAGGTTTATAATGTTCTTTTGTAACATTCATAACGGCCTTAAGAATTGCGTATTTTTAAAAATGGAATTAAAACACCGAAGTCAGTTATTTTTAGCTAAGATTTAGTTTCCAAAACAAAAGAAGTATCTAATATGAAAAAAAGCATTTCCAGCGTCGTTTATTTATGTTTCGAGGGTTACATTAAAAAAGGAAATTCCATTTTAATTTGAACACAGGATATTATTATAATAGTTTATGATTTTATTGCATTAGTTTATGTTTAAGAAAGGAGCAAAATGTAATTTTTTATTTTTACGAATGCAATAATTATATAACATTATAAACAATTTCATGCCCTATTTTCGTATACAAGAATTATAAAAAAACATTAATAAAATGAAATTAATATTAATGTGAATATGCCATATTCCTTCGGATATGATTTTCGCGATATTAGCGGCAGTTCAACTCCTCAGCTTGCCCTAAAATTTCTTGCGGTAAACAAACTTATGACGTCATAAGTATAATAAAAGAAGGTATTTATTTCAGAGTAATTCATTGATTGGAACCGCCACGGGTGGCCGAGGTCGTTAATGCGCGGACTCGTGAGCGGGAGGTCTGGGGTTCGAATCCCGCCAGTACCGTCCTCCCTGACTGAGGTTTTTTTCAGGTTTTCCTCAGTCCTCATAAATGGCAAATGCCGGGGAGGTACCCTAAACTTAGGACTGGAACGTTTCCTTCCTTAAATATAAATCCTTTTCCAATATATCATTTCATCTCATGTGTCATCAGCGTCCATCGCCTGTGGTGCCTCAGTAGTAAAAACGGGCGTTAAACACTATTCATTCATTCATTGATTGGATGAAGAGTAAAAACATCAAGGATACTGTAAAACTGAGAAAATAGGTGTTAGGTTAGCATTATGAAACTTTACTAATTCATCTGGTAGCTAATATTAACTTATTTATTTGTTTATTTTTAATGTATTATAAGATTGCGGAAACTGGAGAACTATCAGTTGTTGATTTGATTTATATACCGACGTTCTTTCTCATCTCAAGCCATCAGCGTCCCGTTCAATTCAGGGCGTGAAACGGCAGACAAATTTTGCTCAGAGGCCTCTTCTTTCAGGCTTGAGGTTCTTTTTCGTGCCGTAAATGTACGACACGGGACCCACGGCTTTACTTCCCTTCCGAAGGAAGTCATACTTCGGATTTTTACGCACGAAAAAATGATCGACAGCGATCTTGGGTTTACAAGGCATGCATGGTTACCACTACACCACCGGACCGACGAGGGAGAAGGAGAGAGAGATAATTGTCAGGTTGTAATGTAGTTGCAGACCTGTCGAAATCTCAATTTCTTGCATTTTTATGTCAAATACGTCTAAATTGCACTTTCCATTTTTACGTTATGAGAAGATTTGATTATTTTTTGCAAACATGTATTCTGCAATGAAGATGTATGATTTTCAATAAGTAATAAATAAATTGTTTCCTTAATATTATAGAAACATAATAAACATTTTAGTAAGTTAATTCTTATTATGATAATTTTATGCAACTACTATAAACATATAGCATTTTATTAACTGTTCTATAAAACATTGAAATCTGTTTATAATTCTGGGAAAGTTCCCTCAATGTTTTCTCTCCCTTGCTTTTCTAGTTCTTTTTAATGTTATTTACAGATATATTTGAGTAATATCCTGCGAAATATAAGACATTAAAAAATGTATACTTTTGAGAGAACTTTGGTATTCAGGGGAGCGGAACTATAGGTGGATGTTATCACAGGACACAGAGGAGAGAAGCACCGCTGCAAGTGCGGTAGTCTGGAGCCAGCACGGAGGCCCGAAATAGCTCTCACATCTAAGTTTTATGTCTCGCTTGTGTGACAGCTGTTGGGGCATCACCTAAAATATTCCCGCGAACCGAGCAAAAGAAACTTCTGTGAGAGAAGATGGAGGAGGTGACAGGCGAAAAGATATGGGCCAAGTCCCAAATAATGTTCTGCCGTGCTGATAAGACGAGAGCAAGCGTCGGGAGTGAAGCGGAAATGGCTTTCTTTTTTGAATGCAACAAAGGAAATGAATGGACGAGACACAATGAGATGGCCGGGAAGAAAAAAAGGAGGGAAAATTTTCATTTTATACTTTTTTTTTTTTCCAGCATGATGGAAAAAGTTGTTTTAAATGATGACAAAACATATGAAGTGTGAAGAGCAGATTGCTACTTTAAATTAAAGAAAAAACTGCTGCTTTTGTTTGGAGTGGATGATAACATGATATTGAAGCTGAACAAAATACAAGAGCCGTTCCAAAAGTATACTTTCATCATCTGTAAAAATGGAGATGTACTGATTGAAATTGTAGCGAAGTTTTTGTTCAGGTTCAGTTGGCAATGCTGTAGCATTTGGTAGTACTTTGTACTGTGCAGTGATAAAAGGCGGGACAAACGTAAGTGACCTCGCCCCATCCAAACGAGTTCCGAGCGTCTATTGTTATTTCTTTCAACAACGGCTATGAGATACTTGGTAATTGTCCAATGTTGCCACTGTTACCTTCGTACATCAAAGACAGCGCAGAAGCTGACTTCTTCGTTATTATTATGTAATTATTAGTATCTGAAACAGTCTCACTTACTAAATAATGAATAAAGAATTAATTATTTACTCTCATTTCTACACTGGATCTCTGTTAAACATTTGCTGAAAGAGATTGCAGATACGTGACAACATTGTTTTCCGGAGCAACACATTTCTCACGTGTAGCATAACAAGGTAAGCAGCAGCAGGGAAAAGGGCTATCAAGGCTTGTCCCGTACTATTGCGCAACCTTTCTGGCGTATAGACCAGCCCTATGATTTCATCGTTTCCATGATTTGCTGATATGCAAATGTGCGTGCTCAGAGGTGGAATGCATTATTTATTTATTTATTTATTTTTAGTAATTACTGCATTGCTAATTCGCGATGAAAGGCAATACAGCATATTATAAAATAAATATCCTGACGAAGCTCTTAGAGGGCCAGTTGACAGTTGGGCTGCTTCTGTCAGTCAACCTGTCGAGCTAACCTACTGTCTTTGGTTATCAGAGCATATTGTTTCTATTTTCCTCTGAAAGACAAGAAACAGAGCACTAGAGTCTAGCGAAAGCAAGTGCGGACTGAAGTGCGAGGCGGGTTGAACTGTTTACGAGGGTATGTGGTATTCCCATGCTGCCACATGAGAGGACCTGTTATACTCATATTTGCATTCTCACTGGGCTTCTAACCATAAGCGAGTATTTGACAACACTGTTTATTTTTATCGGCACTAGCGTGCATGAACATGGTGAGAAGGGCTTGCCAACTTCTGATCATCCTTAACTTTACCCAGAACAAAGTGCAGTTTCTAAGGGAAGGAAAAACTTTTAAGTTTCATCCTGCACATTTAGTTGACTATTGTAACGTATATGTGCTGACATAATAAGAGTTATCCGTTATTTTACCCCCACCGATGACCGAGGTCGTTAAGGCGCGGACTCGTGAGCGGGAGATCTGGGGTTCGATTCGCACCAGGACATTCTCCCTGACTGCTTTTTTTTTTTTCAGGTTTTCCTCAGTTCTCATAAATGGCAAATGCCGGGGAGGTACTCTAAATTTAGGCCTGGAGTGCTTCCTTCCTTATTAAAAAAAAATCTCATGTACCATCAGTGTCCACTAACCTTAGTACCTCAGTAGCAATCCGTTCGTTATGTGAATTCGAAGTCTTTATTAGTAACATTACGTAACTCATTTAATGCACTCTTTAATTATTATAATTTTTTCATTCACTGTGCCTCGACATCTAAATAAATCACTTGTGACAGTGCACGTTCCTCAGCATGAAAATATGCATAATGTTACCCAATATTTATATATATTTAAAAATGAACTGTCATACAATGTTAACTGATTCAGTATGGCGTACAAAGCCGTTCAGCTGTTGCATCTTCATCCATGTAAAATTATTGCTGTATTTGAAATAAAACTCGTAGAGGCGCTGGAATAAAATTGTAGCGAATATCTGAATATATTTTCAAAAGTATTCAGGCATGTCTAACAGCGGAGGGCGGCCACTTCGAGCATCTTGCTATGATGTTGACTGCAATATTAATTACTGTTTACTATAACGAAAGAAACAATAACTGCACGCTATGAGTTCCGACTGCACAACACAATTCTTTCGGAAGCTGGCTAAACGTTACACAGTAACTTCCCTTCTGTTAAACTAGTTTCCAATTGTGTAACGGAATATGCACCATGCATAACGAGCAATTTTTGTATACAACTGATAACAGCAGTGTTAGCTTTAAAGGTAAGGTGTTCATAAAATTAAAAAAAAAAATAATTAAATAATAAACGTATTGAATAGTCAATTCATTTACCTATTTAGACTAAAATTATAATACCATACAGAGGGATTTATCTACTGAAAAATATTTATCGTTATAACTATCTCTGTGAAATAATAAATAGAATTTTTAAAAGAAATGCAACACCATCTTCACACTGAGACTTTATAAAGACGACAGTACCAACAAGCCATAAATAGAGGTGACGTATGAACTGTAAAAAAGACAAGAATCAAGCATACAAGTAGCTGTGATGAGATTTCTATGCATACGCAGACCACAAAGGCAATCAGAACTGAATCAAAATACAATTGATACCAATATCTACACAGAATGGACGATTCATAAACCATCAAGTGCAAGAGAAGTACAAAAGCAAGAAAACGTGGTCTGGTCAGTTTCAATCCCCAATCATGAACTCATGAATTCATCTGGTAATGGATGCATACTAATTCTGGATGTGATTAGTGGATATTACATCAATCTTTTTACAGAAACTGTTGCTCTCTCTCTCTTTTTACAAAACGGATTATTTTTGGGATAGCTTGGAAACTAACAGCTGTGCTTGCGTCATTGCATGAGTATGTTGGTCAAAATGGTCTCGTATCTCTTTCAGTCACGTTCCTTTCAAAGTGACAATGTGACGTCATAAAATCGCCCATACCACGATGGAACCTCCACCATGCTTCAGTTGGAAGAAGAGAGTTCTGCGGTGTTCTCCGCTTGGGGAATAGTGTGAAGGATCCGACCACTTTACACTTTTCTATTGATCAGTAAGCCGGGCTGCTGTCTGCTTTTTGTATTCACCTGGGTTACAAGGAGTTCAGCTCTGTCATGAATATTTTGTTAATACAGCTCCTTCCTTACTTTTAGTAGAAACTGAGTTCTCTTGAGCAGTGCTTATGTTTAGTAGTCGATTTCTTCTCATCTTTTTATTAATTCAAAAATATTTAACACAAGTCTTCGAGAAGCAGCTTGAAAATCTTTTTCATCATTTTCTAACATTAGAGTGGGATGTTTTTATTTCAGACAGGCTGTCAAACAACTCCTCAGTAGAAAATTTTCTCTCAGAATTTGCTAAAGATGCTGTAATCTTACCCTAAAGTTCTTAAAGAGGGATTTGTGTTGGTGAACAGTGCTCACCGTAGTTTTTTAAA
This sequence comes from Metallyticus violacea, assembly GCA_030762175.1. Classification (NCBI taxonomy): domain Eukaryota; kingdom Metazoa; phylum Arthropoda; class Insecta; order Mantodea; family Metallyticidae; genus Metallyticus; species Metallyticus violacea. The sequence goes on from CM060837.1 coordinate 61,786,320, forward strand.
GTTGGGAAGACACGTGTAAGTTGATGAATTTCTGTTAACCTTTTTCAGTTCACGTCTTCAGATCTGTTTTTCTAACCTCAGTGGAAGCTTTTAACGGATTTAACGAGGGCCATCCAATTTTCAGAATTTTGGCAAATGTTAATTATTTTCAAAAGCATTATTTTAGTGCATGTAAAACATCTCCATAAACGACTTCTAAAAATTTCAGTTCAAAATATTAATTAATAACAGAAAATTTTCCTTATGTGAGGAAAAATTAAACTTATGGGGAAATGAAAAGAGAAATGTTCATACTTTCATACAAGACAATAATCCAAAAATGGAATTTTTGACCCAAAACCCATTTTGTACCCCCTTAATTAGACTGAGATTAGATAGCTAGCTTTGCTTTTATTCCATTTTATTCTAACAACATGTTTGTTGTGAATATAAAATAATAATCTGGGGGCCCTGTGTTCGAATCCCAGTCAGGTCAAGCTGTCTGGGTAAAGTTTTTTTTCCTGAGTGTTTTTCTTACGCTGAAAAGATGAATGCTAAGTAGCTTTAAGGTGCCAAAGACTCCGAACTTATTTTCACTATCATTAATTCATTTCACTTCATTCAGACTTACCCCCCCCCCCTACAGTATTCATGTCCATCCGTGTGTAGGGCATAAGTTGGAAAAGAACAATCAGGTTTGACAATTTTTGGGTCAGGCTGAAGAGCCGTGGTTCAAATCCAGGCCGTGACCCGATTTTTTAAAGTTTTAATCTTCATTTCCAATAATAACAATAATAATAATTTCATAATTATTGTTTATGATAAAATAAACGTTTTTGAAGTGCACTGCATGTTAACGTAAATCATTAAATAAAAATACATTGTCGCTTATTAGCATATCAACTTATATATTACTATTTCTACTAAAAATAGATTAAAGTGAATGGTGAGGAATAGCATTTTTGAACTTTCAGACTGAAAATGTAAGTTAGAAACCTATTCTCTGACTCTCGGTTTCCCATTTAAAATTTCTTGCCTTAAAATCCCTCTCAGTATATAGGGTGCAACTTTTGTTGTTCATTAATGATCTCTGTATATTCATATAACGGAAAAGAATCAAAATACGAATAAAACGAAGTGAATGGGCTGGAGCATAAGAAAAGATAAATAGAAGAAAGGAAAAGATGTAGGTAAATAGAAATAAACTGGTAACGAAATAAGTATAGGAAAGAAAGAAGGAGAGGAAAATATTAGTAAAATGAAACGTGGAGATTTTTACCGGAAAATACATCTCACACTATATCTGAAAGACTCCTGAGGACTGCCTCATGCCAAAGGAAAAGCAAAGAAATTCTTGAAAGGACGCGGCCAGCGTTGTGACGGTTCGTTGGATGGAAACCCGACAAAATTGGCTTTCTCCATCAGAAGTTCGGCTCGCGCTGGACAATCGAAATGTATGTGCTGCAGTAGAGATAAGAAAGAAACCCTGCAGCCTCCCGATATCTGATATTTGTACTTTTGTAGTGCTCGACATGTCAAACGTCACGAAAATAACGCCGTGCTGTTAACTAAAGAAACGAGTCGAAAGCAAACGTATGAGATAGAAAAAGAAAGCGGTAAATGATTTAAGGATAGGAGTAAAATAGAGTTAAATGCAGCTCTGATTTTTATTTAGTATCAAATTGAGAAATATATACATAAATAATGAAACATGCAATTAAATACGAAATATGATGAATCAAATAAATGCTCAATTTACAATAAATAACTAGCTAATTACATAAAAACTCGGGTTCTAATAATTATAAATGGAACAAATCAGCTAATTTTATTCACAAGTTATGCTCCATATATATTGCTCTTATTACTTCAAGCTCACCCATTTCACTTTCACAATTTTAATAATTTTTTCTGAGTATATGTACACGTATAATATTTCACAAGCTAATACTAAATATACGAATTATACCGTCAGATTTTAACTCCTCATTCATAGCAACTAATGTGTTTATTGCTTTAACTTGCACTAGTTTCATTATAGAACCCTTTTCACTTGAAGTTAAGAGTTAACTTTGATCTTCAGTACATAGACGCCAGAGCCTGACTACTATATTTTCTGCCAACTATTCAAAATTTATAGGATTGTTGCTTCTTCCCCATGCTTCATCCACTGACCACGTCATTTGCGTAGGCTATGTCCTCTTCTTCCACAAGTGTAAAGGTGTGGATAAACATATCACATGTTTATGTCTTCCTACTTGACGGTATACTTTAGGTTTATAATTTAGTAAGATTTTTGTTACCCGTTCCTCTTTCATTCATAATGTATGCTGATAACATTTATATTTGTTTTCATTATTTTTTTCATTTAGGTTTTATATATATATATTTAACTGTTTTCGAATTTCTTCATTTCTTTGTTTAAATAAGATAGTAACTCCAGCTACTGTTCTTAAAAACTCATATTTGCAGTTTCTATTCTTTTTCTGTAGGTCCTATTCCTAGTCCAGTTTTCACTCCTCTGTGTGTCATTACTTGTAGAATTTCTTTTGTGTTGTTTTTGACGTCTTATTCTTTAATCTTCTCCTTGTTGTTAATTTATATTAATTTATTTCGTTTTATATTCATTTTCTTAATTTTTACTATTTAATATACATATATTAAAGTCTAGATGATTAAAACTACAGATTTATTCTATTATTTCTTCATTGATAACTAACTTACCTCTTACATGATTGCTGGCTTTAAAAACTATTGATTTTGTCTTGGTTGTTGAAGTCTTTAAGTCGGTCCTGCCATACTTGCCTCCTAAACCCAAGATCGCGGGTTCGAACCCGGCCAGGACCGATGGATTTTTTCGGGGCGTAAAAATCCTAAGTATGGCTTCCTTCGGAAGGGAAGTAAAGCCGTGGGTCCCGTGTCGTATATTTACGGCACGTAAAAGAACCTCAAGCCTGAAAGAGAGGCCTCTGAGCAAAATTTGTCGGTCGTTTCACGTCCTGAGTTGAATGGGGCGCTGATGACCTGAGTTGTTGAAGAGCGTCCATAAATAAATCAATCAAAAAAAAAAGTCATTAAATTGTATGCCTCCACGATATCTTTCAGATTATTAACATTTCTCTGTAGATCTTCTGTTGTTTCATCAAGAATGACCTGAACGTCAGCAAATAACGTTGTTTGCAACTTATGTCTATCAATTTGAATGGCCGCAGTAGAATATTTTGTCCACTCTTTAAGTGTTTCGTGGCAATAAAGGGCATCTCTGTTTAACGCCTTGGTTTATTTCTTCTGCTTTGTTTCCAATTCTAATTCCATTGTCAATCTTAATTTCGGTACTTTTCTGAATTACCATAATGAAATTACTCGGATATCCTGCGTTACAGAACCCTCTCAAATCTTTTTCATAATTTAAAAATAATTTGCAAACTGCCAAATTAAATTCCCTTTCTCTTCTGTATTAATTGTTCCACCGTAAATATATAATCTATTCAATTTAAGAGAGTTTCTTTATTATATTATATAGCAGTTTCAGGTTTTAATATAACCGCCACGGGTGGCCGAGGTCGTTAAGGAGCGGACTCGTGAGCGGGAGGTCTGGGGTTCGAAACCCCTTAGGTCCGTTCTCCCTGAATGGGGTTTTTCCAGGTTTTCCTCAGCCCTAATAAATGGCAAATGCCGGGAAGGTACCCTAAAATTAGGCCTAAAACACTTCCTTCCTTTAAAAACATCCTTTTCCAGTTTATCATTTCATCTCATTTATTATCAGTGTCCATCGCCTGTGGTGCCTCAGTAGTAAAAAACGGGCGTAAAACACTACTCAAAAAAGTTTAAATATCTGTAACTGCAAATCAAGCACATCTTATATTAATATTTAATGTCACTTTCTTATTATACTTTGCTTATAGATTTCTTGGTTGTTGTAATTAAAGCAAACACGTGGTGCTATTAATCTTTATGTTACATTTTATTGTGTTCAGACTTAAAATTTTTTGAATTGTGAATGCCTACCACGATGTTCACTGCACATACGTTTGATTATTTCCTTATTGTAATAAATTTATCTTTTGCATAATTCTTCTACCTTAAAAGAAATTATATTTCCTAGCCACATTTAGGGCGGCTGCCATAAAGCATTTTCTATATTTGAGTCGATGTGCAGGCATCAATGGAAGGATGCCGTACAGCACTTTGTATTAATGTTAAAGAAGGAAAGAAGTGCAGTGCATGCGGAAGACTGTAAAAATATCAAGTAAAGTATGAATTATAATTGATTTTTAATGGAAAGTTATAAAAATATCAAGTAAAGTATGAATTTAAATTGATTTTTAATGATGCTATGGCAAATTAAAACATTGTCATATGAAAACCTGAAACATTTCTTCAAAATCATAATATTTTATGATGAAAGCTTTGAAAACTCCTATTTTTGCAACTTATTTCGAGAACTACAATTAAGCACAAGAGAAACTTCACAAACGGCTGCACAGAGGGAGAACTCAAAAGGTTAAAAAGAAGGCGGAATCATCCTCTATTAGTCACGAGTACTCACACGTGCCTCGTGACGCAAAACTCTCGTATAAAGGCACTAATTTTTCAATAAGCAAAGCGTCGCATAGCAACGCTAGCAATCAGTGGAATGGATGGATACTGCAGGAGACTTTAAAAAGGACCGGTATGAGATGCAGACAATAAAGTACAAAAACAAAGGAGACGGAACAAGGCATTAAAACTGCGCTTGGTCTGCGCATCTCCTTTTTTTAACACTTAGAGACTCGCACTTGAATACATTTCTTGCCTTTTGCATACCTGTCTGGAATATTGCAAATGACGTATTTCATACGACCTTATCTCGAGTAGTCCTCTCATATGTGAACGAGGATTTCCTTCCATGATAAAATGGAAAAAGAAGTACAAAGAAGGACCTCATTAACCTGGAGAGCATTTTGGGCTCTTGAGTTAGACCAAACACTAACAAAGAAAATCAGATTCCAGACGCTCGAAACCTTTATACCCTGTATTACTATATGGGGACTTGAACTTTATTTACATATGTGAAATGTTTACTTCCTGTACTCTTGGAGATGTAGCAAGAAATTCTCCCCTATAATATCTGTATGATTATTTGTAAGTAGAAAGCTTAATATGTGCCCTTTCTACAGAAATCTTACCGGGGATTCCGCATATCTCTGGAGGTCAACCAGTTTCCACTTTGACTGTCTACCCTCGAATTATTTATTGCACTTTTTATTGTTTAGTTGTATAATTCTGTACTGAGCACGAGGTTTGACCTAATGAACACTCAATAGTGTTATTTCTCTCTATTTAAAGTAACTCTCGCACCTGGAAAGGATTGAACAATTGCGCGACACTTGTATGATTTACCGATGATCGGGTGCAATCTATGGCCAAGGATAAACATCAGTGGGAAACACTGCACAGTTTCTAGGCCAAAGTATTTACCATCATGAACTCTGCTTTTAGAAGGCTTGAGAAGGGTTACCATGGTAAACGAATTCTCATCCTCTCAGACATTCAAAATACTTTAACTGCGCTTTCTCTGACCAGGTATAACTTCTAGACTGGTATGGGAACGCCTCAATGCCAAAACTGCCCTGGCGTCTCTCAACAGACTTGAACTGCAGTGGGTGCCAAGGCACTGGGGCATTTACGGAAATGAAAAATCAGACCAGCTGGCCAAAAAGTTTCTAAAACGCCTTATGTAGGCCCTGAACCATTGCTTGGAAGTAGTACATGTACTGAGGGTAAGGGAAAGACACTATAAACTAAGGTGGCAAACCTATCCTGGACAAAAACAAGCTAGGAGATTGGTCCTAGGTCCAAGTAACACACTTTCCACATCTCTCCTTAAACACAAGAGGAATAAGGAAAGTAATTGCGTTAATTACTGAACATGGTCACATCAAGAAACATCTCCGTAAAGGTGGGTCTTTATAAAGTTGAACACATTTGTAGAATGTGTAAACAGGACGAGGAAACTGCCTCTGAGTGTCCATTCCTGTTAAGGAAGAGATATCTTTTTCTATAACCAGGGGAGACCTAGAAATGAACGCTGATATTGAAACCAAAATACTGCTACTTGTTCAAGGAACAGATTTTGGGAAACAATGAAGGCGTTTCTTCCAATGGGGTTGCACGATAAGGCTTTTAGGTTAACGTGCGGGATATGGACAAAACTCCAATAAACTACTTGTTATGTTTTCCTACTATTTAGTTGTACCCCTGGCAGATTTCTAGTTGATCAGGTTCTTCTCTTGAAGACTGAGCTTTTAACAGCTCCCTGGAAGAAGCTCTGTTCAACCATTGGATGAATATGTTCAATTTTTGTATCAGCCTGGTGTCACTGGGAGCTAGGTATGAAGGTGAAGCAGGATATTCGAGCAATTTAAACCGTGGTTAATGAATAATTGCAGGTCTTGCAACACAAGACTCATAGCTTGAAGCAGTACCCTGAACAAAGAGCACACATCTCGCCTCAACTTCCCGCTTCGTTTCTCCTTGATTGCAGTGTGAAATTAAATTTACGTAATAACGGTCTGTTAATGCGACTTCTCTCTGCAAATAATCAACCAGAATAACAAGTGTGCACCCTCTTTCCCCGCAAATGAAGACAGCATGATCTTGCGCACTGATGTCTGCGCTCTGGATTTTTTAGAGGATTGATATTCCTTATGTAGCGATTTCTTATGTCGCAAATCTGTTAAGAAATTTCTTATTGCCGTAGTTGTCGCTTTCAAATGTCTCTCGACGGTTTTTGAGTAGGTGACAGAAGTTAATTTTTTAAACTTTGTTTCTTTATTTATACACTACGGTATGAAATACTTGTTTTTTCTACTACAGGCTCGCCATGTCCTGTTCAATTCCGTTCCCGTAAAACACAGTGGCGAAGGTTCGTAGTGTGTTATCGATCGATGTGGCGATGTTTGTGACTAGAGCTCAGAATGTTTAGGTAATATTATCCTAAAACATTTACATAAATATGTAATAGCTACCTTAAAATATGTACTAAATATATAATATCAGAGTTGCACAGTGACTTAAAAGTATTCTAAAATGGTTTTATTTGAAGTAAGTTAAAAAGGATTGATTTAACACAAATTACACATTTAAATACGTAAAGTTAATCAAAGCATGAAACACAATATGTCAATGATATTTCTCCATGTTTTCATGAGTTATGTTCTGTCGGCAATCGTTAAGCATGTTCTTATATAGTGGAAAGGACCTCTTAACATCACACGACGTCACTGGTGGTATTTCAGCACCTGGGGTGTGGTTGCTGCGATCACGGTTTCATACATTTCTTTATAAAACTTTATTTTTGTTGTGAACCACATCTGTGTGTTCTGTCCCAATTTAGATTTCATTGTACAACTTACTTTTTTGTCACACACTTTTCCATCTTTGATAAAAGCATCGTCAATAGTTATTCCGAATCATAGTTTGACGGCTAAAGAACTTACGATTGAAGTTATTGTTTTCTATGGAAAAGTTATGGTCATCTCATCATTTACCAGAATGTTACGTACAACTGTAACTGAGTGATACTACAGCGATGTCCTGAAAACTCTGCACGTTTCCGTGCATCAAGCTGAATGCTGCACCACGATAATGCATGGCGGCATATCGCAAATGTTTTTGATGAATATCATACAAAAATCCATGTAAAGCGTGTCCTTCACCCTCCGTACAGTCCAGATTTAGGCCAATGTATTGTTCTTTGTTTTTCTTTTCCCTAAATTGAAAAAAAAAAAATCAGCTTCTGTGAGGCATTTTCTATCATCAGAGGCAGTAGGAAGTTTGCGGGCGCGATTCTGAAGGACCTGATACAGTAGCATGTCTTCGAAGACCGGCAGAAACGCTGAGATAGGCCCATTGCATTCAACGGGGACTACTTTGAGAAAAATAGTCAAAATTATGAGGATGAGTAAAGGTGTGTTGTCACAAAAAAGTTATGGCCACTCTTTATTGAATTGTCCCTCTTATTTAAAACAACATTTTGCAAAAACCTACTCCTGAAACCATCACTCCGTCAGTATGCGTTCTGTTAGAACAGTAGAACGTCTTGTTTATCCGAAAGGCGAGCGTAACTGCCTTGCTGACGTCATTCCTCATCCTCTGCTCTTTTATCACGCGGCGCAAACTGCCGTCTACAATCCATTTGCACCTAACTTAACGCAAGATCCGGACTGTAGCTATCACAACTCTAAATTGTTGTCCGCCACTTAGAAGGGAAGCAACGCGGGTTGCAAATCTCTAATTTGACTAGGCGTTTGCCACCGCTGTTCTACATAGTAGAGCAAACTTTTTCATGTTTCCATCTGCTGTGACAAGTTTAAAGATCACCGCCACTCCCTTTGCTGTATACGCCTCGTTTTCCTAAAAATTCCTGCTTATTTCAATATTAGTTAGACATAACTTTTCTCAAAACTCAAGAAACACCTTCAGCATTTTATTAACATTGTTTAGGCTTATAAAGAATTGGTTTAGCCCTTTTAGATTTTACATTTTTCTTAAATTTTACAAACATTTGCATTAAAATAAAATAAGTTGCAAACAAATTACAACTACAAAATTATCTTCCTAGATATGTTGAAGGTTTTCTGCACATTAATTAAAGAACTTTCTAATTACCTGTTGTGAAATATTTCCTAGGGTCCAACACATTTTTAGAGTCACACAACATAAACTCATGGGAACTTGCTTCAGAAATACCGCAGTCTTCGGTTCCCACAGTGATTCTTCACTTGTTTCATCTCCTTGAAGAGCTGCTTTTGTGATTTTCATCTTCGTTTATCGTGTACCTTCGTGCAGAGAGTTGAAGAGAGCACATCCCCCTACAAACCCTGGTGCTTCCTTCCTCGTTACTGCTACAACACTTTTCATTGTTTCGTTTAGTGGAAGAGATTCACCCTCCAGGTAGTCAAGTAGCAGTTGCTTTGATGAATTCAAGGGAAGCGATGCTTTCGTTATTTTGAAGAGCTTCGGCGTGTTAAATTTATCTATTTGTATTTTCTCGTAATAATGGGGGTAGTAGAGCACGGCTGATAACCATGTTCCGCTCTGGAGGAATCTTTATCTCTGAATGTTTGATTGATTGATTGATTGATTTATTTATGGACGCTCTTTAACATCTCAGGTCATCAGCGTCCCATTCAACTCAGGGCGTGAAACGGCCGACAAATTTTGTTCAGAGGCCTCTCTTTCAGGCTTGAGGTTCTTTATCGTGCCGTAAATGTACGACACGGGACCCACGGCTTTACTTCCCTTCCGAAGGAAGCCATACTTAGGATTTTTACGCCCGAAAAAATCCATCGGTCCTAGCCGGGTTCGAACCCGCGTTTTGGGCGTAGGAGGCAAGTATGGTAACCACTACACCACCAGGACCGACATCTCTGAATGTGAGAAGGCGATTTAAGAAAACTTTCTTGACAATTGAAACTGGTTTACTCCTGGAAAACTGTACGTCATATTAGCATAGAAACTGTCCTGCTGAAACCAGCACGCTGCACATCACTAAAGAGGAGAACTGTTTAGCCACAAGATACGAAGATTTTCTTAAGTGCTGTGATTTGTTTTCTCTACTTCTTTACGACCGACTTGATGCGGTTTTCCCGGTTCTGTTTGGATCCAGCTAACCGATTATTATTTTTTTTAATGGTGTTTAACGCCCGTTTTATCTACTGAGGCATCGCAGACGGTGGAACCGTCATGGGTGGCCGAGGTCGTGACCGGGAGGTCTGGGGTTGAATCCCGCTTGGACCGATCTCCATGACAGAGGTTTTTTCAGGTTTTCCTCAGTCCTCATAAATAACAAATGCCAGGGAGGTACCCTAAACTTAGGACTGGAACGTTTCCTTCTTTAAAAAAATTCTTTCCCAATTTATCATTTCATTTCATGTATCATCAGTGTCGACCGTCTTTGGTGCCTCAGTAGTAAAAACGGGCGTTAAACACTATTAACCAAAAGCGCTGGTTGGGAGGCCCGGGTTTGATTCCCGGTACCTGTTTGGAATTTTTCGAAGTTAGGAAGATCTGGAACGGAGACCACCCAGTCTCGTGAGGACCATTGGGAAGCTGCCTGGTTGGGAGGTGGCGATCTTTCATCTAGTAAGCTGCGATATAGATGCGGTGTGCTGATCACATACCCCCTCCCCTGCAATACTGCACTCTACCGGTGATATCACGTGATGAAGGTAGAAGACGCAGCAGTTGTCGTGGTAAGCCGAAGACCCACATGGGGCTATAGATAAACCAGGCCTAGAAGAAGAATACCACACAACAATGCCATAACTTATTTCATTTTGTTAATTAATAAGGCCATAATTTGAATGTTTTTATATCCTTTTTAGTTTACGCAGCTCCTGCGTGATCAACTTTTTTTTTGCCTTGAATCTTAAACCTTAAGCAATTCATACGCCTTGTGTCATGAAGTAAAATATTAGCTCAACGATTTAAGGGTGGAGCATTGATTACTAACCTTCAATTTTCTATGTATGTTGCATAGCGTCTATTATCTGGACCGATAATGCAACTCTTATCTACTGACTAAGCCACTGTATTTTTGCAAGAGGAAAACACATTCTACTTTGCTGAGTTCTGCATTGCAGTAAAACTGCGGCTTCTACTTTTAACTATTTAAGCAAAATGTTGATTTAAAAGTCTCTTTTTTGTTTCTGGAGACAATTATTCGCGGTTGCAAGTAGAACTGCATGGTGGGTTTTCTGTAATAATATTTGAAAGCCTTATTCTGAAGCAAAACCGGAATAAAAAAGCGCGACGTCTGATGTTTTCAGTAAAAGCAGGCAAGCCATGTTCCATTTCGTCTCACAGCGTATTCAAGTTACGGAACCTGGTGGTGCTCTCTGGGATTTCATTGCCAGCTAACAGAATGATTCGATGTTTATCATGTAAATTTATGCAATTAAAAGTCGCAAGGCTCTCCATAAGCGAGTAAGTCAAATCATGAAATCTTTTTCATATTTATAAACGCAGCTCTTTTTTTTTTTTTCGAATAGGGAAAATTGTATATAATTCTACTTTAGTTCCAAGCTTATTCATAAAAAACGTGTACTAATTCGCCACAGCTCTTAATCAAGACGCTGTATACCATAAAAAACATGAACAGAACAAAAGGTTTCCATTATTTTCTCCTGTACACAAATAAAAGATAAAAAGAGAAAAATTTGTAACGTCGATGCTTCTCCGCATATTTTCAAATACAATACAGCTGTCATTCTAATTTTACGAGTTTAGGTTTCTAGGTATGATAAAGAAAAAAAATATATTTCACTATTCAATATAGTTACCTTATTGCAATTCACAGTCTCCTTTGCAACAAGAGCTGTGTGCACAGGCGCGTTGTCGTGAAGAAAGCGCACACCACCATTCAGCTTTCCTCGCCTTTTCTCTTTGATGGAAGTACAAAGTCTGTGCAGTAGGCCAGCATAGTACTCCCCATTTACTGCGGTGTTCCTCTCCTTGAAGTTAATGAAGAGTATTCCTTCACAGGGCCAAAATATTGTGGCCACGATCTTCTTGGTTGACTGAGTGACCTTGGCCTTTAGAGGCTGCGCTTCGCCAGGTTTACGCCATTCCATTGATTCTCTTTTGGACATGGAATTATAGTAGACAACCATAGTTTCATCACCTGTAATAATGGTTTGCAGAACTTCTCTCTCGTTGCCTCGGCAGAGCTCCAAAAATGCCTGACAACAGATGACTCGTTGCTGCATTTGGACTGGGGAAAGAAGTCTAGGCATCTATCTAGCACTAATCCTATTCATGTTTAAATGTTCATGAATAATTCTAAGGACTGTTGCTTTAGACAGGCCAAACCTTGCTGCTATTTCTGTGAGCCGCCGGTGTTCCATAATTTCTCCTTTCACAAAGAACGATATTTTCAGGATTGAGCACCTCCAAGGGCCGGCCTGCACGCTCTTCGTCTTCAATGCTTTCTCGACTTATTTGAAAAACTTTTGGCTCATTCTTTTACGTTAGAATATGAGGGGGTGCTTCCCCATATACACCGTCGAATAGCTGTTTGATTTCATTTGGAGTAAGCCCTTCTTTTGTGAAGAACTAGCAGCTCGATACTCCCTTTTGAACAAGTCACAATCTTATACACATAGCCTTCTTTATGCAACTATATCTGAACAAGTGAATACAGCAGGTGGAAGTTACAGCTGCAATTATTTACTTAACAGATAAATGACACCAGATACGTGTTTTGTGGAGGCGATAATCCTTATCGGCGAGGCCGGAAAATTATGGACCTTCCCTCGTCAAGAGTGGAATCTGTTCACCAAAAAGAGTTTATTACGCCCCCCTCCCTGAAAGTTGACTGCGTTAATACTATGAGGGCTGTTCGATAAAGAATTGCCATATTTTATTTTATTTTTTTTTTTACGAGAACATACCTTTACTCATCCATATAATTTGGACGCTCTTTCTCAAATTAGCCCCCGTTGAATGCAAATCACCTGTCTCAGCGTTTCTTCCAGTCTTCGAAAACATGCTGGAAGCAGTTTTGTCAGGTCTTTCAGAATTGTTTCTGCAGCCTTTGATAGAAAATGCCTTCCACAAAGATGTTTTTTTTTCCCCTTTCAATTTCGGATTCACGCGGGGCTAAATTTGGATTATAGGAAGGTGAGGGAACACAGTTCGCATTGATGTTTTCAAGATATTCAGCAACAACATTTGTTATGTACCTATGCTCGTGCATTAGCGTAGTACAGCTTCCGCTTGTTTCATGAAAATTATACTTTTTGCGTGTAATGTGGGCTTGTAGAGTTTCCAGGACATCTCTGTGGTGTTGCCCAGTCACAAATCAGTGTACCTATGATGATGGTAAACATTTCTTGAATATCGAAAAATGAGCTGGCCATAAATTTCTCAGCAGAAGCAACCACTTTTACTTTATATATATATATAAATTGATGATGGTAGACACTTTCATACAGAGCTTTGCCGTTTACTTTCAGGATCGAGATAATATAACCAAGTTTCATCAGTAGTGAAAAAAACTCCGCGTCTTCCTGTAACGTCTTCTGTCAATGCATACAGATCTACACGCGAACGTTCTTTGTTCATGGATCAGCAGTGTTTGCAACCCACCGTTCACAAACACGTCTCATGTGCAACGTTTCAGTTACCAACGGGTAGGTGGCACCCAGTGAAATTTTCATAATTTCTGCAAAGGTTCTTAATGTTATTTATGATACTGTCTCACAATGATAGTGGCAGTGTTAATTAAGAGCACAAATTAAATCGGCGGGTCCATCTTCCTTTGAACTTGTCTCCCCTTTTAAACCATTTTTAAGTTATGCTTTAGGAAAGAAAAATAATTCCGCAAGGCTGCTGAAATATTGCACAGGTCTCAGTTGAAGATTTGTTAAAAACAGAATTTCAGAGCAGCGTATGTTCGTCGCGTGTCACCTACCACTATGTATAAAGAACTGAACATGTATCAACTTGCACACCTCTAACAAGTGGTACCGAAAGTGACAACAATAAAAATAGACCATGCATTAGCATTAAGCTAATAAAATAATTGTAAAGTTAACTTTTAACGCGAAAATCTAAGCCTGCAAAAATTAGGTTGATTTTTATTGAACAGCCCTCGTATATAATAATAATAATAATAATAATAATAATAATAATAATAATAATAATAATAATAATAATAATAATAATACATTTATTTATTTTATCTGACGAAGATAATGCCATAAGGTCTTCTCTTTTACATCATCAGGAACGTTAATATATGAAATAATATCTATAGTTAATGACATTAACAATTTTTGTTTTGTACTTGAGTGAGACATTCTCCAAAATAATAATAATAATAATAATAATAATAATAATTGAGCAAATTGAGCAATATTCTAAATTATCGTGGTGACCAGCAGTCCTGGATATGAGACGGTTTCATTTACTAGTAGCAATAACTGTGAAACATGAAGAAAACTATAAGGATATATCGAGAATGGAACTGCAATTCGATCAGGTGTTTTTTATTGTGATGAGAAGGCAAGGGTCAGAACATAGTGAGGAGTACACAAGTACACAAGTACAACTTCCTTCTAGCGCCCACGAGAAGTCAAGATAAGAAACAATTCGAAAGCTGGAGTGGTATGAACTGATTTAGCAAGGTTGGATATGTAACGAATGCATGCATCTTGAATAGATTGTGGTCTTTGACCAAGAGTGGTGATGATGGCAGTTAACAAAAGGTCGCAATTAACGAAATGTGGCATATTCAATGGTTTTTTTTTATACTGAATCCTATAAAATAATTAAATCATTGTTATGTATTGCAATGTCAATTCAAAAATATATTTTTGTAAATGAATGAATTCAATAATATAATGACATTTATGTATCAACAGTGAGCTATATATATTATACTGAGAGAGGTTGCTCAAACGTTAAGTCTGAGGTTCTGGGTTCAAATTCCTTTAGGACAGACATCGTGAACTTGGATTTACGTGGTTCTATCAGGTCACTTACGTAAATGCTGGGATAAATGTTTCCTTCCCACTAAAAATTCCGATTTCCTACTCATTTCATTCCATTAGACCTATTATGCTTGAAAGTGTCAAAACTAGAGGTGGAGTGATGCGGGATGGGAGTGACTTGCTCTTTGGAACGTTTTCTGCCCCGGCTTTTGGTATGAGCGGATTGAACTGCTTGCAAGGGAACTTTACAAGTGTCGGGATCTGGAAACAGGTTAGAACTCCGTTTACGTCCTGGCTGACCGGTGTCCCTCACCCCATCCCTTCCTCCTGAAGATGTATCCACTGGGGACGTGGGCGCACACGGCCGACTTTTGAGCAATCCAATGGTATGTTACGGTATTATGCTATAGTATTATTCATTATTGCATGATTAAATATTTAAGACAGAAGCGAAGCGAGGCGTGCAATTTTTACGAATGTAATAATAGTTATAACACTATAAACGTTTTATACGCTATTTTTGGTATACCAGAATTATAATACAATATTGATAAAATAAAAGTGATATTATTATCTTTTTATAATTAATTTCTAATAAGGCCTTTTTAATTATAATTATGACGTCATTGTATCGATTATAGGCGAGCGTTTATTTAAGGACGCCTTTTAACTTCTTTGTTCATTAGCGCCCCATTCAATTCAGGGCGTGAAACTGCGTATACAATTTGTTCAGAGGCCTCTTCTTTCAGGCTTGAGTATTATTGCATGCCGTAAATCTACGACACGGGGCCCACAGCTTCATTTCCCTTCCGAAGGAAGTCATACATGGGATTTAAAAAAAATCATCTCCCCACGTCAGATTTGAACACGAGACCTTGTGTCTGCGAGGCAAGTATGACTACCAATAGACCACCAACATCCACTATAAGCTGAGACGGATTTACCACAAGAAATTTTAGCCCAAGCTGAAAAGGAGAATTTTATGATAAAATATTTATTATTAATTGGACGAACTGTGAAAATGTCACGGATATTTCAGAAATGTTATGGTTGGCATATATTTCAAATTAGTTAATATTAAATTTTTATGTAATTATGTATTCTACAATGTAAATGAATGCTTTATTTTATTTTCTATGATACCATAAATTGTTTCCACAATAACGGGTGATCAACAAATTCCTCCGCACTCTGCTCATATGCACCGCACAGGAGAAAGTTGGTACTCCGACATTTCTGACATTTCTTCTTTCCTTCGAAACCGGTTTTTAGCAGGTAATCCCCCTTTGGTTAGCTTTGGACTTTGGAGTGTGTGCTTGTCTTGGTGATTAGGTGAACACAATAACTATATGCTCGGCGTGAGGTCAGTGCTGCTACCTACACAAAGGCTGCAGAGTGACTTCTTGATGCCTTTTTAATTATTGAAACACAATATTCTGTTCAAGACAGCGTATTAGCAATGAAAACAATTTAATTACGTAATTGTTATTATGGTATTTAATTCAACTATTGTCACAATGTACCGTTTTATGGACGATTTAGAACTACAAGAAAGACTGTTTATAATTATGATATACAAAGGAATTCTTTATAAGACAATAAAAATTAAATTTCCAGCCACAATACTTTATTACTGCGTTTTTATTGTATACTCTAATTGTTAATACTTACCGGTTAATTTTTATTTTATTTGTTTATGTATTTATTATGTTAAGTAGCTTGAGTAGTGAGAAACAAATTTAAGATGTAATTGTATTTTACACTCCATGAAATTGCATTTAGGTGTCCAAAAGTGTATTTTGGTGTTTATTTTATTCGTTTCAGCACCTATTTTAGAAATTTAAAAGTTTGTTTTATTATTGCCCTTCCTATTTGTGCATTTACTTGAAGGCGTTCCATTTCAAATAGCAATTCATTCTTGTGCAATTGAATCAAAACTTGCTTCTGTTTACAATAGTGGACTATCAATGACACTGTAGTTGACGTCATCAAAGTCCCACGATGTACCCCTGCCACAAATCCGAAGTTTTTGATGTCATTAGTGATTATCTCTTGTTTCCCACCGTTCCACCTCGCACTGACGCTTTCCACACAAGCAATTTCTGCTGAGTCATCACCACACAACAATTAATCAGCTGAAAATCATCCCAGTCTAATTGGCGCAACCTGCGTTTATATTCGTGTAGCATTAACTTTGCATATTCGCAAATCTGTTTTGTAGTGATAACAAAATGCCTTTTGTGTGTCAGGTATGCAGTATTGGTTCTAATCTTCTTATTTACTTATTGACATTCAAAGATAAAATCAACACTTTATATATTATAAACAAAATAACAAAGAGTTTACCTCCTGAAGTGTATTAAAAATACACCGAGCATAGTGCTCACAAATTAAATAGCTAACACTTATTAAAGATGAGATCAGAGGGCCTATATTACTAATACGAAATGATTAATTTTATGTACCTTTTTCTCAGAAAGTATTACAGATACCTCAGTGAAATTTTTATGCCTTATTTTTCACTACATAATTGATTCTGAGCTATAGTTTGGAGAAGGAACTTTATAAAAACAATAAGTTATTATTTTTGTAACAGACTGTATTTTTATAAAAATTATATTAATATTCATGTACAAATAACCTGAAACTACATTTCAGCAATGAATGTAATAATATAGATAAGTTGTAAAATTTTCATGTTTCTATATTCATGAGTTTATGAGAAAAAGGTACATATGCTATGAATCTTTCACTTACCACTAAAATATCGTTAAAGTTAATACAACTTAATTGTCAATTACCAATTTCTTGCACCTGCAGCTTTACACAAAGTAGTATTAGCACCCCACATATTACAGGATACAATATCACTGAATACTGTAATTAAAATATTCAAGTCAATCACTATATTAATATTTCTTTTGTTTTCTTCAACATCTCTTCTATATTTTTCTTCTATATTCCATATATGATTACCAGATATCTTTTTCTAGGGAGCACTAGAGGGAGGGTATTTAATTGGTTTATCATTTACTCAACTATTATCTTCAGAAATAGGCCTATTATTTTTTCATTATTACTATTACCATGCTTTACTGTATAAGTTTTGAAATATGTATTTCCGTTATTTTTAAATTTTATATAAACCCTGATGTACCTAGGCATGGTATACGATGTATTTAGGGGGGGACTGGTATGTATTGCTTGTAAAACTCAAAATAAACACAAAACTTTACATTGATTCAAAATTAAACTCACAAACAGCTATTACTGCTATTGAAATATGGAAACAGTAATTACCTATAAAAATACAGCAAACCACAGCCATCTATAACAAATAGTTTCAGAGATATGTTCATTTTTATGCAATAGTGGGGGTTATTAAAAAAAGTAGTTTGACACATAAAACACATTACGAAATTAAAAGCCCTTACAATTGCAATTTTTTAAAAATATGATATACCAAATTAAGCAGAAAAATCCAAATAATTATTTAGGACAAAAGAACTAAAATTTGAATTTTTTCAAAATTTTACCGCACTTTCAGAATTTATCTTCACCGCTCGGACAGATTTTGTGTCTCGGTCAAGGCACCGCCACGGGTGGCCGAGGTCGTTAAGTCTCGGACTCGTGAGCGGGAGGTCTGGGTTCGAATACCGCCAGGACCGTCCTTCCTGACAGGTTTTTTCCAGGTTTTCCTCAGTCCTTATAAATGGCAAATGCCGGGGGATGCCCTAAACTTAGGCCTGGAACGATTCCTTCCATAAAAAAATCCTTCCCCAATATATCATTTCATCTCATGTATCATCAGTGTCCATCGCCTGTGGTGCCTCTGTAGCAAAAACGGGCGTTAAACACTATTCATTCATTCATTCGGTCAAGGCAGACTCCCTTCTCCACTCATGGCCACCCACCAGCATGCCCGTCCTTGAACTTCCGAACAATCATCAGTGTATATTCATTCACAATTACTTTAGAACAACGTTAATTTGTGTGTAAAATTATTATAAATATGAATCAGCTTGTCGTTTTCCAGAGGAATTTATTTCTAAGGAATTTATTTTCGCCACGGCTGTTGCAGACCATCAACTCTGCTTCCACGACTCTCTCTCTCTAGGGCTTTTGGCTGATTTCTAGTAGGTATAAGCTAGCCAGGGCTGAGTGAACGGGAATTTGATATGGAATGCGCCGATAAATAACGCTTCGTCATCTAGTTGCTGAGGTTGTTTATTCTCCCAAACTTGAATAATCAGATGAACTCACATCTCATGCCTGTTCGCCGACAAAGTAAACTTGGCAAACACGTAAATCCGGTTGCGTTCCTAATATAAAGAAAGTGCTACTTCAATAGTATATAATGCAGCACAATGGTGCAATGTGTGACTCGCGTATTTATTGATTGTCTATCCTCGTTGATGCCGGATCTAATACCTCGGACTTAGGTCTAACTGCCCGGACGAGGCAGGAGCAATATCTTGGCCCGGAAAATTTTAAAACTACCCCCTTTGAGGCAAAATCTATTTCTTATATACTCTAGAAAAACTGACGCTTCTTTCTTAGAGCGACGCGAAATATTCCCGCCCGTTTTGTTTTCGCTAGGCTCATTGGCTGATGCTTACATCACCGAAATCCATTCCTATTTGCAGGACAACTTTTGGCAGAGCAAACGTTCCGCTATTCGTCAATCAGCTCATTTCAAACAAATTTTTCACGTTGCTGTGAGAGACCTGCGAATGGACATCTGTCCAAAAGTGGCTGGCTTCTGCGACAGAGGGGCGAATGTTCTTTGCCTGCTGCATACCAGAAGGGATTAACTTGCATTCTCAGACTTTTGCAACCCTTGCCATGTTCAGAGTAAGATTCAAGTACATCTTTACCCTTTACTATATTACATGTTATTTCTTAAATATTACTAAAATCACATATTATAGATATGTGATGCTCAGGAGCTCAGTCTTAAACACTA
Source organism: Metallyticus violacea (assembly GCA_030762175.1). Classification (NCBI taxonomy): domain Eukaryota; kingdom Metazoa; phylum Arthropoda; class Insecta; order Mantodea; family Metallyticidae; genus Metallyticus; species Metallyticus violacea. The sequence continues at coordinate 61,805,745 of CM060837.1, forward strand.
TACGATCTTAATTCTACATACATTAATTTTGTCTTCGAAAAAAGCACAATATACTTGTTAAACATCACAGAATCGTTGATTTAAAATTTCAAATATTAATTATCTTAATTACTTTGTAACTAGTGGGTAGCCAGGGACAACTTCACCCTTAAATACAATTCAGAAACGCTCTTATACATTAGCTAAATATTAAGTGAATATTTAGAATAAAAAATAAAGTAGCATTTAGAAACCACCAATAAACAATGAAAATCGAAAACCAAAGTTAAAAAAAAACACGATTTATTCACCTAAATTAAGTGGTGTTCTACACAATTATCTTTTATTGCCGTGACATATACTACAATTTCATGTCTATTTTGGAAAGAAAAAAAGTATATTTTAATTTGAATTAACATTTTAATTCATGAATCTGCAACTTCTTCGTTAAGCAATTATATTAACTGCGGCGATAGCAGTGATATCAAATGAATTAATTTTGAAGTACACCCACCTCGAGCCAGACAGGAGCAACAACATCAAAGGTACCGACACAAGCCGTCCCTACTGTATATGCAAGCGTGATGTATACATATCAACGATATTTAAGCAGCTGTATATGGGAAAGAAACCAGTAATTCTAAAGCATAATAGTATCTGTACAGATCCAAACCAAATGTTCTATGTTGCAATAAAAGCTGCGATTGTTAAAACACTATAATTCTTCTTGAAATATGCAAAGATCTTTCAAGAACATTCCTGGAGGCTGGAGCCCTGTATTATGTTCTCGTCAAATTGACGCGACCGTACGTGGGTGGTATTGTCCGCGCAGAGCTTGTAAATCATTTTCCCGTGACTTGACTAGCAGCAAATGTCTGCACACACTTCTTTGAGGCACCGCCTTCTACCGCGTCGCACGTAGCGCTAGCTTCCTTTAAGTGTTAAGTTGCATAAGAGGGAAAGTGTTGGTCAAGTTCTGATGTCAGGGATTTGGTTGCGGTGAAACATACGGCATATATTGATCAGGGTAATGTATTGTCACACTATATTTATTTATTTTATACAGTCTGGGAACACATGTTGCACAGTAGACCATGTCAAAACAAAAGCAAACAAACAAAACTTAAAAATCTTGTAAATGCATATCTGAGTTATATATATTATAAAAAGCACGAGTCAATTAGAGATACCTTTTATAATTTGACTTTTGCCAAGATTAAATAACTAGCAGGGAAATTTATTGGCTGTCTTAATAGCCATTAATTCAAAGTTCTTATGATTTCTATTTAATCTGCTAAAAAGAACTTGAAATATATTTTGTCGTCTAATATTATAAAAGCGCAGCCTTTTATTTACGGACACTCTTTTAACCTCTCAGGTCATCAGCGTCCCATTCAATTAAGGGCGTGAAACGGCCGGTAAATTTTGCTCAGAGACCTCTTCTTTCAGGCTTGAGGTTCTTTTTCGTGCCGTAAATCTACGACATGGGATCCACGGCTTTACTTTTCTTCCGAAGGAAACCATACTTAGGATTTGTACGCCGGAAATCCATCGACCCTGGTCGGGATCTAACCCGCGATCTTGGGTTTAAGGAGGCAAGTATGGTTACCACTAGACCACCAGGACCGACTTAATCATAGGTAATTCCTTGTTGTCTAAACATTATTTATAAGAATAACTCAAATATATATAAACATGTAACAGTAATACTTTTTTCTTTGATTAAAAGAGATCGACAGTGTTCAGTAAAACTCTAGTTTGTCAATATTCTCATGGCTTTTTCTTGCAATTTAAAAATCTTGTCTACATGAGAGCTATTTATCCGCAATAGGATACCATATTTCAAGAGACTATTGAAATAGCCATACTACGTTTTAAGATATACAGAATATTTCGTAAATATTTTTACAAAACTCTGGTGGCGGGTTCCTCATACCAAAACAAGAAAAAAGTCCATACAAACAAATGTTCGGAAATCTTTTTTACTCGAAATTCATTATTACAATGGGCCGTGTTCTGCGTGTCAAGCTCTTGAAAAGTGTATATAATATATACTTTAATATTAAATAGATATTTAAAAACATGGACAATCATATAATTTTACTGATTCGGTTAGTCGTTGTTGCTAACAAAAAAAAAAAAAAAAAAAGAAATAATTAAAAGAAAGAAAGAAAAAAAAAGAAAGAAAGAAAGAATACTATCTGAACTAAAGAACGTTTATATTTTTCTACACCTAAAGGAAGGTCGAGCAAGCTCAACAACGCACTTAAAAAAAGAGCCGAATTAGAGCGCGGAAGAGAATACCTCAGACTCCAAATAATAAAATTATAATTCAGTGGAAGAAGATTTACTCAAGTTATTATCCTTCCTAACCTCCAACCTAATTGATAGTGCTAGTTATCACAGTGTGCAACAGACAGTCTCCCATTGAACATCATACAGGACTCCACAACTCAATTCACTGCACATTACATAAATATAGCGATACCTGGTAACGCTAAAGCTTTTAGAACGACTTTACGTACTGTGGTGGCGAATGTTAATTACGGTGGAGCGGAAATGTGACCACTACCCCACAGTACCGTTTTGTTGCGCACTGAACGTGGAAAGGTACCGCGAATTTATAACATAAATTGCATTGCGACAAGGTGTAATGTTTGATACTAGTATTTATTTCTTAAGATAGTTATTTCTGTATTTTCAGCTATAGTTTTAACGTTTATTCTTTGAACCTTGAGCATAGAATGAAAGAATATAAACGTTTTGCATTTAATAATTTCCTTATACTAAACACCAAATAGGTACAATCATTTTTAGTTGAGCTATCAGCGAAAGAAAATAAACCGTATATTTTTACGTAACAATTCAACAAAAATAAAGAAATAAAAAGGAAATATATTGTTTAATAATTAAAAAAGAAGAGAGACGGTTGGTCTCATACAACAACTAGCACGCTCTTTGGCTCTATTTGTAGCGTATTTAACTGATGTATATTTCCATAATTCAGGGCTGCGTCTGCAAATGTGTTCACTGAAACCTGGAGAGTCTCAGAGAGTAATTTCTTAAGGCTATGGAAGGGAGAAAAAACATTGCAAACCTGTTCGAGTGAAATAAAGGAGATTCAATTCCAGTTCGTTAACCCTCTAGACAACGCTGATTCTCTTCCCATTCTCGATTAATGTCTTAAAGCATCTCATTAGGGCAGAATTAAAACAATCGAAAAGTTCTTAACCACTCGTGAAATGGCAAACACGTCTTTCACTATAACTAAGACACCGTTACTGAGAATATTTCCTTTTGTGAATACATAAAAATCTTACGCTGCGGACAGGATTCGAACCTATGCGGGTAGAACCCATTGGATTTCAAGTCCAACTCCTTAACCACTCGGACACCGCAGCTCTTGTCTGTGGGTGCTCAAAGCTTAGGTAGTGAGTTGCAATTTCCTGAAATCGCAGCTTCTCTGAAATTACATATCGCTTCGATTATTTAAAATTTTTTTTTAAAAAAATCGTAGAAATTATTAGAGATTTGAACCCACATTATCTCATTCTATTTGTCAAGTAAGACTTTAACCCTCGGGCGCTTTGACATTGGAAATCAAACTGTTCCTTGCATTTGATTAGCAATGCAATAGTTGTTTTATTTCGTTTTGTGTTAATTGAACATAAAGAAAGAGCACGCTATGCAAAAGTTAATTTTTAAGAATTTTTCCTTGGGACTGGATTACCAACTCCAAGTATTAATTTGGGGGAAATCGTAATTTCAAAATATAGTGAATGTATAAAGTTTTCTGTAGAGATAGGCCTTATCCTGTAAATTTTAGACTTAATCAAAGGGGCATCAATAAGTTTGTTGGCTTGAAAACCAGAATAATCAAATGATATTTTGTTTATATAGCTGCGTTAGTACGATATTTGTATGTTAAATTCTTTCTGTCTTTCTGTTGTATATGTTAATCCTGTGTTCAGCAGTAACATTAGCAGTAGTGCAGTTGTGCACTCCGGTCTTATACTGCAGCGAGCCCCCGCAATTTTTCGAAAGGAAAATAAGTGGACATAAAACAGTTTATTATTAAATATGACATCTAACCGCATTTTCCATACGAAATATCCGCCATTTCCAGGCACTGGAAATTTCCCGCGAACTGTTACGTAATCCTACAAGAGAGAGCATGTAGCTGCGGTGTCCGAGTGGTTAAGGAGTTGGACTCGAAATCCAATGGGTTATGCCCGCACAGGTTCGAATCCTGTCCGCAGCGCGAGCTTTTTATTTTTAGAGAGGTGTACTGCAGTCAGTGCTAAGTTCGAGAATTGTAAACGGAGGCTTTGAAATGCATAGGAAAATAATGAAAAATCTCAAGAGAAAGTTTGCATCAGATAATGTGCACTATACCCAAATAAAACAATTTCAAGGGGGTGAAAACAGATTATTGTTTTCCGCTGTGAGTCAAAAATCCATGGAAAGTTTAGTTGACGATAGGACGGTAGCTATTTAATTTTCGTAATTCTATAAGTACCTTGTGATCAGTTTTGTTTTCCTCCGGAGTGTTTTGTCAATGGGCGAGCGCGCCGCTCTTTAGCCGAACAATCAGGTCTTGGTGATTAGCGGGAGAATAAAACAACAAAACAAACCAATTATACAATAATACAAAAACTAATATAAGAGGTTCATTACTTACTAAATAATCAAATGAGCTGTTGAAACTGCCCGCCTTTGTTCTCTACACATTTTTGGCATTTCTTTAGGAAATTATTCATCACTCGCTGTAGTCCATTTTGAGAAATGCGGACAATTTTTGGAAGAATATTATCTTTGAGTTCTTGTATGGTGTGCGGGTCCGTCTTGTACACGGCATTTTTTTTAATTTAGCCCAGAGATAATAATCGCAGGTTGTTAAATCAGGGGACTGAGGGGCCTCAAATCCATTCTAATGACTCTGTCTGTTGTGAATTGCTTTCAAGGTATTATTCGCAGTGTGAGCAGCGGCATAGTCCTGTTAAAAATGCCGCATCACGCTTTCTGTTGGTTAATTTTATGAAAAAGGGGTTAGTATGGTATTTATATAAGTAACAGAATTTACTATATGACTCAAAAAATTGGTCTTCAGATTCTTTTACCACTGAATTGTACATAAACACACGAGGCATAATACACTTTATATATTCTGTCGAATTAAGAAATGAACAACACAACACACACTCGGAAATAGCTGAGCTACTGCTGCGAGAGTCAGCAAGGTTAGCGATTAAGCAAGCAGACCTGCTACCCCGTGCACGGAAAACCAAATCGCGCTCACTATAACGCACCATCTTTAAGAAGTATTCTCCTGCACGTTCGATACAAAGTTGCATCGGAACCAATCACGGAAGCAACCACGACATGCTTTTTTAGAGATGGAAACAAAATTCTCTTCGTAGAATGCAACAGCTACTTCTGGACTCCCAAACTGATGACCCCTTAGTTTTCCTTGACATTTGGAAACAAAAGAAAGTAACAAAAAGCCAAACGTGAACTATAAGGTGGTTGACTCCTCCGTGTCTCTCCCGATTCTTGCAACGGCATTGTCATGGTGCAGCAACAGTCCTCGCAACCCAGACTAATAGATGCAATATGGTAACTTGCTGAGCAACCATCTTTTGGCCTATCCTTTGATATCGCTTAATCCGGAGGACCCAGATCACCTACTGGTTCTTTGATCTCAGGTCGAAATGATAAATCTTCACCTCTGAAGATATCGTGGACACGTTGAGAGCATCCACTGTCGCAACAATGAACAATTTGTGGCAACATTCCATTCGTTCTGCCTTTTGTTCTTCCGTAAGATTGTGGAGTACTCAGTGACGACAACATTTCCTCACACTAAGATTTTTGAGCGGGATTTCTGACACCTAAGGCGAATGAATGTTAGCGACTGCTCGCGTATCGTTCTTCACTATGGCTTCTACATGAGCAATGTTTTCACCCGTGGCTACTTTTGCTGGACGCTCCGAGCAGGCTGTTCTTCCTCGTCTAAACTCTGCAAACTAAATCAGACTTTTATAAGTGATGGCGTAGAATCTGGAAAAACTCTGTAATTTTTCCAGAAATTCTTTTGGTTCTGGGCCCACTTATAATCATAAAAAAAAAAAAAAAATCTTTGAACAATAATGCCGTCCAGTCACATCCTTTTTAGAAGATAATATAGCGAACGCATGACTATAATAAACATTTTGCAGCAACTGCAATTATATGTTGTGATCTAACTATCTAATTAAGACAGTTTCCTTGCTGCCAACAAAAAATTCAAGTCTCGAAAATTAAATTAGAGACCTTTACAAGCCCTTGAGAAACACAAGATTTGAAAAATTGTTGTAGACACAAATATTGTTAAAATATGGCGGTTTTGTTATAACAACTTTTGTGTATCTTTAAAAGAAAATGCACAAATGAATATTAATTGAACATGTGCAATTTCCACGGTGGAAATAAGGGGAATGCTCCATCCAGATATCTGAAGCTAATCTATTAGTGTTATTACATTTAACGTACTTTTACTATCTTTCTTAATGACGATGAACAACATCCTTATTATTGCTGTCTTTCAGTACACTAAAGAAAAATTGAATGTTTTATTAGGAGATTCCTTGTTCATCATATCTGACATTATTTTAGTTTCTTTCTCCGTTTTTTGCCTTATTTGACTATTGTTTGTTCATAATTCGCATCAGTGCCGAGGAAAGTAAATTATTTTAGCGAACTTGTAGAGTACCCAAAGTATAAGTTAATATAAAGGTT
>CM060837.1:61820000-61845000 GCA_030762175.1 Metallyticus violacea
GTGCATCGGGATAATGTTGTTACCTATAACAGTGCAAAAGGCACTACATGACCAACAAGAATCTCCTCGATGCACCGATGAGCTGTTAGTGACCCATTCTCGATGATCACCAATTCCGTTCTTGCTTCATTGCTGATCCCTGCCCAAACCTCCAATAAAAAGTGTCCTTGAGGAGAAAGTGCAGGATGAATAACGTTCCACTGGCCTTGTCTATACTGTCTCTCTCTCCCATCTAGAGTCTTCAAATAGAACTTGCTCTCATTCGTGAGGAGCACCGTGCTCCATTCCTTCAAAGTCCAGTTTTGATGGGATACGGTCTTCCCTGGTCAGCAGCGGTCCTTTTGCAAGTTTCACTTCATACAGTGTTCTCCCTGTCCTGTCACTGATGGTACTTGCTACAAATTATTCCTGGCCTCCACCGATGATGTCGCGTGCCGATTGCAAAGAACTTGCTTAAAGGTGTACGATCAGAGGTATTCCTCCTAGGACCAGATCCGGGCCTCCTGGTGTAAATATCATCCTCCCTGCACAATCCTGCTTACATTGGAACGAGAAGTGCCAATGACGTCAACAGCATAATGCAGACTTTGTCCATCCTCCACTAATGACACAGTTCTAGCTGCATCTTCGGCTGTAAGAGACATTTCAAAATGTAAAAACGGACTTAGGGCTGATAGCTAGGCAAGCCTGAATGCTTTAAATAATCACCCGGCACAACAACGTACAGTAACAATTTTAAACATTAAAACATCGCTTTGCGACGATTGTTGTAAAAACTGCCTTAAGGGCAAAATTAACGATAAGTCAGTATCCAAAAACAGGTTCCAAGGAATGGACTAAAGGTCTTTATATCCATTAGGTATGTTGTTGTAACATAAAACTTAAGTGTTGTTAAAAAAAAAGTACAGAGAATAGCTTGCTGTTTCGCTTTTTCCGCAGCTGAGTGTATTAATTAATGCCACTAGAGCGATTTTTAAATTTTGGGTTTCAGATAAACCTCCCTCCCACGCCTAGCTCGACAGTCTGATTTCACTGATTTTCAGAAACTAATTTTTTTATTTTATTTCAATGGCATATACCAAGTTTACTTTAAAAAAAATAAAATTTACTCCCCTCCTAATGGCGGTTTGCCCTGATTTTCAAATACATTTGTAAATTTATTTTAAAGAAACATAGCGAATTTCGTTGACAATAAACAATAATTGCGGCGATAGTGCGGTTATAACTATTTAAAAAAATCGCTTTAGGTTACCCCAATCCCCAATGGTCCAATTTTACTGGTTTACGAACTCGAAGAATCATTCATTATTGATGGTTACATGCTGCGGACATATATCATGGTGGGTATGTGGATGGATGAATGGATGAATGGATGGATGGAAATTTCACGGGTACAACCGCAATACAAATTCCTTCGAAATTTGCTAATAAGATATCTTTAACTATAACTACAGATAATGTTGTGTTATTTTATTGATAGAAAAAGAAAATGAAAGAAAGCTAAAGAAATACGCGCAATTTAAACGAAATATGCAAGGAATGCATTAGCTTACAAACTCCGCTTGTCTTCATTTAGGAAAAAAACCAAATTACTTGTCCATGAGATAGAATGCAACTGTAGCAATAAAAAAACGGCAGAGTCTGCAGCGACTGCCAGTCTATGGAATAAACAAAAGCAGGTAGCGGGACGAAAGTAAGGAATGTGGCCATGTTGTCTGTTTCTGGCGGGAGACAAATCTGATTTCTGGCGCTGTAAGTTCACGGGCCAGAGAGCCTCTGACTGACTGACTGGTGCGGGCGGGCGGGTTTGCCACAGCACGGTTAAATTCACTGGAAAACAATTATTGCTCCTGTCGTCTCCAGCAACACAACTAAAAACAAAGACGACGAAAGAAAAACTGAAAAAAGAAAGAAAAATAATAGTGATAAATAAAACAAAGACGTCACCATGAGAAAAACACTGCTGAAGAAGTCTTTTGTTCTAATCCGAAAGTTATCTATGCTTCCTGCAGTAAGAGACTTTAATTGGCGCCTCTTTTTATATAAAATATTTGATACCAAAATAATCAGTATCTCTAATTGGTTTCGAGGAATTTTATTGGGGAATAAACGACACTGCTGTATATAAATACATTTTGAGTAGTATCGAGGCAGAATATTGATATTTCTCCTTTGTTGGTTTAAATGTTTCGACATTGAAGGTACCTAATCAAACTTTTTATTTATGGGTAAGTCAAAAAGTAAGTTTCCCCAATTTTTAGTGTGTGCGAACAATCAAGATAATCAAGAGCAATCAAGATAAACAACACCGATTTTTTCGTTACCACCAATTTATATTTCCACTTTATTTGTCAACACCAGAAAACGATTTATTTCGTTTCAGTACTTCTCCTTTGACAATTCGAAATCCCTTACCTTTCCTTCTCCGTTTTTCTCTTGTGTATGTGTATACCATTTGCCTTACAAATTATTTATTTCATCAGTTAAATTAAATGTACTCAAGGTTTCTGGTTTTTAATGCATTGTTTACCTAGCATTCCATTACTGAACATAGAAACCTCATCACCACCGATTCGGTTCTTTTTTTTTTTTTATCGTACTTTATTATTGATAAATTTTCACTTCTATCAAAGCTGTCTTCCTTATCTCTGAGAGTTTGTCTGCAGTTGAGGGAGGTAAAGAATTAATGAGAGTTAATAAAAAACTGTCCTCGAAGGAGGATTCATGAGATAATGCATGCTGAGCTATTTTTAATGGGGACTTAGCTATGACCGACCATCTGTAGTTATTCATTCTTAAAGAAACCATGGTAGAGGTTAATCAAATATAAAAGGCTTGGCAAAATGTGTAAGTTCTATGTTCTTAGGAGCGCAATTGGCTGACGCGATAACTTTAAACTCTAGGTTAAGTTTCGGACTTATAAAATAGCACTAGGAATGATTATTGAATACCTTCTACATTTCGGACGGTGACACGGGTACGAACCAGTCGTATTTGCAAAATTATGGCTTCTTCGGAAGATACTACGCATATTTTGAGATCTAAAAGTCACATACGAAGAGTTCGAGTCAGGTTTGATCCCAAAAAGCGGGTGGGAGGACGCCGGTGGAGCGCGAAGCAAACAGTGGCATTTTAAGTACACAATTTTCCTTCAATACTGTACGAGCCCATACGTTTCCGGTCAATGCTTGGTACAGCTTAAGGTATTGACAATGGAACAACAGGTGTTTAAGCGGGCTCTATGTTACCTGTCGTTGCTTTGTACAGTTTAAAGTGTTGGAAGACGCGTTTGCTTGTGTACTTCTTTCGAATCACGTTTAAAGTGCGTGTGCATTAAATAAGTTATTTAGATAATTGAAATGCAGGCTGAAAAATTTACTTTACAACAACGAAAATTTATATACAATACTTATATCAAAACAGATTCATTCCGACAAGTGTGTAAGGCAATTTGTAGACAGATTCCCTTCCAAATAGAGATACAGTTGTCAATAGGTTTAAAGAAACGGAATCGCTGGACTCTAAAATTCGGAGGTCTAAACAGAGAGTTCTAACAGAAGAAAAGCTGCATGATATTGGGGCATTACTTGAACTTCTCCAAATAAAACTTTACGTCGTATAGCACAGAAATAGATTTTTCAAAAACTTCAGTTCATATGGCTACTGATCTTTTAAAATCGAAACCCAAAGAATGAAGAATGTATGGCAATGAAATTCTAGTGAATTTCTGTAATTGGGGGTTCTACAGAAAATGCATGACGGTACTGTTAATCCACATTTAACAGTTCTCTCTGGTGAAGCATGCTTTCATTTGCCCGATTACGTATGTTCACAAAGCAATAGATTCTGGAGCACAGAAAATCCACGAATAATGCACGAAATTCCTCTCCATGATGAAAACATTGGTGTGTGGTATACTGTAATAGTAACCGAATTATAGGATCTATATTTTTTTAATATACCTAAATTCGGATATGTATCGTGCGCAAATACTCGCATATTTTTTAACAATTAACTGATAACGAGAGAGCAATTCTGCAAGTCATCGTTACAGGAGATGAAGCTATGGTGCTCTACTATGATCTCTTGTCCAAAAGAGATCGAATCAATGGAGTGGCGTAAACTTGGCGAAGCACCGCCTTTAAATGCCAAGGTCACTCAGTCAACCAAGAAGATCATGGCCACAATATCTTTTGGCACTGTGAAGGAATATTCTTCATTGACTTCAAGGAGAGGAACAATACGGTAAATGGGAAGTACTATGCTGGCCTACTGCACAGATTACGTGCTTCCATCATAGAGAAAAGGCGAGCAAAGCTGAGTGGTGGTGTGCACCTTCTTCACGACAACGCGCCTGTGCACACAGCTCTTGTTGCAAAGGAAGTTGTAAAGAAATGTGACTCCAAGGAGATTGACCATCCACCCTACAGCCCAGATCCAGCTCCCAGTGACTATTTCCTCTTCTTAAAACTTAAGAAGGACCTTCGAGAAACGAAATTTAAGTATGACGAAGAAGTGATGGATGCTGTTGTTTATCCCCATTTTGCAGGCAAAACTTCTGAGTGTTTGGGGGGGAGGTGGAAATGTTAATTCAAAATGTTAGAAGTGTATTGCAATAAAGGTTAACCATATTGAAAAGTTAAATATAATTTTTGTCTTTATCATACGTAGAAAACGGTTAGGCCGGAAACTTATGGAGCTACCTTCGTATGCGGAAATACTGAAAGTGCGGTAAAAATATGACGTTGAGGAGAGTGAGTAGAAGCACTGAACTGTAGACTGGGTGTCGCTGAACAGCCCAATTGGTAGACTACTTGAGTCATGTGCATGACGCAGCATTTATACACCTCGACTCCAGAACTATCCGACCGCAGGGCACGAAAACATTCCGGTAGGAAGCGCAAGATAGCATACTGAAAACAAGTAACATTTAAGATCGCTACAAGGTATTGGTGACGCGGATATCAATTTGTTGTTATTGCAGACTTCTGTTGGACGTCATTGAAGTTAATTCTTTTTACATGCTTTTAGCTTTGGACTCTCACTTTCCAGTATGGAATATTTTTCAGGTTTTCCCAAGATTTGAGGATTCCAGGTTTGAATGAACCATTACTACTTAATAAAAAAAAAAAAAAAAAAAAAAAAAAAAAAAAGGCATCGACTACATACCCACCAAAAGGAGAGCTTTAGTAAGAGCAGGTGGGCTTGCGGAAAGGATGAAATTGATTTGCAAGAATGTAGAGAGTGGGGTTTTGCGCGTGCGTTAACGGAGTATCGCTTCTGTGGACCATCCAACTGCTTACACCGCCCCTTCGCCATCTCATTGGCAGGCAAACTTGGAGGGTCAAGCGCTCTTAGGGGGTTCATTTGAAGGGCTTGCTCCGCTCGTTTTGGGTAAGTGTACTATCAAACTTAGTACAAAACTAACCGAAGTTCATGCACCTGTATTATATAAATCGACAAGTTTCTAAAGCATTACTAAGCTACTGCAGAGTTTCCAATATGTTTTTGTTAGAAGTGACTATACAATGAAAATTACATGCAATATTAACTCGTTGATATTATCTTTATTTTAGAAGAGAAAAATAACATAAGCGGTTTTGTTTATTCTATAAATACATACGTTATTATAATAGCCTTCCACTTTCGAAATTTCTATAAACACTTTCTAGCGGGACTGTTGTCTCATATCGGAAAATTACCCCCCCCCCCAAAAAAAATCGTGTACTTGTTCTGTTACAGAAGATTATAATTGCAACTTTTAATGCATCATAAAATGTCAAATTTCAATCAAATACATTTATTGCTTAATATAAATAGAAATTCGTTTAATTTGTGATTTAAGTGGAACACATTCATATCTAGAAGTTTATTTCTTAAGAATTGCTACGGACGAAGTTAAACTGACTGCATGAACGTACCTGTAATATGAAAATGACAAGTATAAATCTGGTGGACAATACCATAAATGAACAGCCACATAAAAATTCATACTAATGCAGGGATACAGTCACAAATTATTAGGTATGAACTTTGGTATGAAGTAGACGTTGAATGAAATGCATTTTACAAGTGTTGCATATAGTTGCCTTGGTGCAAAGCCCATTTGTATGCTATGACAAAATAAAAGATCAACGTTCCCTGTACGCCTGATATCATTCGAATAAAATATAACACAATGCACGCACACCCACCACCGGCAAGCAGTAAGTGTATTGTTTAAGTACCCCCTACCGTGCGGGTGCTTTCATTGTATGAAGATTATGATGGAATTGCCATCTGCTAAATATAAACGATTTCAAACTAAGCGTTTTGTTTGCTTTGTTTGTTAATGTCAAATTTCTGGATGGCTCACTGTGGCGTCTTTTGTTCTGCAAGGAAAACAAAGCATGGACAGAAAAAGAAGGAGATGGAAAGAGAACTAATTAAACATGATGTCGTGGCTGGCGGTTTTAATAATTCCTGAGAAGTGGAAGTTTTGTTCAAAGCTCGCGACAGTTTGCTAGGAGCAATAATTGAATTCTGAATCGGTTTGTCACATAAGTGGACAATGGGAACTCTCGTCAGGTGAGTAGTGCGTTTCTCCGTCTCTTTCTTCATTCTCTTCTTTGCCAGATAAGTAAATTATTTTCTGTTTTAGAGCGTTTTATTGTTTACTTTTGATGAACTCCAGTTTTGATTAACGTTTCCAACAAGAAACTTCATACAACGTCATTAAAAGTAAAGGAAAGTGAACAGCCCTTGAAGGAATTGTTTTGGAATCTCCTAAGAAACATTTGGAGTTCATCGAGTTTCTTCACTGTCATTACTCAACGCTAAAAACTCCTACTTCAACTCTGAAATGCCGAGAAAATATCCTGGAAGGTATAAGATGAAACAACCATAACATTTATCGTGCATACACCGTGCATTGTACAACCCTTCGGTTATTAATAACAGAACGCATAGCAAGATTCGATTCATGCAATACGACAGTACTGTCCTTATTGGGTTGGGGAAGGGTTGTCTTGGTTATGTAACACTGAATACTTCTTTTGAAAATGTTTAATTTCCTAACACAGTGATAGGGATCTCGTGTTGCAATTTTGCTAAAGTTAGAACAAAATTCTTTTCCACTGAACTTTCGTAGTACTGCTCGTGCTCATCAAACAAACCTTAGGGCAATCAAGGATATATAGGGCTCCTTTGCAAGTGGAGGAGGTCTGCAAGCGCCTATCTACTTGCGGCACATCATTCATGAAGATACTTACAACTGACCTACTAATTAGGGTCTTTTTTGGTTTAGGTTAGGTGCATGGCGGATTACTAAAGTAACAGATAGAGGGAGTACGAAAATCTGCACTATATGTGCGGAGAAAGAAACTTGGAAACATTCTGTGGTTCTGGAAGGGGAAGGAAGAATAGAGGAAGAGATATCTAGCAGCCCCGTTTGATAACAGGGGAAGAGGGAATGGCAGTATCGGCATATAGAAAGGAGGAGGAGGGAATAGGTTAATTTTTAAACAAAGTGAGATAGCTCAGATCGGAAGAAGCAGACAATCGGGTAGAGGGGGGGGTATGGGAAAACTAATAACAATATTTTTGGAATTGTTTGTAAATATATGTGTGGGATTGTGTCTATTTATTTTTGTACTGTTTTGTTTTTTTGTATATTTTATTTATGGATTCCAAAAAGTCTTCTATCTTCTCATTTATTCATTTCATTATTATGTGTATTGTTTGTATCTTAAGACTTAAATATTGGTTTGTGCAATCTCATTTTTATTGGGAAAGCACATACGGTCTTTGGACCCGTTTGTAAGATATATATTTTGTAAATAAATACACTACTACTACTACTACAACTACTACTACTACTACTACTACTACTACTACTATTGCTAGTACTACTACTACTATTACTACTACTACTACTACTACTACTACTACTACTACTACTACTATTACTACTACTTCTATTACTGCTACTATTACTACTACTACTATTACTACTACTACTATTACTATTACTATTACTACTACTACTATTACTACTACTACTATTACTACTACTATTACTACCACTACTATTACTGCTACTACTACTATTACTACTACTACTATTACTACTACTATTACTACTACTATTACTACTACTATTACTACTACTACTATTACTACTACTACTATTACTACTACTATTACTACTACTACTATTACTACTACTCTGCTACTACTATTACTACTACTACTATTACTGCTACTACTACTATTACTACTACTATTACTACTACTATTACTGCTACTACTACTACTACTACTACTGTTACTACTACTACTATTACTACTATTACTACTACTACTACTATTACTGCTACTCTACTACTACTATTACTACTACTACTACTACTACTACTACTATTACTACTACTATTACTACTACTACTACTATTACTACCACTACTATTACTACTACTACTACTACTACTACTACTACTACTACTACTACTATTACTACTACTTCTACTAGCAACAGGCTTACCGAGCGGGGGTGTGATACACGGTAACACCAGCGCCTCCCTTTCGGGAGGTCCCGTTCCAAATCTCTTGTTGCCGTCTTTGACTTGGGCTTTTTCATATTTTTCTTCTAGACACTTAGGCAAATGCTGAGCTGACTTTTTCTTTTCACGAACTTTTCACTTCCGTTTCATATTTCATTCCATAGTTCTGGTTGTAGGGTCGAATGTGTCAGGTAAAAAAGGGTGGTACTCCGTGATGTGCTGGTGAATTTGCGCCTTGTAGAATTTTTCCATCCTTCAATCTGGTGGGTTCTACCATTAGGTAAGACCTGCCTACAGACATCTATCCACATCTAAGATCTGTAAATTGCTAGAAACCAGGCCTATGTTCATGAACCGTTTCCCCTGCTCCCCGGGAGAGCATGGGAAAAAAAAAAAACAAAAAAAAAAACACCAGTATAGATGAGGTGCTGAAACATCCTCCATTCCATGCTGATGAGACACCTTTTCAACTATCCGGAAATTATTAACAACCAGAATTTCCCCGGTAATGACACTAAATAACGCACGGGGCAGAGAATCCAATCTTAATGAACTAAAAGTTATGAAAGAAACATTCTGGAAACATTTCCAAAGGTGTAGTCTTCCTGCAAGACAATGCACCCCCTCATAATTGCTGATTGCATTGAAGAAAGTAAGTTGACCGTGAATTGACGGATCCTCCGCCATATACTGAGATTTAGATTCTGGTTTCATCGATTGATACAGTAATAACACCTAGGGAAAGTCGTTTGCAAACCAACACAAGCCAAGCTTTTAAAAGACTTAATATTGCTTTAAGGCCTTTGTCATAGTATACGGAACTAAAATATGGCAGCGCCAGCGAAACCTTTAACTTCAGTTGTCGGTTACCACTATTACGCCACTGTTACGAGTTCTCCAATGACGTCATTGCCACCTGACGTTGGCCTCGAGACAGCTATTCTAACCGAGTTACGAGAAGACAGCAGTCTGCCTTTGGGAACGTTCGGATTAAACGTAGGGTCAGTGGAAGGTTTTCTACGTTTGGCCCCAAAACTTTTCTACTTTTTAATGTTTAATATTTTTCTCCCTTCATGGCCTTTTTATTAGCTATTGGCCTATCGCAATGACCTCTGCGTCCTCTATCTTGTCTTGCAATATCACCAGTAGAGTGCAGTATTGCAGAAGGATATGTGAACGGCACATCACATCCCGCCGGTCGCACTTGGCAGTTTGATCAAATGTCGCTACCTCTCTATCCCAATTGTCCTCACGAGGTTGGATGAATCCCGTTCCATACCTCCTTAACTTTAAAACTTTTCTATGAGTTACGGGGTAGTGGAACCACCCTCTCCTGGCCAGCAGTAAGAGACGATAACTAGACCAAGAATTAATATTCTTAATGATTCAAATTGGAGAAACTTGGTTTAAATTATTGGTTTACCGAATTACGTTAAATTCTTATTAGGCATTATGTGCATGCGTGCGTAGAATGGGGGGTGCAAACTTACTGCTTTATAATTATTTTATTTCCGTACATAAATATTCCACGGTGGCGTATTTTTATTGTATAGTGGCCGCCTTTTATGGAGAAAGAATTTGATTACTTATTTAGTTGGGTAGTTTATGACGTATATGGTATTTTTCGGAATGTTATCGCAAGTTTGGCTAAAAGTAGCTATAGTTTAGGCGCCACGCATTCATTATTTTAAGTTATATGTGATTAATTCTTGTCTTGCTTAATTTCTTGTATACATTAATGAAAACCTGTTGGGTAATGGAACGCATCCAAGTGCTGTCGTTAATTACTGTTACATTCAATACAGTTTAATAAACCTTTGTTTGCAGTTACAGCATATTTTTTAATTTGTTTAGTCTTTCAAACTTTTTTATTCTGTAAGAAAGGTTTTCATTATTTCTTCCTGTATTTCTTTTCCTCGTGTTTATCCTTCATAATATAACAAAAGGAAGTTTTGTTCTCTTTCCTGTTTCTTTTTATTTTCTTTCTTTTCTCTTTCCTTTCTTTAGGTTTTATTAATTGTTAAGCGCATAAAATATAGCATTTCTTCTATTCCTTCTTCTCTACCTTTCTCGTTCCTGTACCTACCTCTGTCACATAATAAACCAGGCATAAAAACCCAGGTAACAGGGCATTATATGGACGTCCTCTGAATGTGTCAATATCCACTAATTTCTAGTTATATTTCTGAATTTGTAAATTAACCACTCATACACTAGTAAAGCCGAATCCATTACAAACAGAGAGCACGGGAGCATAAAAATATCAAGCAATGCTTTCATTCGGAAGAAATCGAACTCGACTGTACGTGATCAGAACTTGAATGGGAGGAGAGCGTCGGCGATAGGGCAAGAAAGCTGGTAACTTAAGGAAATTGCTCGAAGGAAAAGATTATAGCTCGGGGAAAGACGTAAAATGGAGAGAAAATAATGTGCATATTCCGCGGAGCGATTCAAGAGATCGTGTATCATTTCTTTTTGGAAAGAACGAGCAAATATGGGAAACAGTGCGATGGTAAATCACCAGTGCGGCATAGAAATTTAGGGAAACGAAAACATACAAGCGAATTATCTGAGCTGAGAGTCTCAAAATGCCTTTCTTAAGCCATTAGGATGCAAGAAGTTCGGTGAGTAACTGTAATGGCAAAACGTTGCATTGCTTTCAATACAAGTATGCTTGGGGACACGTTTTAACGTGCATAGCTCCAGGAATATGCAACTCAGCCTCTCTTCCGCATTCTTGGAGTTGCAATGGAAAGTGATCACTTGATCCATGTTAATGGAAAGAAACGTGCTAGTGGCAAATCTAACAGTGCACACTGCGAGTTGACAGTGTTAAAACGTGGAAGTATATGTGATTATGTCGTTTATTTTCGACCGTGGTTATGCGGCGAGGGAACAAACTTTTAAATGAAGATTTCGTTTAATCTTCCTGGCCTTTCATTACTAAAGACCTCTAGGGAGAGGGGGAAAAAATAAAATGGAAATTGTCATAGAGGAAGGTGCGAAGTTTAGACAAAAAGCTGTAACAATTTAATGAATGAATGAATGAATGAATGAATGAGTGTATTTGTTGAAATTAACATACATACTAATAACTTTACAACCTTCACACGGATTCACCGTACCGTATGTTCCTTTCGTAATACACAAAAAGTACATTATTTAATTAAATAAGTAAATACGTCATATTTCAATTGCTTAACGTAGTATAATAATGATAGTAATAACCTTAAAATAATAATAATAATAATAATAATAATAATAATAATAATAATAATAATAATAATCATCATCATCATCATCATCATCTCAATATTAGCTTCGTATGCACATACAAAATATAGAACGCCTTTCCTTGTCTAAAACTCCTAAGTACTGTTTCCCTTCGGAAGGGAAGTAAAGCCGTGGGTCCCGTGTCGTACATTTACGGCACGAAAAAGAACCTCAAGCCTGAAAGAGAGGCCTCTGAGCAAAATTTGTCGGCCGTTTCACGTCCTGAGTTGAATGTGACGCTGATGACCTGAGATGTTAAAGAATGTCCGTAAATAAATTAAATCAACAACAATTTTCCCTTGTTAGTGTAATAAGTAAATAAATAAATATCTTTTAAATTTAGTTTAGTTCTCCCTGCCCCTCCCCCCGGTTTTCAGCCTTTTCAGGCCTGAGCTGTCTCAGCTTCGACATGAATTTGCCTACCTGCTCCTCATCCTTGCCTGCCATCAGAGTCCATCATGCCCTTTGCACTCTTGACAGTCAGTGAAGGAAGGCTGCAGAAACGTTTTTCTCAACACCTCAGTGCTGTTACAGCTCGCTAGGATGTGCGGCCACGATTCTTCATCTCCACAGAAAGTACAATTTTCAGCCCATTTTCACCTGAGATTCTGGCGCCATGCTTCAAGCCTAAACCACGCGAGTCCCTGTTTTAATCAGTCTGGCTCCTGTTCTGATGTACTATCTCCAATAATTGCTTGATATCGGGAGCAGACTGTGTATAGAGTGAATCTGATAAATCTGATTTGGTATTTTAGATATGATATTAATTTCTAATTAATTAAAGTTACCAGATTTTTTATCGATTTTTTTGGGATTAGATATAAAGAAGTAAAAACTACTCCTGTAGTGTGCTGTATGTTAGTTTGCCATGTTTTCATAGACATTTTAAATTATAAAATTTTAAACTCTAATTAAGAAATAGTACTTTTCTGAAGAGTGAATCTTTTTATTTATCTATTAGGTCGCTCTTTAACATCTCAGGTTACCAGAGTCTCATTCAATTCAGGGCGTGAAACAGCTGATAAATTTTGCTCAGAGGTCTCTTATTTCAGGCTTGAGGTTCTTTTTAACATGGTATAAATCTACGATACGGAACACACGACTTGAAGCCACACTTAGGATTTTTGCGCCTGAAAAAAATCTGTCGACCCTGACCGGGTTTGAACCCACAATCTTGGGTGTACGAAGCAAGTATGGTCACACTAGGCCACGAGGACCGACGTGAATCTTCACGAGTCGCCTTCTGTGGATCCTAATTTTGTGGCAGGTCATATTTAAGTTTATAAAGAAGAGCAACAAAGAAGCAAAGAACAAAAGTATTTTCTTACTGGCCTACTGCACAGACTACGTGCTTCCGTCAAACAGAAGAGGCGAGGAAAGTTGAGTGGTGGTGTGCGCCTTCTTCACGACAACGCGTCTGTACGCATAGCTCTTGTTGGAAAGGAAGCTGTGAAGATATGTGGCTTCAAAAAGATCGAACATCCACCCTACAACCCAGATATAGCTTCCAGTGACTATTTCCTCTTCTCAAAACTCAAGAGGGACCTTTGAGGAAAGTGTGGAAATTTAAGTGTGACGAAGAAGTGATGGATGCTGTGCAAAATTATGGGTCATCGACAAGTTCCTCCACACTCGGGTGATATGCATAGCATAGGAGAAAGTTGGTACTCTTATATTTCTAACATTCCGAAACCAGTGTTTAACAAGTAATCCTCTCTCCGTTGTTAAGATTTGGACTTTGGAGTGGGTGCTTGCCTTGGTAGAGTGAACACAATTACTATACGCTGCCACTCGAATTCGCTTCCCTAGTGCTATCTTGGCTATACAATGGCTACAGAGCGACTACTCGATGACTCTTTCTTTATTGCTGAACGAAAGCGCAAGTGCTTGGTCTCCATAGCTCGCGCACCCGCTTACACCAATCCGGTTCCGAGTGTGAACTGTACATGTCTTCATACTTTGCAATCCCGCACTGTGAGGCACTTTCGCAACTTCGAACTTAGGTTAAAACTAACTACCTAATTTTACTTAAAATGCTCAATTGTGGCGAAACGAAGCGCTTAAGGAAGGAAACGAAGAGAACAAAAATTGTATTTGTCTTTCAATGTGCCATGACTTAATCATCTTGTTTTTCAATCATAAGGGCGTGAAATTGGTACAACGCTTTTTAAAATACGTTTTCTAGATGTAAAACGTATTTTATACTTTTTATTTTCCTCTATACATAGAATCATTTCCTTAGCTAATTACATCTTCCACCAGCTACACCAATTTTTAAATTGGGCACTATTTATCTACTGTGTCTGCGTTTTCATTTTTAAACGTTTGAAAATGATAAGATATGTGTGTTTTGCATCACGAAGGAAATGCTGCAGTGTTAAAAGAAGATAAAGAAGAACAATAAAATACGGAGTTCAGAGACAACTGCGGCGTTTTACAGAAAAACAAATATCACCAGTGGCCTATGACTGAAATTCTATGATTTGGTTTTTCGAACCCGTGGACTTTACTTGTTAGAGTTTTCAAAGGAACAAATATTTTATCTCTAAACAACATATAACAACTCTCTTTTAATGCTCTAGAGTAGCCGTGTTTCCTCCTCCCCTTTGTCATGATTTATTACTATGGGAACAGATTTTCTGTGGTCGGCAGCTATAGTTATTTGTCCTATTTGTCCATTGTCTGCTCCTTCCTGACAAACGGGCATTATACACATATATCCCGTATCCGCAAGTCGTTTGGCAATGTCTACAGAAGTTCGACGCTATGGATCCTGTTTCACGAAACAACTAATTTCATCACTTCTAATAAAACCTGTTTCACGAACATTTATTCCATATTAGGAGAATCGTAAAATTTTGTCATTAGTCATTTGTCAAGCGACTGTATCCGAACGTAGAGAGGATTGTTTATCGGTTATTTATATCTCCGTGGACTGTTTGTTGATGCGATTTTGTTTACGCAGCATGTGTTTTAAGTCGTATATTCAAGCCAAGAAATAACATGTCTACCACATCGAAAAGAGTTTCTAGTATTCAAAACTAATAATGAGCATAAAAGGCAATTCTCCGACAAGATTACGGAGAAAAACAAAGCCGAAATGTAGACAATAACGCAAACTATGAAAGCGTTTGGGTTAATTACATCGGAGAAAGATTACGCATATGTGAGGGACACATTTTGGCCATACAGCAAGAAAGCATATATGATAAGTGTTCTTACTTTACATTCATATTATCATTCACAAATAATGGTGTAAGTAGCTCAATTTTTATAGTTTAGTTTTTGTTTGTTTGTTTGTTTTATCTA
Source organism: Metallyticus violacea (assembly GCA_030762175.1). Classification (NCBI taxonomy): domain Eukaryota; kingdom Metazoa; phylum Arthropoda; class Insecta; order Mantodea; family Metallyticidae; genus Metallyticus; species Metallyticus violacea. The sequence goes on from CM060837.1 coordinate 61,835,123, forward strand.
TGTAAAGTTAATTCCGAAGGATAGTAGCTATTGTGGTTGTGCCCATGAAATGACTTTTGAAAATTGTCTTCAAATCTCCATCGATTCTGCCTATAGGCACCGTAAATGACAATAAATATATATGGCTATTCCAAAGAAGGGAACAGATTTTAAACATTTCTTTCTTCCAAATTACAAAAGGTAGACCCATAATTCCAACGTTCCTGGACAGACAAAAGTTTATAATTTGAACCGTCCAGGTAGAAGTTCCAATCACGACCGCATTGGCGCTGTTGCTTGTCATGCATGACCGCATTGGCGCTGTTGCTTGCAATGCTGGTTGTCTGTAGTAAAATGGCGACACAACAGGAAAAAGCATTTTGTGTGCTGCAATTAGCAAAACTAGAGTACATTATTTGATTTCACTGATTATCAGAAACAAATATTCTTATGTGATTTAAACAGCATATCCCGAATTTTGTAGTGAGAAAACAAATCTTGGTGCTGCTAGGGCGATTTTTAAATTGTGGGTTTCAGGTAAACCTCCAACATTAATTGCCTGATTTTCCTGATTTTCAAGAAATATTTTTGTTATTCCATTTAAGTGGTATATATGGAATTTCGTTGCAAAAAAAATGTATTAATCCACTAGAGCGATTTTAAAATTTTCAGGGGTATCAGGTAACCTCCCCTCGCCCTCGTGATGGTCCGATTTAACTAATTTTGCAAATTATTTTTCTTATTTTATTTCAATGGCATCTACCTAGTTTACTTAAAAAAATTAACATTTCGGCCGTTACAGCGATTTTTTAAATTTCACTCTAGCTCCCACTTGCTTTTCAGGTATATTTCCACCTCTAATGGTCAGATTGCCCCGTTTTTCGGAAATTATTTTTATAAATTTATTTTACAGAAATTTACTGAGTTTTATTGAGCATAAACCAAAATTGCGGCTGCTAAGCGGTTTTAAAGTTTTTTTTTTTTTTTAAAAATGTTTGTTTTAGATTAACCCCCACCCCCAGTGGCCCAATTTTGCTGGTTAACGAACTTGAATTGTTTGTTAATTGATGGTTAGATGCCGAGTTAATGATGTATGTAAATATATATAAAATAATGTAACACTATTAAGAATGTAACTAAATTAACAATAACAAGAAAAGCAGAAAAGAATAAAACACTAAGAAAAAGTCACAGATTAGTAATAATAGTGTTACATTATTTTTCATTTATAATATTTTCATCTCTGGTGTTACTTTTAATTTAAATTTGCTTTTGCCTTTGAATTCTTTATTATTTACCTATATATTATTCTTTTAATTATATTTCTTACTTTCTCTGTGTTTTCTAATAAGCTTTATTGTTAGTATTAAGCTTTTGTTGTTTTATACTTCTTTTACTATGACGTGTGTCCAAGGTTTTATATATATATATCACCTTTGGTGCCTATTAGGTGTGATCAATGGAGATTTGGAGCAATTATTCAAAAATCATTCCATGGGCACAACCGCAATAGCTTACATTCCTCTGGAATTCGCTAAAATGACATGTTTTTATTATGTTACCAAAATATCGCAGTTTAAAGGCAGCCTTGCATCTTGTCCATAGTTGAAAAAGTTGAAAGCTGTTTACTTTTAGCACGCTACATATTATAATATTTAAGTTCTAACACTATCACAATACCGTTAAAGATCTAAGCTAGGATTTAAACAATAGAGGAAACTTTGTATTGAACATTTTGCAAGAAATCCCTAGGAGCGAGCTACAGTTAAGAAAATTATCATTCCATCATTACGCTTCAAGAAGCAAAAAATATATTAGCATCTTAGAGTTCGGAAGCAGGAAGCAAAGGGGGGCGAAGACTTCATAAGACTGCTAGTTCCTTAGTATGCCACCACACTAAAAATGAATTAAAACAAGCCCACAGATTCCCCTTGGAGTCGCTAACGATCTAGGTACGAGGCCTGAATTCCATTATCTCTGGCTTTCTTCTTTTTTATTGCGAATCGCGCTCTCCCACGTGTTGGGTAAACATTCAAAAGAAGCTTTCCTACCAGCTCATTAGCCGTACGGAGGATATCGCTTCATTAGCGTGGACGAGAGGGTTTCCGTCTGTTACACGAAATCACCACACGGCAGTGGCACAAGTGTTTTTGTAAGGGTCTCATGCACAAGTAATCCGTTTTCTGGTGGCCGTAAGCGCATCTGATGTAGCAGCGGTCATTGCTGGGTCAGAGTGTACGCGACGGCGCTGTTACAAATGCTAAGTAAATTCAGGCGCCAGGAAACTCGTACTGATGCCTGTACTTCATTCATCATTCTGAGTTCTTTGGCAGTTTGGATGTTACAAAGAAAGAACGGATTTAATATATTTTTTTATTACCGTTTTATTGGTTCATTGGCAGCCACTGGGAACAGAAGAGTTATTTGGTAAAAAATAGGGTCATAATCTGAGGGAAGCTAGATGGTGACTTTTAAATGTCGGCAGATATATTTAGGAGTCAGAGAGAAATGAACATGTTTCCATACATTGGAGTCGGTAGCGCCAGTTTTTATTGTTGCTTTTATGTGCCTATTTTGGCTTCTTTTGCTTGTTTCAAGCTTTAAAATCTTTTATTTTTTTTAGGATCGTCATGAAATTTTTCTGAGTTTATTTTCGCATTTTAAAAAGCACGTAATAGTAGTAGTAGCAGCAGCAGCAGTAGCAGCAGCAGCAGTAGTAGTAGTAGTAGTAGTAGTAGTAGTAGTAGTAGTAGTAGTAGTAGCAGCAGCAGCAGTAGCAGCAGTAGTAGTAGTAGTAGTAGTAGTAGTAGTAGTAGTAGTAGTAGTAGCAGCAGTAGTAGTAGTAGTAGTAGCAGCAGCACCAGTAGTAATAGTAGTAGTAGCAGCAGTAGTAATAGTAGTAGTAGTAGTAGTAGTAGTAGTAACAGTAGTAGTAGTAGTAGTAGTAGTGGAGGTATTGGTAGTAGTAGTAGTAGTAGTAGTAGTGGTGGTGGTGGTAGTAGTAGTAGTAGTAGTGGTAGTAGTAGTTATAGTAGTAGTAGTAGTAAAGTAGTAGTAAGTAGTAGTAGTAGTTATAGTAGTAGTAGTAGTAGCAGCAGCAGCAGCAGTAGTAGTAGTAGTAGTAGTAGTAGTAGTAGTTATAATAGTAGTAGTAGTAGCAGTAGCAGTAATAGTAGTAGTAGTAGTGGTAGTAGTAGTTATAATAGTAGTAGTAGTAGTAGTAGTAGTAGTAGTAGTAGTAGTAGTAGTAGTAGTAGTAGTAGTAGTAGCAGCAGTATTTATTTCTCATACATCAACATACAGATTTTTTTAACAAAATAAACACAAATAAAAAAAGCATTACTTTTAAATGTAAAAATTAGGAACAGTGTCTTCGGCAATTCCAGAAAGCACTGATTCCAATCAAAATTTATTCCAATTTGATTGGCTCAACCCCCCAGTCCCCGGTTCATCAGCAGCTACCTACTGGAATATTCAGGGGATAAGACTGCGATCCAAAAAACAAAACACATTAAAAGTAATTCATACATGCAATACATTATAAAGTTATGTTTCCTACAATACTAAACCTTCCTTCTTTTTTAATTAAACTCATTTGGCTAAATTTCTATCCTTGAGAGTTGCTTATTCCTTAGGACCTTATGCACACTAACACCCTGGTTATTGGTGTATAAGGATCCTTTTTAACTAATGCTAGATAACTAGCCCCATACCCTCCCCTACTCATTTCATCCTCTTTTCAATATTTGACAATTCTATACCATTTCTCAAGCATCTTTCCTAAGTATTTTACACCCATAACCATTTTTATTTTACCTTGTCTATGTATTTTCCCAGTTTCTTAATATTCTCGTCTAATTTTTAACTTAAAATTCTTCTGCCTCTTATTTCGTCTGGTAAGTTTTACCACTTTCCCTCCAAAACTTGATTTGCTTACATTCCAGTATACAATGCTAAGTATTGCCTGGTTCTTCATACATAGGACATCTCCCCTTAGAGTATCCTTTTTAATCCACTTAAATATTAAAAAGCATATAAAGAAATACAATATATCGAAGTGAAAAAAATCTCACGAAAATATTTATTGAGAACCCTATTATACATTTATTTCTTTTCAAGTAGTCAAAAACTTTCTTCTCGACCCATTCGCTTAAGCTCTTTAAATATCAGAACCTTTATTAGTGAAAGGAACGCACGGTTACCTCGGGCATACGAATACCAGGAAATGGAGCGAATGAGAGAAGTACTGCGGTTTTGAATTGTCCTGACGAATTATCTTGTATCGATCAGCGCGACGCAATTCTAGGAAATTTAGTTGGGGATACACTTTCGAGCGGCATAAATGTAACAAACAGCTGTAAGCGAGAAAGATGAGAGCAGTGCAGCTGTGCAATACACTGTCCCTACAATAGTAAGAGAGATACTAACCTCTTTCCCCTATAAACGCACTTACAGAAAATGAACTTGACCAGAAATCACTGCGCATTTTTCGCTCATTCGCCAGGACTATTAAATACTTTACTTTGTCTTGGTCATCATTTCCAAGATGTCTTGAAAGTTGAATGTTGTGTTGTAACTGGTATGAGTCCTTTTGAAATAGTTTGTTTTAAAAATGCTATTCACTTCAGTGATACTAAAACGTTCTTTTTCTATGTTGAAAAGTGTTTTCTTTGACAAGCCGGTACATTTTGAAAAAAAATCTTGTTGTTGCTTGTACTCAATAAATTAATCTTATGCACTTTATTTATGTGATCAAGAAATTATTAAGTAACTTAAATACCCATTTTCATTAATAATGAGTGACATTTTTCTTTATTTACTCTTAATAAATTCCTATTTAATTACATTACAGCCTATTTTCAGTATTTTAAGTGCTTTTTTCTGCCTATTTGAACGAAAATAAACGCCTGAACTTCTGGGCTCTGGTTGTAATCAAATCTAGTGCCTACATACAACGTTGAATTGAGGACTCACGTGAAAACCTTCCCCCGTTCTCTTGGACTAAGAAAATTGCGAAGATTTGCTTCTATGAACATCAAATCAATCCCTAGATTAACGTCTGCAGAAGAGGAAAGCTTGACAACGGCACTAGGAATTGCAGCTATTTCTAATTTCTTTCTTTGTGTTTTCGGCTCTTTCTCGTAGCACACGCGTCAGTCACAAGTTAGCAGAAGTCAGTACATAAACATATTACAATTGACTTGTTATGAATTAGGCATGAACTCTAATACTTCGAGCAAATATACATATGCATATAATAGAAGTGATGATAATATAATAATAATAGTAATAATAATAATAATAATAATAATAATAATAATTATTATTATTATTATTATTATTATTAACAATTGTAGAATGTAGGCTTCCATGGCCGGAGTCAACTGTTTATACTGAGTTTTCCCGGCTGTAGGAAGGCTTTGGTCCAATGGAATTCTTCTCCTTCATGGCGTTTCTATGACTACGCTAACCTTCTTCTTGGAGATGAGGCAGTGACTGAAATTGGAAGAATTCTTGAAGGAGAACCTTAAACATTCAATAACCATAGATCAAAGAAATGAAAATATTGTGTATAACTGTCTTATGGAGCAACTTGAAAATTTTCCAATATATTGTACAATATTAACTCTTTAAAATATTTCACTTTCTCTGTGTCAGTTATTAGCTCCATATTAAATTTAAATATTCTCAAATCATATCAAAATGCAAATTAACCAAGGTTAAATGCTGATTATGGTTTGTGACATTCATATTTCTCAAGGATTTTCTCAATGAACGAAATCTATTTTAATAAAATCTAACTCATATTTTTACATTATACCTTTTGGAATGTATATACATATATATGGTTTTTTGTTTGAAGTAGATGCTCCACCTCCATCTCGCCTGGAAGTATATTTGCATACCGCGTAAATTATAATTAATATATAGTAATCAATATCTTGTATACTGTGTAAAATGTAACATATATATGTTACATTTTACATTTATTTTACACACTCACACATATAAATAGATAGATAACAGTTAATATCTTCGATATGGGGTATAAAAAGTAAAATATAATGATTAATGTCTTATTTAAGCTATATAGGCCATATTTAACCATTTATTATATATGTGAAGTAATATTATGTGTATAATAAATAAATGTCTGTACAAAGGAATGTTGCCTGGTGCCTCTGCCATTAGCCTCAGGCGATGGACGCGAACGGTAACAATGAACAGGTGCGCATCTGGCAGAGAAAGACAGGAACAATGCTCTATTCTATTCTATGCCGTCGGAAAATCCTTTTCGCATTGTTGAAAACTCTTAAGACAGCCGGTAAAGAGGCAAGTGACCTCTCCGACGTGTGAACGCTTGCTTTAGAATTAGCCTATAGGGAACGAAGGCTTTAAAATGTTGAATATTAGCGCCTGGACTTGAGCTAGAACTCACCAATGATAGAGATTTTTGAGAGCTCAGAGCCCGGAAGTTAACTTTGGTAGCTCTGTATAAGTTGAAGAAGTCACGCTACCGTGATTTGTTATATAAGGAGAAACATCCTTCGCGAAGATACGCAGTTCTTTTCGGTTCTAGCATTCAGTTTACGACGTAGTTTTCAAGCTGCAGTTTGGGACTATCTTCAGATTCATATTTCGTCTTTGCAGCATGACGACGAGTGAGTTTTGAACTTCAGTTTTCAAGTTCGACGCAGTAATTGCGACAGTTTCCGTTTCTTCTTCTCGCGTGTGCGAGATGCATTAAATATTCATTCAGGACAATATTCAGATATTTCTAGTTTACGAAAATTGAAATTCTTATTTCGATTCGGTTCCTTGGCGAGGCGTTACATACTTGAACGTTAAATAAGCTTCGTCAGCAAAGAGAGGGCACCAGGCGGCAAGTTAGCAATTCTTATAAAATAAATGCAGCCGTGTGATAAATCGCATAGTTTCCCTTCCTCTCCTTTGTCCAGTGACTAAGCGTACACAAAACGGCGAAATCGGGCCTCTGAGATTCTCGTGGCTCATGAGGTGGAGCCCACGAGTACATCAAGAATCAACTACAGCAAGGTGATCGTGGTCGGTAATTCCTATTGATGTTCAATTAACCTTGGACTTTTGCCGCCCCCGCTACTTTAAACTCGAGCTACCTCATACTGTTAAGCGCCCAGCTTGAGGCCGGAATAGAACCACCTCATGTTTTATTTATTTATGCTATTTGCACCTGAAGCGTTGGGCTGACTACCCTATCATTGTGACATTTGTAGGCGCTAAGAGTAACCAAATTCGAATGGTTCATATTGTCTATTGAGTCACTGCCTCATCTCCAAGAAAGTTACTTCGAGCACGCCATTAATGATGTCTACCGCAGGACGAAACATCTGGGAAAATGAAGAATCCTATTACAGCACAGAAGACTTAGTTTACATTAATAATAATAATAATAATAATAATAATAATAATAATAATAATAAACGTAAAGGTAGTCATGAATACATTTTTGGGAAAGAAATCTGGTCCATCGTTGAAAAACCGTTGACCCACACTGATCGGAAGGGAAGTAAACATGGGTCTCGTGTCGTAGATTTACGCACGTAAAATTAGCTCAAGCATGAAGGAAGAGGCCTCTGAGCAAAATTGATCGGCCGTTTCGCGCCCTGAAGTGAATGGAACGCTGATTATCTCAGATGTTAAAGAGCGTCCGTAAATAAAACAAATGAACAAGCTACACTTAAGACGGCATGGAATATACAAATTAAGCTCAAATGGTGAGATGAATACACGAATTTTCTGCCCTCCTATTTCATATAATCTATTTCTGTTGATTTTGTTACGCGGTAGAAAGTTCTAGGACCACTGGGCTGGTAGTGAGTGCGTAGCGACGGTGGCTTGCGCTTTGGAAATGTTTCTTCTCCGCAGTCTGGTCAGCGGCTCTTCTGATGTGCTGTGGAATTAATATAAGGACCATGCCTACATCTGTACTTCACTGACCCCAGATTCTTGCCGCCCGGTGTATCCTTCATCAAATCCCTTCCTTTTGGAAGTGCCGTCCCTAGGGGACTAGGCATAAACGGCTAGTCACTCAGCAAGGTTGAAGTATCGAAATGTCCTCCTCCGTCGTTAGCAGCCCAATTCAAGACAAAATTTCATCCGATATTGTTCATAGTTGTGGACACCTACTAATAAGATATAAATAAAGTGAAACTTAATATCCTCAGTATCAAAACGAAGATTCTTTTTAAATATACTCTGCCACTACTGAATTCAGTTATCTGGTTTATATCTTACTATATATTTTTACCCAAACAATCAAGAATATTCCTTCTTCAAGCATAAAGAGCTAACTACCTTATTCAGTTTCTCTACTTTGTGGAGAAAATAATGAAATAATTTGAGGTAATTTTAATTAAACTTAAAATGAGCATGAAGTGCACAGCATTGAAACAGGACTAATAAGAAAAACATATTAAACAGAAACCAAGTTCGTATTCTTAAGTGGAAGGAACACACAAGTCTTGCTCCATGATGCGTGTGGTCCCATTGAACGCACATTTACCCCAAAGCTTCTGAGTTGCAAATACTTAACTCTTTCAGCTAGAGTTTTTCTGAGCCTGTTAAACACTGAAGGGCGACTTTTAAAAGGGCTTGCTTTAGGAACAATACACGCTGTTTTCTCTTTTCATACAGTGTATAAATTCTGTCGTTTCTAATAGGATATCACTGCAACGGATTTTATCGCTTGGTCAAAATCTTATTTTCTGCAGTGCAGAAATACAAATACACACAGAGAGCTCGTTAAAGGACACTTGTTTCGTATAAAATTGATTCCAGATCTCAGAAATACTTCAGAAGATAGTTGACGGCCTTTCTATATTTGCTGTGAACTTCAAGTGGACAATGCTGGGCGGATGTCATGCTTTGAACAACGATGTAGACAACGAAAAAAGTTATTAATACTTTTCTTCGATCTGTCATAGATTTGTAGAAAAAAGTTTTGGAAAAAAGAGAAATTTGCCAACTTGACTTCCTCTTGTAGCTACTGTGCAGGTGGGTGTTAAGGAATAGGGGGATCACAATGGAGGAGAAATGTGACCGCTGCTCCTAAGTACCGTTTTGTTGCGCAATGAATGTTGTAAACGGTCCGGTTATTTTGCAGTAATTGCATTACGGGAATGGAATTAATGTTTGATACTGCCATATACTTTCTAAGACAGTTTTTTCGGGTACGTCAAGTGAAAGTTTCAACGTTTAATGAAAGTGCCTAAAAATGAAACACATCTTTGAACTTAGAATGAAAGAACGAAATAAATATTATGCGTTTTCAACGTTTACTTATACGCACTTAAAGTAAACACAAAATATGAACAATACTTTTAGTTGGACTATCAGTGAAAGAAAATAAAACATTATGCTTTTCACATTAACCATTTAATAAACGAAATTTAAAGGAATACAACACAAAAATTATTGCATTCATTTTAAAGATACTGTGAATGCAAGTTGTAACTGAGCCATCAACCATTGTGTGTTGAAAATCAGCTCAAAACGCACCAGTGCTGTCTCCTTAGCGCGCGTACCGCCTTATGGAAAATCGGTTTGGAGTGTGTACAAGGTCAGGAGGCACGTGTTTTCAAACTCTCCCAACCCCGCACAGTCAGGCATTGTCCCAACATCAAACTCCAGTTAAAAATTATGTCCATACAAAACTAAAACAATACATTGTGGCAAAACAAAGCAAAGCGCTTAAGAAAGAAAACGAAGGAAAAATACTGAGTAGCTGGTCTTGTAATAATCATTTCGAAGTTTGAATTATAAGGCTATGAAAAGTGCACATTTAAAAAAAAAAATGTTTTAATACGTTTTTAAAGTTTAAAATGTATTCTATTTTTTCTTTTGTATCTATATATGGAATC